>VZRQ01007361.1:2493895-2538420 GCA_013397975.1 Machaerirhynchus nigripectus
GGCGGGCGGGGAGCCCCGGGCCGCCCCCCCGCCCGCTGCCAGCGCCGCTGTGCCCCCGTCAGGCGGGGCAGCCGCGCAGGAGCCGGCACGGATCGTGCTGTCAGCCCGCACTTTTGCTTTCTGTGCCTGCTGCTGGGTTGTGGTGCGGCTGGGAGGGAGCGTGGATGTGCTGCCCCTGTCCTTCCTTTTTCAGTGAGCCCAGTCCCGCTTCCATGTAACTGGAACTTGTAGCCAGCTCACCAAGTGATCAGCTGCCTTAAGTGCTTTTTTTGATCTTTTGCTAGTAGTGGGAGAAGCATTTTTAGCATTGCTGCGGTTAGATTTTAGTTTTTCACATCCAGCAGCAAGCTTAATACGAAGTTTGGCTTGCACCAAATGAGAACACTCCTGAAATTTGTCCCAAGATAAGGTTTGAACTGGGTGTTTGCTTCCCTTCTGGTTTTTGGTATTTTGGTTTTTTTTAATGCAAAAATTACCTGTGACCTAAAGGCAATTGGTTAATACTTTTGAAATTTTAAAACCTCTATCATCTGATCATTCATAAAGGCATAAAACTTTGTAATTTTGCTGTTGAGACTGAGCGATGTTAACTTGCTCAGTCACTTTCTCTTTTCTGGTCTATGTGTCTGTTTTTAAAGACATCTAACGCTTTAAAATAACTATTGTGAGTGTGCTGTTACATCTCTCAGACAGACATCGTAATTCTCTTGTGGCAGCAATGACTTGGGTGGAAGGATGTATTTGTGGGAGTTCTGGGGCGTAACAGGAGTGCATCAGAAAGATGAGAATTAGGGATGATACTCCTAATTGCCCTCAACGCAGGCTGGAGTGACTTTCTAAGAGCGTTGTAATAGTTAATTCATAGTGAAGGCTTCTTTTGTTGATCTATGTTGCAGTCTTCCAAAACTGCATGTAAATGATGTGTATTGTCTAACTGCTGGCTCGTAAAAGGAAGTGATGTAAGATGTGATCGTTTAAATGCTGATTTGAACGTAAATTAAAACTTGGCTAAATGTTTTCCCACGCTAAGGATACCCTATTTTTGTCTTAATGGACTTTGTCTTACAAGGTGACTGGGAGGGGGGGTAGGAAGATAGGACAGTTCTTGGTATTCTCTAGTAACTCAGTTCTAAGGGTGTTTTTTCCCCTCCCTCTCCCCTTTGTTTCTCTCACTGCTAAAGGGACATCATTGTGGATTCAAATGATTTTGTTGAACATGAATACAATTCCAGTCTTATCACTATAAAGACAAACTGTACTGGGGATCAGTGAGGTCACTGGCTTTCAGGAACTGGTCCAGACCAGCTCTCTTAAGTATGAATTGCACTTCTTCCCTTCCTCCTCTGATTTTTTGTGGATTGTGTTGCAAAGTGAGACCTTGCTGTTTTAGAAATCGTGAAGGATCAGGCAGCAGCTGGAATATTGGCACTTTTTTGGGTCCTGCAGCTAGATGTTTACTGTCCTGTCCTCCCCAAATTGGCTGAACTTTTGACCAGTTCTCCATCACCCAAATCCTTCTTAATTAAATATACAAAAGCTAGGCAGGTGGCCAGTGGGGATTACTGATATTTATTTTTATTAAAAAAAAAAGAAAAAGAGAAAAGAAAGCAATGTGCCAGTTGTGGGTAACCACATGTCCCTCTTGTTCTTCCTCCCCCAGTCCATCTGTCTGTTTGCAAAATGTGGGGGTTTTGCAAACTCCTGGGGCAGGGACTCCTTATTCTGAACTAATTAGAAGAGGACCTAGCACTCTGGGACTTGGGTGTGTGCAGGGCTTCGAGGTGATGGATGTAACAAGATCCAGCCCAGAGTTTTGTGCTGACTCGTAGAATTTTTTTTCAGCTTTCTATAAGAAGATATTTCAACTGGTGTGGATAAAATTTCAGTTGAAATCATTGGTAGTCTCTCCTTGCTTTTTACATGTGTGGGCTCTCTCTCCCTTTGCAATGGTAGGTTTTGTTTCCCTAGGCTTTTGTAGCTGGATGGTTTTCCCCGTCAAGGTCTCTTCTTCTTGCACCAGGCATGAGGAAGGGGAGCTTTATCTCTCAGACCTGGAGTAGGTGTTTTTAATAGTTTTGGGGTAGTGAAGAAAGGAGAAAACCAGGAATGTACACCTTCCATTCCTTACTTTAATTTTGTTCTCTCCTAGTAATGTCATGTAGTTTGGTGACATGTTGTCAACTTCCAAACACCAGAGCCTTGGCCTGATAGTGTGCAGAAATCCTTCTTTTGGACTCTGTGATTGATGCCTTAGGATTTTAGCTTTTATATTTTTCATGTATTTGTAATTCTGCAGTGCTTTATTGTGTAACTCTAAAACNGAAAGTATGGAAACCTGTGACCCGGTCGTCCAGTTTGGGTGTAGCCCCGGGGGCTCTGACTGCCTGAAGTGTACCTGAAGACCCTTCAATAAATATACCTGCTTTTATTCTCTTAATTTTGTCTAGCCTCTGGTTTTAGGTAGTCCCATCAAGGCATCATGATGATGGCAGATCTGCACCTCCCATCCAAGGGAATGATGCAGAGGAACATCCCCAAAGGCAATGCAGCATTACAAGAGGTGCTCACCTTTTGCATTTCCTTGCCTTCAGCGTATACATTTTTTACTATATGTTTTTGGACTAGAATGCTAGCTAACTTTTCTCATGTGGTCTAGCATGTGTTTGTATATACACATTATGTTCTAGTCATCATCTTTTCAAGTGGTACTTGCTGTGCAAGAGTGATTTTAGCCTGGTACGTTGTACACCTACCTTCCTGAGATCTGTTTTCCTTGGAGGAAAGTGGTATTTTTGTTTTTTCCATTTCATGTTTCTGACTGTACACTCTGGCTCCACCAAGCTTTGGATGACGTTGATGTTTAAGCTCAGTAGCATTGACTTGCACAATGTGAGCTTGACTGTAGTCAAAGTTACAGTAAGATCCTTATCTGCATTGTTATTTTAGGTCTCAGCCCACAGAAAGTGGTGGAAAGAATTCAGCTTGCTTGAACGAGAGGTGGATTTGGGAGGGGATCTCATAGCTTTGCACAAGAGTTCTCTTATCAAATACTTTACGTTTGTAACTTTATGGGTCCCTGATTATTTCTCAGGTTAGCACAGGCTCAAGAAAAGATACTGTTGGCTCTAAAATCAGACAACTATGGGAAGGAGGAGGAAAAAACCCACAGCTGTACATACCTCTTGGGAACCTTGAGGCAGCTTTGATTGTAGAGGGCTTGGGGATTTTGACATTACATCTCAGTATTATTTCCAAAGTGTATTTTCTGCTTGGATGTGTTGTGAAACACTTTCATAGAGGCACAAAAAATATGACACTGACTACAAGCTGTGGAGTGCTGCTGAATGGCCAATATGCTGTTGTGAGGCTCATGATACCTCCACCTAAGCCTCATTCCTGGTCCCCTGTCATGTCCTGAGCAGGGCTTGATGTATGTCCTCCAAGGTGGCCACAGAGCCCTGCAGTCCTAACTCCTGTGGTATCTACTTTGGTGTTAGAAAAAGAACAGAGCAGCTTTTTGAAAGAGAAGCAAATACTGACTGGAGACTTGATAGTATTACTGGCAAAGCACTCCCCTGCTCTCCCCGGCTCTGCTGTCCTGCAACAGAGTGAAATCTGCTGCTCCGAGTGTAATGAATAATTACAATTTGACCTCTGTGGTGTTGGCTTTAATTTGCTGCTGATTGGGAAATCTGTGAAAAGCACCACTGAAGGATGAAATCACAGGGACAGGGAAGTGGAGATGCTCACCCTTTCAGAGGATTTGCACTTTTGAGGCACATAAAGATCAGACAGAGGTGTGGATGGAGTAGGATTTTCTCCACTTTACACAGAAATTGGTGCAACTAAGTCCTGTCTCTAATGCCCTGTGCAGCTCAAGTGTGTGGGCATGAAGGGTGTTGACATCTCCCAAAGGTTCTGCTATGGCTTCCTGCTTGACCTTGCATTGTAGTTGCAAGTGAAGGATGAAATCTATGGCAGGATTTGCAGTTAGGAAGAGATAGTGGGACAGTTCAGAGAGAAGCAGTCTACTGAAGGTAAATTTACGGAAGAAGTCAGAAGATGGAGAACATGGCTTAAATGTAGAGAATGAATTAGATGACTGTTCATAGTTCTGGGAAATAAAAAATAGTGTGGAGTCAGGGAAGTGCGCAATATAAGAAAAAGCAAGGGACACCTTAGTTGTTAGTAGAAATATATTAACACATTTAATTTATATTAAAAAATACATATATTATGAAAGATATTAGCTTTTAGCCATTGCAGTTCACTAGCCAGCCAGGCTTTGGGCTTATGCACACCAGGGGAATTTTCATCCACACAGGTTTTTGTGCTGACTTCAGCATGGCCCAGGCTGAGGAGACCTCCCTTAGCCCGTTGAGCTGTGTTGTGACTGTCTGCCAGAATAAGGGATGTCTTTTGGGGGAGACTGTTTCACAGTCCTGGCAAAGTGCTTTTTTCCCACCGGAGCTGCACCTCCCTGGGTTGATCTGGCACTGTGGCTGTCATTATCACTGTACAAACAGGGCACTGCAAGTGCCAGCAGGTCCTGATTGGCCTGTCTAGCAATACAACAGCTAATGTGGTAAAACTCCTAACATGGATGCAGTTATACTGGTATTGTAGGGCTTATCTGGTATGTCTCTGTCACCTCCCTTTGGAGCTGTCCCATGGTGCGTTGATAACAGTTGCTCTCCGTGCAGGGATTGCAGTGGCTCATGGCTTTGTACCTGTGGCTGAAGGAGCCACATGAACTATAGCCACTTGCTTCCTGGAGCAAGGTAGTGATACCTCTGGAGAAGGTCTGCTTTGGGCTGCCGTCCAGGATGTGGCTGCTGGGGCTGTTGGTGGTGTGCCACGGACGTTTGTCTGCTTCCTCCCCTGCCCCTGTGTGCCCTGAGCACCCCAATAGCTCACTGGCTCTGGGGCTGCTGGCAAGGACCACTTGCTTACTGCTCTTCTCACTATCCTGGCCAAGAAAGTCCTAGAAGATCCCTCTGGGCACCGTAGATTTGCAGCTTTGGAGGCATGGTGCTGCTCCACTCTGTACCTGCTTCCAGAGGTTCTCCTTTTAGCGCCACTCTGCACATGGAAATGCGGGTCCACATGTCCATCCATGACACCCCTCTGCTTTGTCCTTGGCTACTTACTCTGTGATATATTATCCCCAAAAATGGCTTTTCTTTTCAGTATGTCTGTCCATGGAGTTCCCCTTAGCTTCACTGGATATTTTAGGGCTCTTAGAATTGTGCTGGTTTTATGTGTAATTATTTGGGTTCCCATCTTCTTATGTTGTACCAGTCCATAATATGGACTTGTTGGCTGTAGTTCCTGCACCCGGCAACTTCACCAGAGGACAAAGGTGAAATGGGAGAGTGTTACTTAGGTAGGTAAAAAAATGGCAGCAGCTCGAAATAATCGGTTTGCATCAAATCTATTTTATTAACTTCCTGAGGACTACCAAGGCGATAGTTTACTCCTGCCGGTTTACCTCAAAGTTGATGCACTCTGGGACTTTTGTATTTGGCACTGTTAAAAATTACTTGAAGTCTTTAAAATACGACAATTTCACTTAAGGGCTGGCAGTTTCAAGAACTTCTTCCCAGGATTTTGAGAGAGTAGCTGTAGGGGATGACAGCGGGCAAGAGTTCATGATTCTAATTTAAACTTTAAACTCAGACCTGTCTCAAAACTTGCTCCCTAAACTTTGAGCTGTCTAATGGTATTGGGTTGTTTTGTTTTCAAATGAAGAAAAGAAAAGCTTAAGGTCTATGGATCTTAACGTGTTATCGTAAAGTATTCTATGCACTGCTTGGGTTTAAGTATCTTAGAGTCAGGGACGCCCCCAATATTATTTTGGTTCAGTATTTTTCTTTTTTTGGTGATTTGCAAGGGAAAATCAGTAGAAGACCTAAAAGGAAGCACAGTCTACCTGTCTTAAAAGGCTGTTGTCAAGAGGGAACATTTGTAACTGAGTTATAAACCCTTACAGATAGGGGTCCATAAAGAAGATCAAAATGTTGGTGAATCCTTAGCTGTAGTCCACTACCATGTGCTACTGCAATAATCAAAATAATTCTTGGGGGAACTGGTGCAGCAGAGTTTGCAAATAATGATGAGGTATTTGCTGACTGGAAGCCCTAATTAAATTTCTTTTGTGCTTCCCAAAAACCTGGTAGTGCTGTGTATCTCCAGTTATGTTATGGTGGCCTGATGGGTGAAAAATGCATTTTGTAGTGAGAGCTGCTTTTACACAAAGATGCTTAGTAATTTACAGCTTGTTTCTGCGCAGGGGGCTTGGATGGTACCTTTGAAGGTTCTTAAGTAGGTGGGCTTCTTACTGTCCTTTTGCTGTCTAATCTGAGCTGTGTGCTCTTGGAGTCAGTGGAGAGAAATAGGACAGGGGAAGGGCCTCTGGAGATAACTACCATAGGATGAGATAAATTGCTCTCTACCTGAGTCTTTGTCTTAGTTAAAATGGGAACTTCGGATGAATGTCTCAGTTTTATGTCTTCTGAATGTCTAAGATTGGACAGGGTGACCCCACTCTGGACCATGCATGTAGCATCTCCTGCAGTCAGTGTTCTTTGTGGTATATATAGTAGGTGTGAAGATGACTTTTTAAGTGAGTGTATGAAAGTGAGTGACATGTAAAACCTCACTTGCCCATCATGGAAGGGAAACATCAATTTTCTCAAAAAAGTGATGTAAGTAAGTAACCTGTTTTTGCATGTCCCAAGAGGTGAATATGCTTGCTCTCAGTTAGGATTCTCTTCATTCTTATATGAAGTATTGAAACTTATATGAGACAGTTTTTCTCAATCAGATCCCTCAGAAGTTTTGCAGAAATAAACCTATCAATGTGAAAAGCAGTCAGTGCCTTGTGTCTCCTCTCTGTGCCTCAGCAGTAAGTGCTGGCGTCTTTCCTGTTCAGGTAGATGATACATCTATAGAGAACACATTTAATCTAGGTTACTGTTTGTCAGGTGAGAATTATAGAGGTACTTTAGCTTTATGATGATTTTGTAAGGGTTGCAATTAAGTGCCTGAAATTAAACTTTTTATCAAATGTCTGCTTCTCTGCAAGGTATCCTTTCCCATCAAACGTGTTTGGTTTTTTTTAAATTTATTTTTCCCACCTGTGTTGTTGTATTACTTCTTCCTATCTGTAAGCTCAGCTAGTAGAATTCAGTGTGGTTGTGAATCTTGTGTTTAAATCTGAACCTGTTGTAAATCCAAGTATCTTTTCTCTAATTAAAGCTTGGGTTTTTTTGAGACAATACCCTGCGTATTCCTTCAGTAGCTACAGCAGACATTCCTGAAGTACTTGAAGTTTCAGATTCCGTACCATTTGTTAAACTGAACTTTCAGTTGCATGGTAATCTCCTGTATAAACACAAAAGGAAGTGAAACTCTCACGTGCTTCTCTGATACTCAAGTTATCCACTTTACTTCAGGGCGAGGAGAAGGGAGGGAAGTACAGTGGGCAACTGATGTAATTTATTCCCAGCCACCCAGGAAATATGAGAGAAGGGTACAATCTAAACTTCTGAACATAGAACAGTTATGTGCTTTAATCAAAAGAGATCCCTTCTTTTGCCTTAGAACTGGCTGCGATCAGCTTTCATGCTTACCCATGCCAAAGAGAGGGAAGACTTTGCATGCTGACCCTGCAGTCTCTTAAAATCTGCCCAGAGAAAGGGTGTAAACGTCCTTGGGTGACTAGGTGGGTGGATCTCATAGAGTGAGTCTCGTGGTACCCTTGCTTGTTTTACTTGTATTTGTGGTGGAATGATGTGCTGTCCTGCTCTTGGTGAGGTTTCTTAACTGTCTTTTGCAGAAAGGCCTGAACTGAATGGCTCACATTTAACTGTATTGCTGTCTGTAACGGAGGTGAGGAAGGTATTAGGTTATTTTACCATGACTAAACAGCAGCTTTAATACCTTTAAAATTGGTATATTGACGTTTATGAGCAGCTATCACATTACAGTGATAGCTTCAGGGGCCTTCTGCTGTGTATGAGAGCTCTTGGTTGATTTAGAAAGCAAATAAATAAAATTTTAAAGGTACCCTAACACAGCTAAGCATATTACATCGAAAATGCAAGATGATGCTATATCCTTAGATTATCCTGTCAACTGCTGCTATTTCAGCAGATGAAGTTAATGATGTACTGTCACAGGAGAAGGAACAAAAGGTGCATCATTGAGAACTACGGGGGAGTCTGGGATGTGAGAGCTTGCCCCGGGGTCTGTTTGGAGGAGTCCCTGTGCCACAGAGTTGGGGTTTGGCAGAGCTGGCATGACTCCAGGCTCCCTTAACTTGTCGCCTTCGCCTGTGTTTCTGGTGTGGTCTTGTGGGGGAAGAAAGAATGTCAGCCTATTAATAGTGACAGCGCAGGCTTTCTCCTCTTCATCTCTTAAAAATCACTGGAATGCTTTGAATAACAAATGAATGAAAATTTTTTTTTTTCTTTTTTGTTTTTAATCCGAGGGTTGTGAAAGGTGCACTTTGCTCTTCTTTTCCCCCATGTGGAACACACTGAAATGTTCTGATTTGACTTGTTCTTGGGGACTATGGAGAACAGTCTATGCAGCTCTCCATGTGTGTTTTCACGAAGAGTTAAGTTCTGGGGTGATGACAAGTGAATATGAAGAAAATGTTTCTAGTCATGTGAAAGAAATGTTACTTGCTAAATAACTTGAGTGTTAAAAGAAGGAATGGGAAAAGCTTTTCTTAGCCTTTTTGCAATCTTATATGGCAAGGAATGAAAATCTTTAATATTGACCTAATTTTATTTGTATTTAAGATCAAAGAGCCCTTGTGAATGAGTTGCTTGTCTTGTATGTCAGTGGCTTTATGGTCTTCTGAATGGCTTGAGGCACTAAATCACTTCTGAGTAATGCTACCTTTCTTTCGGTTTCCTCTGAGGTAATGGAAGAGTGCTCTAGTTTCTTCTTCAGGAATAAAGGTATATTCATTATTGAGAAGATTCCTTTTGGGCTAATTGCTGACTTTGGAGATGCCTAGATGCCTCCTCATGGACCAAGTGTTGTGGCAGTGCTTGTGCTGGGCTTTGGGAAAGGATGAGAGAAGTGGGCAACAAAACCACTGTCATTGACACTGCCACTGGTCACAGATCAAGTCCTCGCTGTGGTCAGGGCTGGCTTTGGAGTGTCCTCATCTGCTGCTGCTCTGTCCCTCTAAGGTCTTTGCTAACAGTGTGTGCTGATATTGTAAGGAAGTATGTTTTGTATACATATGCTACGGTTGCAGTGGGCTGTGTGGGAAAGGGTAAGGTTTTGTGCTCCCCACGAGAAGGATTTCCTAGTGCAGAAAGGAGAAGGGAAGGTTAGGCAGACAGATGGAACACCTTGGGTGGTATCTGGTTACTTTATTCCCGCAGGGAGCGGGATCCTGCTGCCTTACACGATACAGAGCTGTGCTGAAAGCATTGGGTCTTGGAGATACCTGGGCTTGCTGGAGAATCTGTTGACCCAGTAGCACCATAATGTGGGTTTTAATCTTTCTCTGTAACCCAGATAAGAGAAGATGGGAAAAGGAAATGTGAACAGCATTTCAGATCTGTGAGGATGGCATCAGAGTAGTTTGTAGATCCTTGTGAGTTTGGAAAGAAAACAAAGCTAGTAGACGTGGGTATTAAAGTGTTTAGTTGCTGCTAAGATCTGTTCACCCTGTAGGACTGCTATGCTTAGGAAAAGAGGAGATTCTTCTTAAGGGAAGAATCCCAAATCCACTTCTTTCTTTAAGAATTCTTTTTGTGGATGCTGTTGTCTCAGCTGTTGGCTATTGTGAAATGGCACATGTAGATGAAAACCCACTGAAGAGGGTGTGGGTGGTACAGTACCTCTGGATTGGTAGTTGTGTCTGCTGAGCCTTGACTGCTTGTGGGTCTTTGTCAGTGGTGGTGGATGCTGCTGACTTGGCAGTGCCTCTTCTCACCTCCTCTGCTTGGAGATGGTGCTTATTTGTGAGAGTGACAGGTGCCCAATAAACTGGGAATATCAGAAAGCCACTTGTCTTGCTGAACTTCACCAAAACCTGTCTTTTTGTCAAGGTTAGCTGAAAAGTTTGGGTTGCGTTTTCCTTGCAAGAGCTCTTGATTTAAAGCTCCATTAATTGCGTGTCAGTTACCATATGTGTTATGATAATAACCAAGAGTGGAAAAGGCTAGATTTATTTCTGTAAACATTTCACCTGGTAAAATTTTAATAGCTTGTTCATCTTGAAAGGCCATTCCTTTTTCTCCTGTGCAAATTGTGCACCCAGCAGCAGTACAGAGTGTTTCCCAGAGAGATGTGTTTATAACCTGACCTTGAGATGCTGCTCTTCCCAAGACACAGATGGGGTTGTTCCAGAGATGCTCAGTCCTGAGTTTCTTTGCAAGGCAGAGATTGAGTTTGCCTCTGCTGTGCTGGTTTCTGTGGGTTTCTTTTAATAGTGCCTACGGACAGCTTTGAAAGATGATAAAAACAACATGCTGAAATGACTAGGGACTTGCTTCTGAATCACAGCCGTCAGCAAAACCACCTCGTTTCGGGAATGGTTCTGCGTGACGGCAGAAAGTCTTGTGAGCACCCGAGCCAAACGTCTCTTCAGCAAATATGGGATTTCATGGTTTCAGTGTTTTGAGGGAAATGTTTTGAACATCTTTGCTGTCTTAGGCCAGCAGGAATGCAAACCGTAGCAGATTATGAAACTGCCTGTATGCTCATAATTCAAAAGATGTAAATGTCATTTGAGAGATCAAGAAGTGTGGTGGAATAAGAGCGTGATAGAAGCAATCCCTCTCAGAGTTGAGGTGTATATTTGTTTAGCTTAGATTTTTTTTGCAAAGCTAGAAGTACTTTGGCTCTCCAGGAACAGACCCTGTCTGCTGAAGTCAGAGGAACTAAACTGAGTGTCAGCCTGGCTCTGGAGCTTGTGGTTAGAGCCGTGTGGGCAAAGGCTGGCACTTTTTTGGTTTGAGACAATGTTCTCTTGTCCAACTTGAGAGAAAAAAGTATTCTTTCCAGAAATAACACTTTTCGGAAGTGCCTCAGATCCTTAACTTCTTTGACTTATTCTTTAATCTTTTCTTGTATAATGAATTTTGTAATTTTTCCCTTTTTCTTAGTGGTGGCAGGTTTCTCTCCCTTTCTGTGGTTTGTTTTGTCCTTGCTGTCTTCCCGCATACTCATCTGATGTGGGTGAATTCCTCCTGCTGGTCTCCCTTTCTCTAAATTCTCTATACTCATCATGTTTTGCATTTCTTCCTCTAGGCTTTTCTGAGGCTTTTTTTTTTGTCTAAAAGTAACTAACAAATAGAAAGGATATGGTTAAATCCACATGACCTCTGGTATATTGGCTGTAGTTCTGCCAAGATGAATGAGGTATATTTGTTTTTACATTGATGTGTTACTCCACATGCATTCTGTACCTTCTTTAGATCTTTTTTTTTTGTGGTTTCTTTTTACCCTGGGTTTCTGAAGAAATGAAGCTTTGTCCATTTCATTCTGTCCTCAACACTTTTTCAACCTCAGGGCTGATTCAGCTGTGTTTTGATTTCAGTTATGGGTCTGAAATCCTTACAAGTTTCATGAAAAAATAGATGACTAGGTAGATGGGAGTGAGAGAGCCTATTTGCTCTTCTCCTCCCCCCTGCTTCTCAGTTAAAGCCCCTCATTATTGGTCATTGAGAAGATGTGTGCCCAAGCTTCAGGTTACTGCTGCTTGCAGATCCGTCTTCTGCTACCCTGGTCTTTCAGAGAAAAGGGTGGTGCCATTTTCTGAATTCGGGTGTTCCCCGACAGGCAGAGGAGCTCTGAGAGGATGCTTTGCTCTCTCTCAGGGCTTCTCTCTCCCCTGGGATTGAAGATGTGAGATTTGGATATGCTAACTAAAGAGCATTGAAAGTCTTTGTCTAGACAAGGCATGGTGCACTTGACACATGGTAAGTTGGAATAGTTGAAAGCCTCGGGTGCTTAGTGTGTGCTAACCTCGGGTGGTAAATCCAGGGCTAGACAAGCCCCCTGGGGAGGTGGTGGACAAGGTGGGGATTTCTTTGCATTAGGCTTTGCTTTAACTTCAGCTGGTGCCTGAATGCAAAACTAGTAATAAACAGTCATAAACCCTGGATGCTTTTTCTCTTGTCAGCTCCTGTCTGAATAGGGGCTTTTTCATGACACATGCTTGTTTGCTCATGTTTCTCTTTTAAGGAAAGCAGTTATACTAGGCAATAACCACCAGTAATTCAGTGCTCTGTTAAGCATGTAATAAACCAAGCCCCAGATCCCTCTGTCTCGAGCCATTAGAGACCCTTTGTTTCTCTCTTGGTGGGGAGGAGGGAAGAAATGGGGCACGACCGACTTCTGGTGTGGGAAGGATGAAAAGGCACCAAACAGGGGAGAGGGAGGTGTGATGGTGCAGTGCTCCCAGGACAGGCATCACCATCCTGCCCAAAAAGTGCAGGATCAAACCCCAGCCTGTGCTCTGTGCCTGTGATGGCAAAACATTGTGAAGTTTGCTTCAAATTTGTTTTAAAAAGGATTTGCAGCTCCTTGTGATTGGTGCCAGTTCAAGTATGGGTTTCAGCTCATCCTTCTGATGCAGGCACCTCTCCTTCACTACAAGGCTTGCTGTCAGATTCTGACCTTTGTTTAATCCAAGTGCAGCCCACCTGTGGGCTAGCCAGTAGCTGACTCTATTCTGCTCTGCTTGCAGTCATTGCTACAATACAGCCTTCTTCTAAGTTATCAAGTGGACTTAGAATTTTTTTTTTTTTAAAATAAAGCTACTTCATGCGAGTGTTGGTACAGAGTGGAAACAAAGCAAAGGCTTTAACCAGTGTGTGAATACATGTTTAGGACATGTGTCTTACAGAGTTCTGGGAAACTCGTATTGTAAAAAACAAACTTAATGTGCCATCTTATTTCTGAACTGCCCCTTTAAGCCTAAAACACAGCCTCTGAAAATCAGTTTGCTCTTTAACAAATAGAATGGCTTCATACTCTTTCTCTCTGTGATCCTGCAAAAAGCATTTCCAGAGGGGACCTTTCTTATACTTATGCAGAACAAATTTTAGCAAAACATTTCACTTTCTTCTCTCTTCAGATTTATGAAAATGAACTCCCATCGTGACTTTTCAAAGTGTGGGTTTAAGCAGAAACTCTCAAGGCATTTCAGTGCTGTTTCTGATGCAGCTGTTAGTTTAAGAAATCTCTTTTTAAACTGGGGTGGCTGTTAATTTTATTCAGGAGAGGAAAATGCAGTGTTGATCTGGATAAAGTGTAGTTTAGCTGATACTTATTTTGAGATTGGGTGTGGCAGGTAAAAAGACATTCTGTCAGAAACATGAAAGAAGAAAGACTGGTTTAAATTGTGTTACAACAAATTTTTAACAACTTTTTCTAAAATTTTCTCCCTTCTGCAATGTAAATTACCAGCATTGCCTTCTGGGAGAGCACCATCATTCCCTGACATCCTGCTTTGACTTCTTTATTACTTCTGCCTTTTCAAAATGTAATGTGACTTTTAGATGCTCAATGCAGTTCACTGTAGGACATGCAGTATACATGAACTTTTGTGTCTTGGTCCTCTAGGTGTAAGGAGTTACCTAGTGGCTCTGTAAATGCTGAATGGCAGTGTATAAGACAATAGGTGCTAGGCAACTGTTAAAGAGGAAGTGGGGGAATCGAGGGAGGAGAGCAGGTTGTCTCTGCCTTCATTAGCCTCGCTTGAAGCTTCCACGTGGACCGTCACCACATCCCATCTCTGGCTCTGTGGATTAGCCTGTGCAATTGTCCCCCTGAGACTGTGTGGGCATCATGGCCTTAAGAAATGGTTCATTTAATTTGTCTAGATGATAATAGCATTTGATGGGGGAAGCTTTAAATGTGGAGTTACTGCCTTTGGAGCCTGGAGCTTAGTCACAGTTTTCCTTGCTGGTTGTGCTTCTCCTCCCCAGATGTGTTCGGGGCGATCTGCTCCATGCACAGGAGCGATGCTCTCCCCTTGGGAGCCGTCCACCCCTTTGCTTTGATTCTGCTGCCCAGACTCTGCTGCCCAGGAACTGCTTTTCCTGTCCTTCCTGGGTGCGGAGTGGATGGGAGAGCAGGGACACACAGCAGGCTTATTATACTCAGTTTCCTACCTTGCCAGGTTTACCAGATGAAGTAAAATCAGTTACCTCTTCAGATTTTTTTTCACCTCATGGATGAATTGAGAAGTGTGTAAGGATGTCTATGGCGTAGTGCCATACAGTGAGCAGTGGGGGATGAAGACACTGCTGTATGTCTCGTCTCCAGCCTTGCACATGCTGTCTGCTGCTGTATGTCGGATTCAGTCTTTCAGGTGCCGGATAGTAATGCAGTGGTCCCTCTGGAAGCAGCAGGCAACAAATTATAAAGATCAAAACTCTCTCACTTGGATATCTGCAGTTTTGAATGTACTCANGAGGTGACAGTTGTGGAAGGATTGAGCCAAGTCTATTTTTTTAGGTATTAGGAGGTACTTAGAGGAGTTTCTGCTGAGACCACCATCTGGACAAAGATTCATTTACTGAGGAGCTGCACTGGCTCCAGGGGAAGACTGTTCAGATGGGGTGTGTGTGGTACCAGCAGGCTGAAAACACAGTAAGGAAAGATACAGGCTGCTATATGGTTACTTTAGGGCACTGTGTTTCCTGAAGTTTTTACTGGATGAAAAAAAGCAAGTAGTCATTGCAGATGAGCTTGGTGCTGACCTCTGTAGTGTACTGGGTAAGCAAAGGACTCTAATTATTGTTAATTGCTCCTATATGCCAAATTCTCTAATAATAAAGGTGCTCAAGTGCTTGGGAATCACTTTTTACTTCCCGTGATCTGGCCCTGTACTCATCCCATACAGGAATTGCTGAAAGCAGCTTACGTTCTTGGGAAGAGTTTAAATTGCAGCATATTTCCAACTTGACTGCTTGAAATGTTTGGCTCTTGCCCTCAGACACTGATCTTGTTAGTCCTGCGCTGCTGAATTGACCTGGCTGTGTTTCATACTCTCTGTGCTGAAATCGACTGAAGATTAGAGCCATGTGGACATGCCACACGTGTCCCACTCTGGGGGCATTGCACTGGTGGGGCTTCACATTTAGGCACCAGAAGGATTAAAGGGCACGCTCTGGAAAGATACTACTTTGTCTTGTTGATAAGCGGCACTGAGCACACCGGAGGGAGAGGGGGTTAATGCCCCTTTTACCCAGGGTCTGTTTAAAGAAAAGCAGTAATTCGGCTGAAGTATACATGCACGGTTCCTTTCTGTTTAAACTGAAATTACTGAGTAAAGAAATGCATCCTGGGAACAGATTAAGCTGTATGCTGGGAAAGGAGCACATTTCTCTCAAGCTCAGTTGACAGCAATATGCTTCAGGGTTTTCTGTATTAAATATTTGATAAATCTCTAGTAGACTTGAATTCTGCGTAGTTTTAATTACTTTTAATTTTTTAAGCCTGAAGTATTCTGGCACCTTTTTTTTCATCGTTATCCTTTTTCATCATGAAATGAGCACTTGGGTATAATCGTTTGTAGCCACATCCTGGTGATAGGCATAACAATCTCTGTGGAGCTGGCCATAAGGCTACGTTTTCAACTCTGGGAAGTCCAAAAAGCTCTGGTCCCGAAATTTATTGCTTCAGAAATATTTGATTAACTTTGTTGTGTTATCATAAGGTTGGTTTTATTGCTATTTCCTATACTTTATTAAAAAACCTATTATTAACAGTGCAAACATATGTATTTCCGTGTAATGAACCCTTTCTTTTTCTGCTGTTGGCAGCAGTTTGCTATAGGATTGTTAGCAGCCAGTGCTTCCAGGTGTGGTGGGATGGGGAGTGAGGATTGATGGGGATTGCTCCTCCTATTTTTTAATAAAATATTTTGTCAGAAAATATTTAGCTGTTTTGTTTTAGTTTGTTCGTTGGGTTTTTTTGAGCTGGAGAGGGGTTAATTCTCCCTGTGCATTCTAGAGCAGGAGTCTGGATCTTCCTGTCCGGTTGAGATATATTTGGAGCATATTTGCCCATCTGTGTGCTGTAAGTATGTAGGTGCCCCTGGCCTCTGTGCCTGTTTGCTTTCTTCGCCTCACTCCCAGCTGGGCAAAGCCCAAACTTTTCACCTGCCCCCTGCATTGCATTCCCAGCTTTTGGATAAACTTGTCTTGTCAGGGAGCCACGGGCACAGGTGATTTCTGCTGAAAATCACCTGCATTATGTCCTTGTGTAATTTATATCAGCCAGTGCAGTGGTGTTCTCTAAACACTGAATGGAGGGGAGGGAGGTCAAGGGGAAAAAACCCAAACAACCCAGCCTTGAGCAGTTGCTTGTAGCTGTTTCAGGCAGCCTGTTCTTGCTGCTGCTTTATCACTCATGTGCTTGGGGCCTGCAGACTCTGGACTGCAGAGACTCTGGACTAAGAAAAAAAAAATAAATCCACTCCAGAGAGAACTTGATTTGCTTGTTTACAGTACAGATATCTTTCCTAGCAAGAACACAGATTTTTTTAAGGGAAAAGCACTGATTCCGTATGAGCAATTGTAAAATTTTGTTGTGAGTAATAAATACATTCCTGTGCAAAGCAGGACTGGTAAAAAATTCTTTCACCCAGCTAGGGGTGCAGGCTGGTGTTCGGCAGTCTTTCCCCATTTCTCCTTGATTTGACCGAATCTGCAGCTTTTTGTCTTTTGAGAGACCCTTTCCGGAGATGTTTTCTGTGACTTAATTTTTTCCCCCCTTCCCTAAAGGTATTCTCTTGGTCTCTCAGTTTGCATTTTCCATCCTTCAGAATTTTTAATACTTGAGACATTAATCTTTCTTCAGTCTGTTTTCCATAAGGATATAGGTATGTAAGAAATGCTGGAGACAGCTAAAACAAAAGATCTTCCCAGACAAGAAATATAATACAAGCCATCTGAGTAGCTTGGTCTTCTCCAGCTGCCCACTAGCAACCCTCCTTTTCCCTCAGCCTCAGGGCCTCTATGAAGTCTCTCCCCTCCAGATTTGCCAAGTGCTTGGTTGCGTGTTAATCACCGGTACTAAAAAGCATGTTTAAGATCAGGCGAGTGTCTAGGGATACTTGTCAAGGCTTTATCTTCCCAGTCTTTGCAGGTTTTTCCAGCAATGAGTGTGGATGGAGTGACTCAGACCCCCAGACTGCAGCTGAGCGAGAGCAGCTCACCTCTGGGTACAGGCTTGGCCATTTCCCTCTTGCCCCCTGCCTTACGCAGATCCTCATTTTTCAGGAGACATCAGGGAGGTTGTGTTGTATATGGCTGGGGAGAGGATGTGCTCGCTGTGTGCACAGCACTAGTGAAACTTCGGCTGAAGGGCTGCAGCTCACCTGGCTCCTTACTGTGAGAGCAGTTTTAAGCGGGTTCTGCAACTACAGACAGCCATGGAAGGCTGCTCTCAGCATGGATATGGGTCATAGGGTCACGGTCACATAGCTGATGAGGGTTGATCTGTGTCAGGCCTTGTGTTAGCCATGGATGACCCTCTGGCTGACTGCAGGTTTGAAAGCTGCAGCTCAGGTGGGAGAGCCTGTTGGTGCTGTCTTCGTCCATCACCTGCCTCGGCCGATGCTCGTCAGCACCTTGGTGTTGCCCAATGCCGGTTCAACTCCTTGTCAATTCATCTCTGTTACACAAGTCATTTGCTGACAAAACAAAGATCTGGGTCACTGCTCTTAAAATAGATTCAGCATTAGGCAAATTGCTCAAGCAAACTCTCCTTTCCTCTAAGAAGGCAATGTCAACCCAACCTTATAGGGATACCCCTAAGAAGCATGGTGGCCTACCGCAGAGGCCCTGTCAATTTAGCACACTTGCCTAATACTTTTTCAAAATGCAATGCCCAGCTGTTTGCTCAACATTTGACTTGTGCCTTAGGGAGTAAGGGTTTTTTTCTTTACATTAATGCAGATATATGCATCAATATGAATTGGTTTGGGGTTTTTTGTTCGGGTTGTTGTTGGTGTTATTTTTTTTGTGGAGTTTTTTTTCTGGTGGTCTTTGCAAATCTTTTCTTCCTTTCTGCTTTGGTGCCTGGAAGTGTGATCGGCACATTTAACTTTCATCTGCAACAGCCATAATAAATGATAACTGTGTAAGGTGATTGTTGCCTTTGCTTATAGGTAGAGTCTGGTGGTGCCACTTTCATCTTGGTAACAGTCATCCGGTAACTGCTTGGAACATGCTGTGCCAAGTTCACGTGTGGGTGCACAACGGTCAAGGTTGAATTACTCATGAAATTAATTTTTAAGGTCACAGCCCAGCTTCTGTGGACTCTGATCTTGAGTTTATAGGACGATTTGCTGTACTACATGCCGTTCTCCCAGAGTTCTGTGGCCTTCCTGGGCCTGGGCTGTGAAACGTGCTGCCTGGCGGTTTCTTCTGCTTGTCCAGGGGATTTCTTCCACTTTGAAGAGGACTACTGTGACTGGGAGTGGGACTGGAAAACACTGATCAGAAAAGGGGAACTGGAAAGCAGGATATTGGTTCTTCTTGCTCATCAGAGTTCACCTCTCTGTGTCTATTGACATTAAATGGAAAGGACAGTAGCCATTGGTTTGGTGAAGTCTAGGTGGAATTTTCCCTTTATGAGGCAAATACGGTTTGGTGTCCCATGAATGTGTATCCTGCTTGACCCCATGCCAGTCTGGGTTGGCAGTAGCAGAAAAGTCCCTCTAATGACAGGGGAGGTGGCAGTTTTCTTCTAATTGTACACTCATAGAATCATTTAGATTGGAAAAAACTAATGTCACTGAGCCCAACTGAAGAGCAGCGGTGTGAGTGCTCACCAAATGTAGGGAATGCTAGCAATTCTGTAGTGTGTTAGCAAGAGCACACGGCTAGTAGGGAGTTGGGATGCAAGCTCTTTCTTTGGGATGTGATCCCTTATCTTCTTCCCCCTTACTCCAGCTACTGTGATGCAGGAGAGTCTTGCTAGATTTGATCCTGCTCTCTTTCTGAAATTTTAATACTTGCGTGAGTAAAGTCTGATTGGTTTGGGAAGGAGGTGATACAATGCATGTGGCTTTGTGTGGTACATAAGCACATGGAGTGTTTCCTAAACAGTTCCGTTTCGGCACATCTAAGAATACTGAAATACTATTCAGGTGAAGAGAGGATGATGGGCTGGTTGTTAATGAAAGCTCTTCCACTTGGAAGAGGAGAGATGGGGATGCTAGTGCCTACTTCAGCCCCCTCCTGACAGTGTACTTTCAGGACAAGCAGAGTGCCTCAGTACTGCTGAGGCACGAGAGGGGAGCGCAGGCTGAGATGAGAAGTGGCTCTTAGTAGGTACCACTTTTACCCCAGTGACTGACTGAGGAACAGAGGGAGTTGAATACTTCTGTAGATACTGTCCTTGATGGGAATAGAAAGCTCCCTCCCTTATCAGGCCTGTAGTTGCCCAGTTTTAAGTCCAAACTGTTTTTGTCCTGTCAGCTAAGGAAAAAACGTTCCTTCTCACGGATTGGGGTAAAAATCAAGGATCACTGTGGTAACTTTTAATTAGGTTTCTCTACTTTCCCTGTGTTGAAATGTTACTTTGTTTCTTTTTTTCCTTGATGAGAATGCTGAAATACCAGTCAGTGATTTTAAACAGCCCCCTCCAAAGGACATTGCTGCTTTAGAAACTAACTCCTTTATTTTGCAGTGCTGCCATTGAGGTTAATCCTGACCTGGAGCCTAGCATTTGCCTTTTCATTTTGGTTTCTTCCCACTCCCAAATCACAGATCTAATCAACTTAAACAGAAATGAAAGATGGCAAACTGGGAGAAGGCTTTGTTAACTGTTTTCCTAAAGAGGCTGGTGCATGTCCTGGTGGAGCTTTTTTCAGTGATACTTTTTTTTTTTTCCAGTGATGCTCAGGGAGCAGAAAACACTCTTACTTGTTTGCCCCAAATTATTAAGTCAGGAAGATGGACTGAAGGAGGGTCAAAAATTGTTTCAGGTGGTTGTGACTCCTTTTATTTCATCTGTTGTGAAGTTTTGCTGTACTGAGCCCAGCACTAGAGCTAAGTGACCTTCAGCTGCTGCTACACCTTCATTTGGGAGCTGAGCTCTGGGCTTGATTTTATGCTTAAACATTTTATTCAGAAAGGTGAGGAGTGGGACAGAGAACCGTTTGCTGGCACATGGGTGTGCTTATGAGATCAGGCCCAGAGTCATTCATGTGACAGTACTGAAGCACTGAGATGCAGAGAGTGGGATTTTTCAGCATGGTGATACTGAGGTGCTGTATGCTTCAGATGCTTGCTATATCTTTAAAAAATAGTTACTTATCTTTCTATCTCTGTTCAGCAATTTTTTTTTACAAAATTACAGAAATGATCCCAGAGATGGTTATATAGCTTTTTATTTTCTTTTTTCCTGGGGGTGGCATATTCACGTGGGCTAGAAAAATAGTAAAAAGCAAATAGAAGCTTGCTGGAATGGTCTTGGAGCTTGTACTCTGCTTTTAGGTGTTATTCTCTTTACTGAAAATGTTGAGCTAAATCTTAACCAGGGTTTGAATGGTGAAATCACATGAAGTGCTAATTTTGACTCAAGAGGTAGGACAACAAAATGAAGATGAAGAGAAGGGTGGACATACCGCAGAGATGTTGAATTAGTGTGTTAAAGCCACATGTGGAATATTCCCATTCAGGCATTTCATGCAGCTTCTAAGAGCTCTCACTACCATGTTGTTGCTTGGTCTCCTCTGTGTCGTTACCATGAATTTTTCAGTGTATGAGAGATCTGTGTGTGTACTGCACATCAGAATAATATAAATCATGCATGTTAACATACAAAAGGGATAACTCTAACTGCTCTGTCAGGCTGATAGTGTCTTTATAATCAGGACTTCTAAATCAGTGTCCTCCCCTCAAACTGTGGAACCATGACAGCTGTCCCTTGGACATTCGTGTGTGTGTGTATTCATTTTTAGTTCCTATAGCAATCACTAGCTTTATGCAAGGCTTGATCACGTTGATAAAAGGTAAAAAAGGATCCGTCTAATACAGTTTACAGTGAAAGTGGCACAGTAAGTTCCTCCTGCATGAACAGCAGTCCCCTGATGTATCAAGGAGACCTGATTATACAACAGGACTAATCAGCTCTGGATGCTGCCATGAATTATGGGTTGGCTTAAGTGCTGTGATACACATTTCTTCCTTAAATTATGTCAGAATCAAAAGAGAAAACCAGAGCAGAAAGCCCAAATGTCGACAAGGCTTATCTTCTTTAGGTCTCTCTCAGGGTTAAAGAAGAGGTTTCTTAATGTAATTATAACCTGTCTCTTCTATCCAGGCTAGCAAAAATAAACCAGGTTATATTGGAACTTTACTGCATAATGTTACACAACCATGCTTATTTAAATGTAGCTATTTTTGTAATATGCATTGTGCCTTAATGGGAGTCACGGATAAAGTGCGCTGACCCACTGAAACAGCTGAATATAAAGGTACAACATTTATGGAAGTTACAGTGAGCCCAGCATATTTGCACTTAGGGCAGAAAAAAAGGTGGAAAATGATGAATGTGTTAAAGAAATATCTGCCTGGTGTAACTACATGCCTTTTCATCCTATGGAGAGCGAATTGGTTGTTCCCCCCCCTACCCCCCCTTTCTTTGTCTGTTTTCCATTTCAATTTTGCTATTTACAGTGGTGTAATTTTGGCACCTTATGTACACAGCCTCCTCAGTTTTTCATTTCAGACACCTACAATTAAGGCTTACCTATTTACTCAGACTTAGTTGCATCTACGGTTGAGAGATGAATAGGTGCTTCCAGGTGATTCATCTGACCTGTGTTAGACCCTGATGAAAAGGCGAGTAGCTGAAACTAGCAGTTAGGTGCCCTGAATTGGGACAGATGTGTTCCCTCTCTCCACCTGCATAATATCCCCAGCTCAGGTCACTTTGTGAAGAGGATGAAGAGGGTGGCATTGGTCTACCCCAGGTAATTTCCAAACCAGAGATGTTAGGTGAATTTTGGGGGTAAATGTGCTTGGGAGGTGGTGATTCAGACCAAGGGGATTTCAGAAATACGGCACAATGCTGGCTCTGGAGAACTCAGCTGTTTCTTAGATATGCAAATCCGCTCTCTCTGATTTGGCTGGGACAGCTAGGTGTCTGTGTCTCATGTGTCTCATGATGAGATTGTTTAGGAGTTTATCTGTATGGGATTTTCAACATTATAAATTCTGAGTATAATTATAATAATAGATGGCATGGTTATTTCACAGTGTGCCCTCTGCTGTGATTATTCGACTGCATTCAGGAGCCCATGTGCCCATCTACAGCTTTGTACCCTCTAGCCATGTCTGTATTCTGGTTGTTCTAGGTTTCCTCTCCTCAAGAGCAGCAGCAGTTTCCAAGCATTAAGAAAAAAATAATAAAGGAATGTTGTGAACATTTTTGGGGTTGTCCTGTCCAGAGGCAGGAGCTGGACTCAGTGATGCTTGTGGGTCACTTCCAACTCAGGATATTCTTTCAGTGATTTTAACATGATTTAGGAAGAAGGAAATTATTAGTGGATTGGTAAGAAACAGCACTCTGTTGCCTTATTTTTGTGTAGGCTGGGAGTAGTGAGTGACACAGCCCCTGTGATGTGCAAGGTGTGTCTGTGGAGGAAAGCTGGCACCTACCTTGCAAATAATTACAGTCTAAGCAAGCTTGGAAAAGGGGTGGAGTGCAGGGAATAATTCAGTCTGTGAGAGATTTGTTGTACAATCAGGTCAGCTTTTCTTGGTTCTCATTCAATTTTTCTTCTGGGGTTTTACCCTTGAAGGGCTCAAGTGACAGAGTGAGGGGATACTGCTACCCATCTGCTTCTTTTTGGAGGGGAGGCTCAAAATTTGATTCCCCAGATTTAAACCTGGGTGTTTCTCAGGCGTTTCTTTCAGCAGACGTGTCAGCTGGGAGAGCTTGGCCTTTCCCCACCACCATCTCCTTGGCCGGGCTGGTACAGCCCTGGCAGCAGCTGAATTTCAGTCCCTGTCCAGCTGCACAAAGTAGCTCCAGGTGTCGGAGCAGTGGGGAGGGAGGAGGAGGAGGAAGAGGAGGAGGGGGAGGGATGTTGGGCTTGGCTGTGCTGTCAAAACAAGAGCTTGTGGTTGGAGGCTGTCAGTTTGCGTAAGCTGGTTTTAGGGCTTTTTAATACTGGATCAGAAGCATTCTCATCAGATCTGAATCCTTGCTGTGCAAACTCAGCTGGTTCAAATCTGTTAGCATTTATTTATTTATTTTGTTTAAACAGGTTAACTTCCCGCTGATGGGGCTTTGTGCTGGTTCGGGTGTCCTCCTCCTGCAGCCAGTGGAAAGCTGGCAGGGTGTCCAAGCTTTGGCTAGTGCAAGAGTAATGTGGCTCGCTGGCTGCTGGCTTCTTGCTGGCATTTTGGGGTGGGGCTGCAGCAGGCTTTGCTTGCCCCACGGGTGCCTGCTGGCTGGCTGGCGCTGGCAGCTTGTGGGGAAAGGTCCAGGCAGTCCCCAGCTGGCACCGGCGTGCTGGCAAAGCCATGGCAACGTGGCGCTTCTTGCTCGGCTCGCCTCGCCCGTGGACAGCCACCATGGTGTGTACCCAGCCAAAAGAGGGTTTCACCCGCCTCCCTGAGCGTGTTGGGGGCACAGTGTGCCGGGCGGGATGCCCTGGCAAGATGCCCCCTCTGCAAATGAGGTCCCCACCACCCTCGCTGGGGTGCCATGTCAGCTGGAAACTGCTAGCTTGGGAGTCAGAGCACATGCAAAAACATAAAACGTATTGAAAAGGTCAGGCTGGAGCACTGGGGGGAGGTCCCTTAAGTCTCACCTGTGCTGTGAAGATAACCATCTAGGCTTCTTTCCCCAGAGCGCAGCACAGCCTGAGTAAATGGTTCTTACCAGTGCTAAGGAGGAACACCCCACAGCTTGTCTCCCTCGAAGGGAGCCACAGGGCTGTGCTTGCAGAAGCTTTCAGCTTTGTCCTGAACAGTTTCACCTGTATGCTGCTGATTCTGAGTGAACATCACACGGGGCCTGTTGAAGTGAGGCAAAATCCTATTTAGTTGATAGCTTGTCCTGCCCCAAAGAGAGGTAAGAGAACCTGTGCCCCCTCTTTTCCCTCCTCCTCCCAGTCCCTGTGTCTGTGGGACAGAGGATGTACTGGCCAGTGCAGTACCCAATCCATTCTTTTTGGTTTATTGTTGTTTCTTGATGGGAGATTAAATTGAGATGCAAACACCACATCAGAAAATAGATAGATAGAGCATTTAGTTTTACTTGGAAGCTGTAGTAGGGGTGTGCAACTTTTGTGCTAAGTTTTTCTCTGAAATTGTATTTTGGCTGTGCAGCTCTTTTATTTGTTTGAACCAGGGGTGCTCCTTCCTTATGTTTACTGTTTTTTTGTTTTGCAAGTCAAACATCCCTCAGGTGTGCAGCTGAGCCAGCTTGGGTGGGTGGGACTGAAGGCAAGAGGAGGACAAGCATATGCAGGAAGAGACATATTCTGGATTCCTGCTGTGGAGACGAGTAATTGCTGGTGGTTAAGGCAAAACAGGAGAGTTCCAAATAGAGTTTTGTCTATTCCTTACATCCGTTTTTCCCACTGGAGAGCTATGTACCTTTTCGTGATTAAGGTCTAAACATCTGAGCCCCAGGGTTGCAGAAAAAGATGTAGGCTATGTTTTTTATTGGTATTGGACAAAACTTGTGAATTACCTTACTGTTTTTCTCTTTTTACTCTGAACTTTGAAAAGATAATCAATAGCCACACGCCAAATACCGGATAATCTGTGAAAGGGATTGTTACAGAGGAGGTGCTTGTGTACTGTCTGGGTACGAGGATATAAACAAATCCTAATTTGTTTTTGTAGGACTGAGTTTGACTATGTAGTACATTGGGGAAGACAAGACAGAGCTGGAGCCTTCTGACATAGTTGCCCAGCCTGGCAGTTGTAAAGGTTTTGTTTATGAGGCCATGAACAATGGCTTGGAATGTGATGCTATTGATTTTTTTTCCCTGCAGTGTTTCATAAATGCTGTGCAGTTTAACCCAGCTTTTAACCTTGTATGCAGTTTGGAGTGTGAGGCTCCTCACCCGGTGTCAGATGGCTCACTCAGTGGAAAAAAAGCCAGCCACCCTACAGCTCAAATCCCATCGGTACGTGGAAACGTGCCCATTCTGCTGTCCGATTCCCAGCAAAAGTGCCTGGGTGGTGGCAGCCCTCCAGGGTGGTCCCTGGGAGGTCTTGCATGGCTCACAGAGAGAAGCATGAGCGCTGCAGGCTCTATACTGCCTGGAGCCTAGAGCCTCAGGCTTCAATCTTAGATGCCTTTGTTTCCTGCCTGGATCGCTCTCGCATCTGTTTGGACCTAGCAGGGCTGTGTAGTTCAGTGTAACTCTGCTTGCTGAGTTTTATACTGCATGTGGTACTCAGCACTTGCTGTAGAGCACTCTGAAAAGAAATCTTACAGCTGACTGGGACTTGTTTTTAACCAGTTACCATTTCACTGAATATTGCATTGCATATTCATTAAAAAAACCCCGAAACATAAAACACTCCAGTGGGGGAGCTTTATACTTTCTCCATGTTTTTATAACGTTCCCATTTTTCTGGATGTGCAGGTGTCTCATTTACATTCCTAGAAACACAACCTTCGTGTTTCCTTTAAAGTCAAGGTTTCTGATCTGTTGTACTTAGTTAGCTTAAGGCATCCTTGGCATCGCTCAGGAACACCTTTGAGAGGGGATTGTTTCACAACGCAGTACCTGCAGGTGGTGATGTCATGGCTATACGAGCTAAAGAAAAATGGTTAGAAGCATTGCAGTGTGAGTTGGGTTCCTCTTGTGCAGTGTCTTCTCGTGTGTTGAGTTTCTGTCACAGCATTTGTGCCTGTGCGCTGAGCTGTGCCTCTTGTACAGCCAATCCTTTGTACAGGTTATTGTGCAGTTTCTGCTCCCAGTTGCACAGGTCTGGATTTAGGTGGTGTTATACTTGCATATCTAAATTATTTATTGCTGTTTCATGTGGTGGATCAGTAAATACTGTTGAAAGACATGCTTGATATAGCAGTATTAGGAGAAAAGCCAGAGCCGATCTTCTCTGTAGGTGGGGTAACTGACTACCCCTCGTAAATAAGATGATTAACACACATGCACACACCAGAAAAAACCCCAACCAACCAAAAATAAAGAAAAAAAGGCCTTGAAAGGTTCGCTTTTTCCTTTAGACATCACTCTTGACTTGCTCAGAGTGATGACCCTGGGTTGTGAGTCTCAGACGGGTGACTCAGAAGGAGTGCTGATGACAAAACATCTGCTTGGAGTTTCTGGTTATGAGAGGAGATCCCATTTCTGCCTCTGTGCCTTGCCTGCTTAGCCGTGTGGCAGCTGGAGACGTTGTGTGTATCTGCAATAGTAAATGCTCTGAGGTCACCCCAAAAATGAATTATACACTGGAAATGCAAACATAGTTTTTATTTCCTGGAGTAGCCCTCTTCAGACTTGGGTGAAACAGAAAAGGGAGTGGAGGCTCTCACAGAGTTTGTACAGGGGAGGTTTGGCTGTAGGATCAGCTAAAGGTGAAAAGGTCCGACCCGTAGCTGGTTGAAATAAATGTGTTGGTGAAAATTAATGGCTGGAGGTTTCCTTGCTGTTTTTGTTAATAACTTCCCCCAGTGCAGCATTGGAAGTGTTCACATTTTTTTAAAGAAAAGTTTTGGGTTGCTGAATCCTCAACAAATCTTAAACTAGAGGTATCTCAGAATAGCATGACTGAAAGCACTGTGTGTATGTGGGCAGCTGAGATACGGGACCTGTGTGCTCTGCACTGGACCCCACATAAAAGAAAATTACAAAAAAACCACAGTGCACAATTCCTTATCTTTGTGTTTTACACCTTTTCCTGTTTATGCCTCTGCCTAAATTCAAGTTATCAATGTAAGTGTATAATTGCAAGTTTTGCTAAAAGATTTTGATATTGAATGCACCTTTTAATATTGAACTCCTTTGGAAACCAAATTCTGTTATTTTATGATGGAATGATTTTAAACAAGCCCTGTGCTAGGTATCTCTCTGTCTTTTTTTTTTTTCCTTGGCAGAGGGGAGTACTGTTTAAAAAAAAAATTAGCCCTCTGTTGATTGCAGCTGTTAGGATCCTGGTATGTCACTCTTGTGCTTCCAGACAGTGTAGCCATGATGTAGCCATTGCACTTGAATTCTTTGCATTCTGGCAGCACTTGCAGTTTAGCTATTGGGATCTGTTGGAGTGCAGAAATCCCCACGGTGGGAAGGCATGCACATGGGCTCTCTGCTGAGAAATCATTCAATTGACACCCCCCCTCCATGGAAAAGTACAGGCATGTGCATGTATTTTTGAAGGCTATTTATTTGCCTTGCAGAGGGTCAACTGTAAAACCCTTTCTGAAAATATGCTCCTTGAAAGCCTCCTGGAGAATGGTGGGCTCAAGCCAGGAAGGTCTTGTTTTACAGCCCCGCTGCCATGAAAGAAATCTAAGTGTAGAAAAAAATACATCTTAAATACCTCAGATATTTATTTTGTCCTTTTCTTACACAAGCCCTCTCTCCCTCCCTCCCTGGGCTGGGAGGTCAGGGCATGTGTGTGTGTGGCTGTGCTTTCACGGGGAACCCTGCTGCACAGGCACTTCTGGGCCTGCTCTAACCCCCTTATTGTTTTAACAATTAATCTTTCACCCATGTATAATTTAAAACACTAATAAATACACCCTTCTCTCCCCAAATTCTCAGGAATTTCTGCAGTCTCTTGCTTGATTATGTATCTCCAAGCTTGCACAAATTAGTCCTTCAGTGTTATCCCACCAAATGAAGCCCTGAAGGGATGTGTTTGACCTTGGTTTGTGCAGTGACTGTACCTTACCCACTTGTCCTGAAGACAGAAAAGAATGTGAATGTCAGCAATGTGAAAATAAGTATTTGAAGATACGTTTTGGTCTGTCAGCATAAACAAAAATCCTTCTCTTGTTTGTGTATTAAGGGTCTGCATTGTAGCCTTCACAATACTACTCTGTATAATCCAAAAGCCCTTCATAGGAGGCATTTTAAATTGGAAGTTAAAACCAGAAAACAAAGAAGTGAAACTCCTGCATTCCTATGATTGCATGTATTCCTTTCTTCTTAAATTCAGTATGGATTTTTTTTCTTTTATGTTTTTGCATATCCTCACAACAAATGGTATATTGGCTACCCCACTACAGAGCTCAAACTGCTGCCCCAGCCCTTGCTTTCATGGGAGGCCTTAATTTGAAAGAAAATTTGAGCATTTCTATAGGCTGCCAGGAAAAATTGGAAGAACTTGTTTCATTTTAGAGCTCCCACCTTCGTTCTTAGCTGTGGAAATAAATGAAAAACTTGTTTTGACGACCTGGCGTATTCGCCTGAATGCTTTCCCTGTCACTGATGGATGGAGGCACAGGCTTGTAGTTCTGTGTAACAATGGGCCAGGAGAGCACTGCTTCCCAGAACAGGACATCTAATGACAAGAAAGGAATAAAGGCCTAAATATCTACTTTGAATTCCATGTGTGTGCATCTGCTCCAGGTAACTTCAAGATGGAAAAAAGATAAGAGTCAAGGATACCTGGTTGGTAGCTTCGTTCATGCATGGTCCTATGTGTGGATCCTCTCCTTTCTTTCTCTCTATTGCTGAAAAAGTGTAAGCCCTTATTTTAGGCTATTCCCCTTCCCTTAGGACTGCCTGAGAAAGTAAGGAGTGACGTGTTGAATTTGGACTGGACCAGGTTTGTTTGCCTGACGCCTAGCAGGAAATTGTGCAGTGGGCTCTAGGGGAGTAATCTCTTGCAAAGGTTCTTCAAAGGGTGGTGGTGCTCATTTCCCAAAGTGGAGCTTGCATGAGACAAGGATGTCCGTACCACTGAGGTGCCTGAGTGAGGTGTCTCTTGGGTGTCCTGAGAGAGGTGCGCCTGTGGGAATGGGCTCTGACTGATGGAGATGTGGCAGTGTGTCACAAAATTCTCCACTTACTACTGCAAAATTTCTCCTGGAGTTTTGCTATAAAGACTAAAGAAAACCAGAAGCATTTGGTATTGGGTCAAAATGCTGAGATTATTGTTCTCCTACTTGCTGTGCTTTTATATTTTTAAAGCCAATGTGAGATTGGTAGCGGTCTCTAATATGTGTTTGCTTGATTTCGAGGTACTTCCAATGGTACTGTGCCTGCTAGCACTGTTTCAGACCATTAGGATTTTGTTAGTGCCAGGGAAGTCTATAGAAGAATGATTGTTGGTATCAATTTCTGCACTAAGAGTTCACTGACAGTCTGTGATGCATGCAAGGACTAGATCTGGTTTTGATCTGATTAGCTTGTTTATAGCTTGAGGTAGGAGAGCTGAAAGCTGGAAGTCACTTTGCCATCCTTTGTTTTCCCTGACTGTTGCTTTTTTTTGGAGTTTTTCTTCTCTTTGGGTAGCCTTAGCCACCCAGTTTAAAAGGGACTGCCTTTCCCACCCAGTTTAAAACTGCCGTGTTTAGTGCAGTATTTGTAGAAAATCTAATGTTGACAGG
This sequence comes from Machaerirhynchus nigripectus, assembly GCA_013397975.1. Classification (NCBI taxonomy): domain Eukaryota; kingdom Metazoa; phylum Chordata; class Aves; order Passeriformes; family Dicruridae; genus Machaerirhynchus; species Machaerirhynchus nigripectus. Next base: position 2,523,449 of record VZRQ01007361.1, read on the forward strand.
CAGTAATATATTTAAACAACTTTCCTTGAAACCTTTTTGTCATGGTTGGACTGTCTGGCAGGCTGATTGTATTGTGCAGAGCAAGGGTATGGAGTCAGGTTTCATGTTTTGGTTAATTTGCAGGTCATTTAGAGCTCAGGGTATTGCAGGGAGAAGGCAGCAGAGCCGTGTGGAAAACATGGGGTTTATCACTTGCCTCTGTCTGGGTTGGGGTTTTTTTAGTTGGGTTTTTTTTTTAAACTTATTCAGTGGAATTAGTTTTCTTGCCTTTCCTGCCTTTCCAGTTCACGCCCTAAAAATCACTGAACTTTCAATGAAGAGGTAAACTTTAAGTCAACCAATTGGCTTCCTTGTTTGTGTTGGTTTGAAGGAAAGTTTTTTAAGGCTTAAGAGGTGGAAGTCTAACCGACCCTCACCAGTGGTACTTCCAGCTCCTCACTGGTGGCCTTTGCCTGCTGGTGTCCTCCTTGAAGGCGGTGTCCTGATGGGACTGAGAGCTTGGCAGTGATCCTTGAGATGAAGAAAACTCTGTGTAGGGCTACAATTGTCCTATAGTTTTTATAGTCTCTGCTCTAGCTCTGTTCTGCTAATAGGAAATGAGAAATGGGATTCTTGATGGTGTGGGAGGTGAAAGATGGCACCAGCTACTTTCTGTTCAGAATACAGATCACCCAGCTCCTGAGGCATATACACCTTCAATCACACCTTGTCTTTTTGCTTATTCTTCTCCTCGCTATGGAAGTGGAAGTAAGGCACAAAAAGTAAAAATGATGTGAAATTAGAGTTGTGAGTCGGGAGAGGTTCTCTGTCCCTTCCAGTGCAGTATTAACCTTGTAATTGTCTTAGGGGTAAACAAGTGCTGGGAATGGTTCAGGAGTCTGAAGTCTGATCACTTTAGACAAATCTGTGTGGTTGGAAACAATGACAGACAAGAGGACAGAGCTGGGGCTTGCTAAGCTGCTTTGCTTTCCTAGAGAATGATGACGCCTGGTTAATCTGTCACTGCTGTGGGGTGCCTGGCTGTCCCCCCAGTAGGACTGCAAACAAGGTGCAATGAGTGTGGAACCCAAAAGCAGCAAGGGACTGAGGCGGGAAAAGTCCCTGCTTGGTAGGGGCAGCTTCTGAGACAGTGACATCAGGTGTCAGTGCCTGGTCAGAGCCATGTCGGTACCTCACTGCACCAGAGGCAGCTGTTAAGGAAAGGCTGACAGGTTTGATACGACTCACCCTATATGCGGGAAAAGCCCTCTTTAATTAACTAACAGAGAGAGAAGCAACTGGTTCTGAATTGTGTCTATGGTGTAGGCCTTTTCTCAGGCGTCATCAGCTCAGCCTGCTGGCACTGGGAGATTGCATCTTGGTTCATCACTGATGGGGTGCAACCTGTTTTCCTGCTGCTCTTAGGGGTTTTCTGTATTGGTGTGACAGGCAGAACTTGGGAAGAGTTGAAGACCAGTTGTTGGCTGTGGTGGTTTCACCTTGGCTGGATGCCAGGTGCCCACCCAAGTCACTTTATCATTCCCCTCCTCAGCTGGACGGGGGAGAGAAAATATAACAAAAGGCACAGGGAGAGATCACTCACCAGTTACCATCACAGGCAAAACAGACTCAGCTTGGGGAAATCAATTTATTACCAATCGAATCAGAGTAGGATAATGAGAAGTAAAACAAATTTTAAAAATACCTTCCCGCCACCGCTCCCTCCTCCTCTTAACTTTGTTCATGATTTTCTGCCTCCTCAGTGTAGCAGTGTAGGGAGATGGACAATGGGGGCTGCAGTCAGTTCATCACATGTTGATTCTGCCACTGTGTCTTCCTCAGGGTGAGGAGACAGTCCTCCACAAACTCTTCCAACATGAGCTCTTCCCATGGGCTGCAGTCCTTCAGGAACAGACTGGGTCCCCCATGGGGCCACATGTCCTGCCAGCAAACCATGGGCTTCTCTCTCCACAGGCCATGTCAGGAGCCTGCTCCAGTGTGGGCTTTCCCACAGGGTCACAGCCTCATCTGGGCATCCGTCTGCTCCAGTGTGGAGTCTCCAGGGGCTGCAGGTGGATCTTGGCTCCACCATGGACCTCCAAGGACTTCAGGGGCACAGCTACCTCACTGTGGTCTTCACCATGGGCTGCAGGGGAATCTTTCCCAGCACCTGGAGCACCTCCTCCCTCTTCTTCACTGACCTTTTGGTGTCCGCAGAATTGTGTCTCTCACATATTCTCCCTCCTTAATTTTCTGGCCACAATTACTTCCACCCAATAATTTTTTTCCCTTCTTAAATGTGTTATCCTGGAGTCATTACTGCCATTTCTGCTGGGCTCAGCCTTGGCCAACAGCAGGTCCATTTTTGGAGCTGACTGGTGTTGGCCCTGTCGTACAGGGGAAGCTTCTGGCAGCCTGTCAGAGAAGCTATACCCCTATAGTGTCCCCACCCATCAGTACCTTGCTACCCAAACCCTGTACTTTGGCCTGTGAGTTCTTACTGGTGCCATTTGTGCTGGTGCCTTTCATCTGCATGTGTTCTGGGCCTTGGATTAGGCCCAGGGAAAGCAAATCAGCCTGTGGATCATTTCAAGCACTTCTGTGTGTGCTTGTAATTAGCTTTACTGGAAGAATAAGCATTTGACTTTTTTTTTTTTTCACCTTTAGAATAGTGATGGCCTGAGTTTTCCAGAACTAGTCCACTGAGAGGAGGAAAAAAAAATGTTTAGGCAAATGAAGGCTTCAGCAGCTTAGTGCTTGTCTACATGGGGAAGTTAGTGCGCAGTAAGCTAGGGTGTGAATTTACAGCACGCTAGCTGCTCTGCACTAACTCCCCCTGTGGATGCTGAGTGTGCACTAAGAGCGCCTGTTGGGCAGGTTAATTTAGTCTGCTGAAAGAAAGTGTGCTGAAAATTCACACTGCCACTTCCTTTGCCCTGACTTTCCCATGTAGACAAGCCCTTAGTAAGTCTGGAGTAAAAAGTCCTTGTTCAGAAGTCTGGCTTAAATTCTTTCTGCTTTGTTCTTTCTTCCTTGTTCTTTCCTCTCTTCTCTCCCAGTTCTCCCTCTGTTTTTTCTCCCTTGACTCTCCTCTTCATTTTCTCTTCTCCTTTTCTCTCTTCAATGCAGATTAAATGTAATTGGAGCTTTGTCATCCTGGTGAAGACTCTGTACACATAAATTTGGGGGGAATGAGGGAATGACTTCAGAGGGAGGCCTGAAGGTAGATCATGTGCAAGTGTAAAGTGCTGTTTTACCAGATACAGAAAGGGGCATGTCCTCCAAAGCATAAGGTGTGCTTGACTCAGCTTAAACAGTATAACCAAAAGCTAGAAGAGCATAGTCATCTGGAGAAAAGTACTTGCCCTTGCTTAGAAGATGAGAAGCTATTTAACATCAAACTGTATGTTTTGTAGCAACAGCATTTGTTTGTTTAATTTTTAACAATTAGGGGGCCCATGAAAAGCCGCTCTTTCAACAAGTACAGGCAGTAATTCTCTTACTGATTCCTGAGGTATCAGGGCAGATTAGTGCTGTGGAAATTATAGAAACAAATTAATTTTTTAATAGGTTATACTCACTGATGGTTATTTCTCTCAGCACATATCACTGCCTATTATCTCAGTTTATTTCCTCTTGGGAGGTAGAAAATGTGAGAAGGAAAATTGTGTGTACTGGTACAAAATGCAGAGCCGTCACTCCTTTTCATTTTGGGAATGGGTTAGCATATGAGATTTTGGCTATCTCATACTGATATTTTCTATCTATATTTTTGAGAAATAGGTTGTTTTGGTGACTTAAATCATGGAAGGAAAATTTGTGTTTCTTCTTGAATGGGAGGGTGAGAAGGAGTGGTTACATACATGTGTGAAAACAAACAAGTTCTCTGCAGCTCATCTCACTGTGCTAAAATAAGCCCAGTCAAATGGGTGAAATAGGTCAGGTACAATGTTGCGCAGTACTGGCTTTTCATGTATCTTGGTCCGTGGTAGAATTTGACAGAGAGCTTTTCCAACATGCCTGCCCCAGGCCTGATGAGGAGGGAGACACAGGCCCTTCCCTCCTACCTCTCTCCAGTATGTGTGGTTATGCTGGATGCAGTCTGTTTCATCCAGTGCTTCCAAATGCAAAGGAGGGTGAGTGATTTGGGGGGAAAATAGGAGTTCTAGGGTTGTCTTTGATATAGAGATCTTATTTTAAGGATTTGCACTCACTGAAGTATGGAAAAGAGGCTGTGTTCAGAGCTTCCTTTGGTTTTATAGATCCTCCCCATCTATGCTGTTTCAGTGACACTGTTGTAATGACTTAGAGGTACTGCCACAGGGGTTGGAAGCAATTTTATCATCCTCCTGTTTTCAAAAGAATGTGTATTTTTATTGCGTAGTTTGTCTTTAAAGTACAGAGGTTACGGTGGTGGCTTCTGCTCGGTGTCCTGGCTCATGTGGCAGTAAGTTTGTGAAGTGCACTTGGGCCTCCTGTGGAAGAGGTCTTGAGCAGTAAACACGGATATGCCTCTGCGTTGGGATGTTTTGACTTAATTCTTCCTTACCACTGCTTCTTGTCTGCTGCAGTACATCAGCTGGTAGTTTGTCAGCCTGTAAACATATATTTATTTTATAGAGAGTTTATAAAACACAGGAGTAAGTTCCTGTAGTGTTTGAGAAGAATAAATAAACCCCCAATGTATATCTGCAAAGGAGCGGGAGTTGTTCTGTTCCTTGTATTATAATTGTAACATATTGTTGATGGATGTCTTTTACATAAACAAGCCAAAAAAAAAAAAANTGGTAGGTGCTCTTGTTGCAATTTCCCTTCCAAATTAAACTGATCTATGCCCTTTTTTCCTTGCCTGGTGCAACCTCACATAAATTGCTTTAAGCAAAATTTTTTTTTCTTTAAATCTGTCTGGTCATTTCCTTTCTTTTCTGGCATCCGTGGTGGGAATATGTCTCTGTTTAGCCACTCTTCCCCTCCTTTCCATTTTTGGGAGACCCTTCTCCTATAAATGCTCCCAGTGCCAGCTTCCCTGGGCTGCTGCTCTGGACCATGCCAAGCAGTGAACAAAGCTGAACTTTAGCAGTCTCTTGGCTTTCCAGGCGCCTGCCTGCTTCTGAATAGCAGCCGGGGAGACTGATGAGGCACTGTTTGCCTCCTGCTTTGCTGTGCTTAGGCGAGGCAAGGCTGGCTGCTGGGACTGTGCCCTTGCAGGCTTATGAAGACATTACTCACCTTCTTTTTGCCCGAGTTTGGGTTTGAGTGACTCCCTTCATAGCTAGCAGGGCACAGAGGTGGGATTGTGCCATGGCTGAAAGCTTGGGCTCAGCCGAGGTTGGGGAGCTTGTGCTGGAGTCCTTGCTGTTTTCTGTGGGTGAGAAGAGTCATTCAGAGCATCACTTTTGCCCTTTGAGCATCAAACTCCTGAACACAATTAAGCAGGGCAAGAAAGAGAAGGGAAAAGGGTCTCTCTACTTCCCCAGTTTTCCCCCCTGGAGCTAGGAGGTGCAGGGGGCACCGTGCTGCAGCAGGAGCCATGGCAAAGCGCTCACTGTGTGTGGGGCAGCTAGCTCTGCACACCGGCTGGCAGCCTGGGAGGACTTGAAGGTGACAGAGATAAGGCTTGGAGCCTAGTAACCTGACTAATAAAAGACTTATTCTAGCCTTAATAAGCTACTTGGACAGATGGATTCTGTTGGACAGATGGATTTAATCTGGGAAAATGATTACACGGCTTTTGTACTCATTAGTATTTTTGGTCTTGGTATTTATGTGTTAATATTCTTGTGGTAGGTTGGTGAAAATATGTCTGTGTAAACCTGCACTGCTTCTGCTCGCAGCAGTGGGGCAAGATACCTTTATGCTTCCCTTTCCATCCAGGTATGTGGTGTACATGCGGGCTTCTCTGTATTTTACAGACATAGGTCTATACATGTACATACAGGTATGTAGATATGTATAAAGACATATGTCCATATGTCTGTAACACACATGTAGACTATGTTCCCATGATTCTTGCATGACTGAGCTGCAAACTTCCATTTTGATAGGGCTGTGCAGCCTTGTGATCCCTGAAGGTGCAGCTCAGAGTGATTTTCTAAGCAGGAATATTCTCTCCCCAGCTTGTGTGCAGCCACCTTTTTGAAGGAGACTTGGCAGCTCTTCAAGATAATGAGGGAGATCAGAGTTGAGACTGTTGGGTTGTCCTCATGTCCCCAGTAACATATTAGACAGCAGGGTGGACCAGAGAGTAACTAAACAGATTCACAGTCTTCATGTAACAGAGGAAAGCACTTGCAGTGGAATGAGCGCATACTTACGTGATGGTTTGGGAATAATTAATTAATTAATGTTAGAGCAGAGGACACTAATAAGCACCATCTCTCCCCACGGTTCATTCAAAGGAAGAAGCTATAGAAACATAGAGTGAGAAAGAACATGTCAAACATTTTGTGATTGGACTTTATATTTTCATTGCCTTAAGTGAGAGGTACTTAATTTTAAGCACTTAATTTTCCCATTATGGATGGGTGTCATTTGTAGCTCTGGACTGGCTGGGGATTTTTGAAATAGCTGGAGCATGATGAAGTTTTAAATGAAGTCAGAAACCGAAACTTACAGTGGAAACTTTCTTAATATTTAATTTACTACCTCCAGAGCTAGTGGAAAAGGGCTGGGGGCAGAGGGAAAGGGAAGAATGATATTCATGAATTGTTCCATGAACGTGTGAGTGGGTGTTTTAGCAGAACTTTTTACTTTACTCAAGTAAAAACTTAATTTCATAAGGTTTATCAACTTACTTTGCTGTAAACTGAAGCAGTGTTTGCCAAATATTTTTGTTCTTGGCACTTCATTTTCCTGTAAGTGCTTTACCAATGCTACCTGTCACGGAGGATTAGCTCGGCAGTTTCGCAGGCTTTGGGGGAATGGCCCTTTGCAGTGGGGGGTGGCGAGTTCTGTGACCTGCCCTGGAAGTCTGGGCTATGTTGCTGGCAGTGTGAGGATGCAGGGTCAGGTGACTCCCATCCTGTCACCTCCCCGATGCTGGGTTACTCTGCAGGATGGGCAGCCTTCCATTCCTGGAGCTGCCCAGAAGGAATCCTCTTTGAAATACCTTTCACTCTGTAGGCACCTGCATTTTTGGTTTTCATAGGGAGTGTGCTAAGGTGAAAGTATTAGTATTTAAAATGTTTCAGTGCTTTCTCAGATACAATGTGTGCCTTAGCTTCTCCCACAGAAATAAGTGAGCTGTTTTCTGTTTCTGCAGGGGCCTGGAAACCCCAGGTAGGGGTGTCAGAGGTGCCTCATCAAGCCCTTTCCTTGTGCTCCCTGTAAGCCATGGTGTGCACAGACAGGGCCCTGGTAGTACCAGGAGTGTGACCCAGCAGAACCAGGTGCTCTGTGACTGAAGCACATGGTGCAGGTTGTGCTGTTGTTGTGAGGCTTCTCTGCCCCTCTAACTACCATGCTAATGTGGATTAGTATTGAAGTATTTGGGTGGAAGGTGTTCATATTTATGTTCTGATTTTTTTTTTTTTATATTTGCGTGTCTCCAATGACTTACTCAGTTCTCATATGTATAGACTTTCTTGATTCCAGAAAGAAAGAACCTGAGTAAAAGACTCCAAAAATGATGTGATTGTGTTTCAGGGAGCTCAGGGCTGTTATGGTGAGGTGCTCAAGACCTGGCTGCTGTGAAAGGGGGGTGAGGTTGTCAAGCAAAGAGCTATTGAAGAATTGTTCAGGGAACAGATAATCCCAGCTGTGTAATTAAAAATAGTGGCCTGCTGCTGTCATTGCTGTTTGGGTTTGCAGTTAGAAGCAGAGCCAAGAAGGGCAGCAGGCAGCTGCCCCTCCCACAGCCTGGCTGCAGGATGCAAAGGCCTGTCCGCTCAATCATTCTTCTCTCTGGTACTTGCTTTCCCCCTGCTTGTCAAGCACGCCCACAGGAAGCCCCACCCCAGTCAAGGGAGTGAAGCCTGTGCATGCTCTGGGGTGCTTGTTACTGTGCAGCCTGCTTCAAAGCAGCAGGCATCCCTGTGCACAGAAAAACCTCTCTCTGTGTTCAACTAGATGCTTCATGGGTTTCTCTGAAAAAAGTCCTAGCACAAGTCTTTAGTTACAATACAAACAAAAAAACAACAGAAGAACAACTGCTCTGAAGCAGCATCATTTATACTGGCTGGCAGTGAGCCTTAGAAATTGATTTCCTCCCCAAATTACAGAATTTGCCATTCTTTTTTGCTTTTTTGTTTTCCAGTTAGGTGTTCTGCATTATATATTGTATTAAAAAAGCACCTCCTAGATGAATCCCTTTATTTGAGGATATATCCCCTCAGCTTCTCTCCTTTATCTTTCTTAATGATGGCTTCACTCTGCTTTCTGACTGGTGCCATGAATCATGTGCGTGTTAATAGATCTCTGTCAAGGGCTGCTTGCTCACAGAATTCAGAAGGGGAGCAAATTATGAGATGTCTTGTAGATGAAGAACTGCTGTAGCCATATTACAGGCTGAAAAACAAAGAAACCCCAAACCTGCTAGGATGAGGTAATTTTTCTGTGAGGAAAGGTGATTGAAAAGACAGTGGAAAAGCAAGTCTGGCATAACTGTGACCCTCCAATTCTTTCAAATCTCCAGCTGTGTTAAGGAGTGCAGATGGCATTGGATTTTTGACCAACCTTTTCTTTGCTTCCTTGTTATGGTTCTCCAAGGATATTTGCATGCTTTGCCTGCAGCAAACCAGAATTTGCTTTTATGGTGAGATTTGAATGACTCAAGGGAATTTCTGCTGTAGTTTTAAATTCAAAACACGCTTTGATTAATCACATGAAGAGGGGTCATGTGGCCAGTATCCTCTGTTTTGCTAGAAAAATTAATATGCTTCCCATATTCAGCTTGCAAAGAGTAGTTGCTGGTGTGTTCAGTTGCTGGTACTCAGCTGTGGTGGATGATTCAGAGTTCTAGGATAAAGGCCTTTGGACTTCTGACTAAATTCCTGCACTCAGCTTTTTGGCAAAGCAACTAACTGAGGTAGCATTTGTGATTGCCTTTTCAATTCACTTACGATGCACAAGCAAGCTGAACTATGGGGGGACAGCCAGGCAGCTCCTTGAGTGCTTGCAGGTGAGCCATGAGGAGGGTGGGTGATGTGCTGCTGGAAGTGCTTCCTCGGTGGCAGCCAGAAAGAGGGGAAGGAGTGCCTGCCCCTCAGTTTTAGTATCACAGAGCTGTGGACAGAGATGCTTGGAGCTCTGATGCCACTTAATTTTGGGCAGGCAAAAAGCATGTATGTGGATTTCAGTGGGTGAATTTGGGTGCAGAGGCGGGGTGGGTGGCGGACACCTGGGATGAGGAGGACCTTCAGCTAGCACTGTCTCACCAGCCAGAGCTCGTCTGCCTTGGGTTTGTGGATAAGTGTGTTATGGTAACACTGATGGAAATGAGAAATTATCTTCCACCCCACAAAAATACACAAAATCCAAGTTAGTACCTTGGATTTCCTTGCTCAGAAGTTGGGAATCAGTAGGTGCACAGTTATTCTTGCAGCAGCTCTCTTTTTGCATCCTTTCTCTGCGTAGCCTAAAACACGGGCAGGTGGAGCGTGGTGGCACTTAATTGTAACGTTGGTTTGTAGGAAAACTGAATGGAAGCTCGTGTGGATAATAGAATAGTCCCAGCTGGTCCAACATTTGGGTCCAAGAACTGGGTAACTTCAGCACAAAGAAAAAGGTTTCTGCTCTAGGCTTAGATAGAGAATGGTGGGGGATTTTAATTTTTCAGTGATTGAAAAGTATTTTCACAGCATAGCTGTCATACACTTCTTTTTTGTCTTTTAGAAATAATGATTCCTTAGACTAATCTTGCTCTGAAGGGTAGGTATACATTTGCTATTCAACTCTGCTCTGGACCATACTGGCCAAATCCCAAATAATCCCCACATTTAGTGGGATCACAATCCCAGCTCTGGGGTTGAGCAGAGTGTTTCGGGTCATGTGCCCCATGTATATTGGATGGAGTGGGAAGCTGCTCTTTTGGAGATGCCTGTTCTTAACATTGGTAGTCTTTGTCCCCCGAACCCTGTTCACAGTTCTTGGGATGACTGTGTTATCGCTCTCCTTGGAGATTATTTACAGTACTTTAAATTATGCTGATTGCCGTGAGGTTGAGGCTGTCAACGTTATTTGGGTTGCCTTTATAGCCTAAAAAGAAATATTTTTATCCTAGCCTGTATTCTTGGGAATTGCATGCACATGTTAACCACTCATTGGAAACACCTTACTGTGGAAAGCATTACTGAGAAAATACTATGATCTTTGTTAAAAAGTGGCAATTTTAATCTCTTATTCCTTCTCACTTAGATTTCTCCTCCCAATGTTTGTTCACCTTGATTGCTTGGGAACATGCCTTTTTCTGGTGTATGTAGGAGGCTGCTGTATGAGGAGTTATCTTTAGTTTTGGATGGATGTTCTAGGGCATTGATACTGAGAAAAAACAGACTTGCTCTCCGATTTACATTCACAAATAATTCCATTGATTAGGGGCCTAAAGGGGCAAATTATTTCAATTTATTTATTACATTTTTGTAATCCTAGATGTGAAGACTTTCCTGTTTTAATTAGATGCATGGGAGAAGCCTGTATCTAGTTTATTCTATGTGCTGAAGAACTAGAAACAGTTGGGTTTGGATTAATTAGAGCTAACAGTAATAAATTGTTTTACCCAGAGCTCTCAGACTTTGTCTTGAAGAGCAGATTCGTCACTGTGATTGAAGGTGACATGAGGACTGAGTCATATACTCAGCCCCATCCAGCACTTGCATATAATAAATTTTAATTAATTTTAAATTTGGAATAAAACCCCATCTCATGATGATCTTTATTTTTATGCTAAGAGCATGCTTTGTGTTTTTATAGTAAGACTGCATTTTGAGTGATTGCTGCATGGCATTTGAAGATAGTTTTTAATGGGGAATTTTTTTCTATAGAAACTTTGCTTTGTGTTTTTATAAAAAAATACAGTACCTTTTACTTGGAGATGTTAAGGGATATTAAACTGAGAGATAACTTGCTTTGTCTTTTTTATGCAATGTTCTTGTGCCCTGTCGTGGTTTTGAACAATGTTACCTTTGGGTACATGATGAAGGTGATGACAAGTCGATGAAGTATGACGACAGAGTGAGGCTTAATTTTAGTATATTTTGTACTTGGAAAGTTCACTAAGTTCTTTTACAGTCTCATTTAAATGCATCTGTTAGTTGCTTAACCCATGATTGAAGTGGAAGGACAAACTTCTGAGCGGGCAGAATGTGTAATCATGAAAAGTGAATAACAGCTTGTGATTATGGAATTGAAACTACTAGTGAGAATTTCTATAGTGGCATGTAGTTTATATAACTAACCAAATTAAAATTTAACGATATGTGAATATCTTTCCTCTTACAGAATACGTTTACTTAAAAAAAAAAGAAAACAAACCCCAAAGGAATTCAGCAATTACAGGGAGTGCATTGCATTTGATCTCTTACCAGTCTTTCACTAATGGTATTTTAAAGTATGAATTTAATCTTAATGCATACATAATTCTCTCCTATTTCCACTTGTTTGATTTGGACTGCGAGAACAGAGCAACAGCTAATAACTGTGTTTATCAATATGTGCTTCCACATCACCACCTCCTCAGGGGAGAGCTTTTGCTTTCAGAGCAGTGTTTCAAAAGCACTTTTCTAAGCTCAGAGTTGAGCTCTGCTCCCAGAAGCTGGCAAGCTAGCTGGTCCTGAGGGGCATGGGGGACTGTTTTAATTTACCTTCTGCTTCTTCCATAAGAAAGAAAATGTCTGAAAAGAGGGGGAGAATAGGGGTGAAAAACCTTTGCTGTTTCCATAGAGCTGTACAACTCCACTTAGCCAACTTGATATTAAATCCTGATAAAGAGAAAACAGGAACTTTCTCCTTTGCTTTGTTGCTTTATGTCAGCTTCTCAACTGCACTTAGGGCTGAGTCCTACTTTTTAAGATGGTGGTGAGCTGCCACTCTTGATGTAAAAGCCTGTTTCCAAGAACTTAAGCTTTTTCTACACAAAAATCTAAGTGTATTTGGGAAAGCCTAAGAGCTTCCATGTGGGATCAGGCTGCAGATCTCTACTGCCTAGGCTGCTGTCTTTAGTACTTGTCAGTGATTGAGAAAAGGATTAAAAATATATATACAGACAGAAAGAGAGACTTCCCATATTACCAACCCTTGGCAGCTGGGGGTTTGTGATGCGTGCTTGCTTCTTTTTTTTTTTTTTTTTGGACTAAGATTGCATCTAGTTCATCCATGCTTAATAGCCATTATGGTGTAAACCATGTTTCCACCTTTGGCTTCGGTGGCATCCAGTGGGAAGGAGTCTGGCTGTGTGAAAAAAGTACTGGTTGAACTTGCTGCTCAGTAAACAGTGGTAGAAGCACCGTGGTGTGACCCTTCAGGGCAGACCTCTTTGCCTGGGGAGGAGTACTCAAGAGCCGTCTGCAGCTGGCACAGCCTCATCTTTCCTGCCATTCTTCTCCCCTCATTTCAAGATAGCAAAGTTACACCTACACCTCAGCAGCTTGATGACCTGTGGGTTGTGTTGCATGGATTCTCAGCCCACTTCCATCTGCCGGACATAATTAATGATCCGTGTGTGTCCATCTATTAAAATATCAGGATAGTGTAAACAGTCGTTTTTTCCTTTGGAAGCACGGCTGCTCAAAAGCCTGCTATCACCAAATTGGTATTTGTTTTAATCTACAAGTTGGAAAAATATGTTTTTCTGATTTACTAGGCTGTCATGAGGGCTCCCTAAGTCAGGCCTGAATCTTGCTGTCTCCTGCAATGTCAACTGGGACTCCCTTCCAAAACTGCTATGAATCCCAATTTTGCTGAACATTCTCATATGTTCTGCTGTTAGAAGAAGAGCACTTGAGATGAAAATTAATTTGTTAACTGTAAATTTAGGTCTTAAGAAGTTATTTCAGCTTTAAAAATGTTCCTTTCAGCCATGAAAGTACTCTTGTTCCTGAACTTCTGCAGTTCCTTTCTCACTTCTCAACAAAGTACAGCATGAGTTTTATGAGGCATCAAAGCAAATTTTAGCTGTTGCTTGCCACATAGTGTTTGTTGGGTATAGTTTCTTAGCTGTGGGGTTTATTTGATACACCTTTCTAATTTGGCTCTCCAGCCTGTATTTTAAATGTATGGATTTCCTAGTTGGTCTCCTTTCAAATTTTTATGTATGGAATTTGTTGCTTCAAACTGTTCTTATTCTTTGCGGAAGGAGGGAAGAAGAAAGCAAAAAAGGCACATGTAAATATTTCATGGTATATTCTTATGTATGCATGGTATATTCTATGAACTCATGTGTTCATCGGATCAGTAGGGAGCAGAGTTTTTTCTAGAACTGGTGTCCACCTCGAAGTAGCGTGGCAACTTTGAATAGCCCAGGAACACAGGAACAAAAGGATGTGACTCATGCTGCATGTGTCTTTCAGGGAGACCAATGAAACTGTGAAGAAGGACTGTGAAATTTGTGTATGTTGTTTTTGGCATCTGTTTGGGTGTGCAAAAGGCTTCAATTTTTACAAGGAAGAATGCTTTTAGCTATTTGCCTCTATCTTTTGAATATTTTCGGCAGCTTCAGAAACCAACATTTTGCAGAAAAAAGGTTTGGGTTATTACTTCTTTGCTCTTTGTTAGTAAAGAGTGAGAATTATGATTTACTCTAAAAAATATTTTCAGGATATAGTAATCTGCAATGAAATATGGCATGCACTGAAGGTTTCCCAAGATATGGAATACATTTTTCGTATTTTTCAGGGAGTGCGTAATCTTATTTTTTTTCCAGGATGGAGTTGATTAAAAAAAAAAAAAAAGGTTTTTTTTTCCACACCAGCAGTTGGTGACATAGTTTACCGAGCATGCAGTATATAAACAGATGAAAGCTATTTTTGATGTGTCATTGTCTCAGCAAGATGGGAATTGGCAGCACCAATGAAATGACAAGTACTTGGCGCTGTTGACTTTACCACATGGCTGTCAGTCTAGCGATTAAAAAGAACTGGCAGGCGAGGATTGCTGTGGTTTAAGCAGAGGAGCTGATTTTCTGCTGTAGAGCCTGATTCTGCACATTTTGACTCATTTCGAGGTGCTGAAATCAGGTGACTTGGCTCAAGGGAGGTGTAGGGGTTGCTTGAACACGCAGCAGGGTTGAGTGCTCAGGAGCAGGCCTGCTCCTGTGCAGGTCCCTGTGTTGTGCCACAGGGGTTGCCAGCACACGGACACGCGTGGATGCACGGACACACGGACGGACACGCACACGTGCGCACCCCGGCCGCTGCGTTCTGAGCCAGAAGAATTTGAGCCTTGTGCCGATCCGTGGGCATAAATCATCTGGGTCTCAGTCAGGTCTGAACTCTGGGCTGAAGTTGCATTTGCTTTTTACAGCATTGCTTCTAGTTCGCATTGGAAATAAGGAGGATAAGTTGTTTTATCCTGCTTTCTCTGAAATGGGGGTCTAAAATAACTGACTGTCCTTTTTAAGGTACTATTGCAGGAGTGATTTCATCCTTTAAATTAGCAAGTTAGAAAAGCACCATTAATGAAGAGCTTGATCTGTTGATGGATACAAAGGGGGGCAGGAAACATGCCTAAATTGAGGAGTTTTCTCTCCCTGTGGGTGGGGGATGTATGTGCCCCAGCAGTGCCACTTTCTGTGGTGAAGGGGTAACGTTGCATAAAAGGGTTTTCTTTATTTATTTCAGTGGCACAGTTTAAAGGCTAATTGGAAGGATACTCTGGGGCTGTGCTGAAGTGCTTAAAGGGCTCCTTGTGGATGGCTGAGCAAAGGGCCTTTGTTCCGTGTGCAGGCTCACGTGACGGCAGCGGGGGGATAAATAGCGACGAGACATGTGCAGAGCAAAGCGCTGACTGATCTCTGCAGCCCCCCGCCCTGCCATCCCCCGCTCCCACCCCGCTGCAGCGCC
>VZRQ01007361.1:2538426-2654301 GCA_013397975.1 Machaerirhynchus nigripectus
CCCCCCCCCCTCCCCCCCCGTCCACGTCCGCCGGTTTTTTTTTTTTTTTTTTTTTTTTTTTTTTTTGTTAAACATGATCCAGTTTTCTCTCCTGTAGTTAAATTCTGGGTGAGCGGAGGAAGGGGGGGGAGTGGAGAGGGAAATCTCCATCCCGGTTAAGACGAACTTGTCAATGACTTAATGCTGCAGAAAGGGCAGTTCTCCAGGCGTCTTCAGGATTTTAATGAGTGTAACTGATGGTTCGGTTAGGGCTTTTCTTTCCTTTTACGACAGATTGCTGATACCCGTCCAGGAAACCAAAATGCAAAAGTCATTTGCGGCTGCACCGTTGTTCTTCTCGTCCATCTCCCCCAGGTGCAGAGGTGCTCGCTGTGGCAGCGGCCGTGGCTGAGGACGGTGGGAGCCGGGTGTTCTGTCCCGGCAAGCTGCTGCACATCCGTCCTGCTCTCAGCCGCTCTTTTTCGCCTTTGGGGGTCTGCCAGCAGATGCGCAGGTGATCGGTGCTGGTGCTTAGGTCTGAGGAGCACGCTCCTACCAACCCTCCGAATGAACCACCTGTCTTTAATGACCTTTCTAGCGGGGGTTGGGCAGTTTTTAATATTTTTTTTTCTCCCTCTCAGTAGACGGGAAATTTTTCAGTATTGTGCCTGATGGTTTCATGTTACAAATCCTCTCAGCTGGCTTCTCGTTTTATTGGCCATTTTTCTGACCACCTTGTACTGGCTGTAGAGAAGGGGGGAAAAGCCACTCTCGGGATCTGAGGCTCGACTGCTGCCCCTGTGTTTTTACCTTTTTCTACTACTTCTGTGTTTCAGGCTCGGTTTTAAGTCTCAGTTGCCAAGTGTTTGAAACGAGATGGCTAGGCCTATTCAACCCTGAACTCACTTTAACATTTTAAACTTACGGAAGTGTGTTAAGGGATTTAAAGTTGCATGGCCATTTCAGAAGTGCAGTAGATATTAATTCCCTGAGCTCCATCATTTATCTTTATGGAGAGAGCTGGACCATTGCACATTTTTGACCTACATTTATCTGATGAAAGGAAGAGGGCATGAAATACAACTCCTCAGCTGTTTAGTGCTTGTCTCCTTTCTTGTTTCTTTGTTTTATGAGGGCATCAAGAAAGAAACGTGGGGGTGGGTGGCTCAGAGTCACCTGAAGCTTTTGAACTCTTGGAGGCCAGGAGCAATACAAATGTAAAGGGAGGGCAAATTCTTGCCCTCACTGGTTTCAGGCTGGTGATCTGCAGAGCTTACAGCAGCTTCAAAAAGCTGTGAAAATGTTTTCTTCAGGTTATGCATGGGCTTTTGCGTTTTCGTTTATGGTTTTAAATTCTTTATTTAGGAGTTTAGGACATTACTTAACTTTGTTTTAAGGGAGAAATGAGTAGACATCAGTGATTAGCCTTTCCTGTGTTGCATACTTAACTAGATGTTATATAAAACTTACAGCTACTCTTTTTTTATTCAGACACAAGATCCAGCGACTCCTAGCTCTGGTCTGCAAGTTTTCCAGGCCTTTGAAACGTAGCACTATTTCAGGTACAAGTGTGACAGCTCTGCTCCCTCGGAGTATTGTTGTTGTTTTGCTCAGCATATCCATTTTCTCCGGGTGACTGGGCTTCAGGGAGGTCCTGAGCTTGCACCACTGCAGATCCTCACAACAGGTCAGGCCTGCCACGAGTTGTAACAGGCGCTTTTCACAGCTTTTAATACTAAAGTTTAGTGAGAACTTCTTGCAACTTAGGCTTTCAGCACTCTTGGTTCTTATGGGAAGGTTTATGTTTGGGGGAAAATAAAGGCTGTCGACCCTGGATATTGTGTAAGGGTGGCATCAGAAGAGAAAATTCTCTATTCATTAGCATTGATGTTGCCAGTTGTTACAAGTGCAGTATTATGTGTTATTGTCCCTTGGTGACCTCTAGTTGTTACTGAAAGTGTCACTGTTTGGTTCCTGACTTTCTGTGGGAGGCTCGAAGTAGCTCCTGGTGATCCTTTCTTGCCCCCACCCTCCATCTATTGCCCTTGTGATGCAGCACTGTGGGGCTGTTGGCATTTTACCTGTGTTCAGAGGAGCCCTGGAGAGGGGACTCTCTTTGGGGCTGAAACCCTGAGGGATAGGAATAACTTCCAGCTTCTCCTCCTCTGGCTGCCCCAAGCCAGCATTAGGGAAACCTTCGTTTTCATTATGGGTAAATTACATTAAATGTGCTCTTTTCATTGCTGCCCTTGTGTTGCTAGAGCACATTTATGCCAGATAAAATATCTGGGTTTGTAGGGGTGTTGAGGACACAGGCTGAAGGAATGGTTTTTATTTTGTGTATGTATGTGGCTTGAACAAGAAGTCTTTGAATCTCTCATGTCGTTTCTAAATTAATTCCCAGGGAGTGTGGGGCCTGCAGCTCAAACTCTTTGACATGACAAGTGTGACTATTCACATGCCTTCAGTTTTTGGGAGGGCTCAAAGAAACTTGTCTTTTTGGAGTGTCTTCTGAAAATCACTGACTGCTTCTTTTTCCTTTTTTTCTTTTTAATTACCTTTGAAGTAACACTGAGTGTTACCGTTTAATCTTCCGCACTGCTGATGCTGAAAAAATGCCATTGCTAGTTTGATACCATTTCAGAGGCAGTGAGGTTTTGGGGACTGCCTGAGGTGAGGGCAGCAGGTTGTTCTTTTGGTTTCCCACCCTTCCTGCTGTGCTGTTGCTGGGGAATATGACTTGTCCCCTCCTGCCATGGAGAAGCTTCTTTGATCCAGACCCTTAGGGATGAAGCTGGTGGAGATTCTGGTGTACCCCAAAGGGTGACAGAAGCCCAGGAAGGTGGTTAGCTCAAAGCAGGCACACACAGTTTGTGTCTGGGTACCAACCTGGTAGTCCCTAGGCCCTTGTGTCGTATGATGCTCTGGCGTTGCTGATGGTTCTGTGGTATCGACACATCTTCCACTGGTCTCCCAGTCACTGCTCTGGAAAATACCAGACTTCCTCTCCTGACTTGAGCAAATGTCAGGTCTTGTTACTAATCACTTCTTTGCTTCTTTTCCCCACTAGTCTTCCTGTGAGAAGTCCCTGTGCTAGCCTTAAGAAGTGGTTCACCGCTTGAATTTTCGTCCCTGTAAACATGGTACTCCTGTGCGCTGCCTTACATATCCCATTGAAACGTCTTATGCTGCTATTTCGTTTTGAAATATTTCAGATAGGCTCTCATTGTCTCTGGCTGCATGCTTGTTTATTTACTTACTTATTTGGGTGCCCTTTGGTCGGCTGGAGGGCTTCAGTCTTTTTTGGCTGCACTTTGGTAGATCTTTTAAGTGTGGTTAGCAAGCATGCTTAAGCATGGTTTAAAATTCTTATGGCTGAGTAAAATTACAACGCGCTTTCTGCCAGCATTGTGGTGGGAGCCAACTGGTGTCAGAACAGTCTGAAAAATCTTGCTTTGAAATGATGGAGAGCTGCAGCAGTCAGGGACACTTGGCCAGGCTGACCTGTCTTACAATCTGAGTTGGCCACAGCCACATCTGAGCCCTGCTTTACTCCAGCCTGCCGGCCTTCTGTGCTATCCATAGCTGCCCTGCATCCCTTCAGGGACAGGGAGGCTTTGGAGATCAGATGGGACTTGGTAGAGGTTGATGGAGAAGAGACAGGAGGAAGGAGCAGAGGGGCTTTGGCATTGAACATTGGATGCTAGTCCAATAATCTCTATTCATCTTTGTCATCCTGGGCTTTCAGTGGGCACTTTCCATAATTGTTTTTGTAATAGCAGGTTAACCTTTCTGAGGGAAAAAAACCTGCCAACCGGTTTAAGAATAAAACTCTGGCTATTGTAAAGGAAAATATGTTCTTAGCACAAATGGGTAATTATCTCTCAGAGCTTGGTCTTATCTATTCTCTATTCTCAAAGGATCTGATGATACCATCTCAGTGGCATTTCCTCAGGAAAGTTTGTAGCTCAGATCCCCTATGCCACCCTGGCCCTGCCCGAGCCACTGGGAAGTGGGGGGGGGAGGGGAGGGGAAAAGGGAGGACCATATGGACATGTTTTCCGAGGGAGACAGGAAGCAAAACAGGATTTATTGCCCCCTTCACCTCTACTTTGCTCCACTGAGTGCCCCACTGAGAGCACTTTGGGCATGACGGGGTGTAAGCAGAGGTTTGCACACACGTCTCCTTGGGAGCCTTTGCCTGGGCCATTGTGTTCATGTCTGCAGTGTGCTAATCTCCTGCATGTGATCGGTCTCCTTTTGGTGTCTGGCCTAAGTTACTTAACAACTAGCAGATTAACTTCAGGAAGATTTCCTCTGGTTTGAGGGGGAAGCCTGTTCTTTTCTTACTGAACCCAGGACTCGAACCTTATGTAAGAGACCAAAGGTGTTGACTGCAGTCCTTAGTTACAGGATGCATATTACCATCTTGTGTTGCTGGGACTTGTTTATAGTGCAGGTCATTTGAAGGGGGTTTGGGCTTCTTCTGTTTTCCTCCCAGCCAAGATCGGTGAGCTGGAAACTGTATTAAGGAAATTACATTTGCCATCTTTCCTTGCCCCGAAATCATAATTTAAGTGTGCGTGTTTGTGTGTGTATATGTGTGTGTGTACATATATGCATGTATAAATAGACAGTCCATTCATGTAAAAGCATCTCAGGAGATCATCCAGTCCTGTGCCCCAAGACTGAAGACCTTTGGTCTGTTAGGCTGTTCCTGATGGTTAATTTGTGTAGCCTCTGGTCTCATGATAGTGCACCCTCGGGCAATCTGTTTCTGCAGGTAACCATCATTGATAAGGAGGACCCTGTCGTTTGTAGGAGCATGCCCCCTGATTTCCTGCTGATAAATGGAAATCGTCAGGAGTTTGTGTCTTATCCTCAAGAGAAGCACTGGATTTGGTAGGAATGCTGCAACCTTCACTGCCTCTGCTCCTCCTTGTCAGGAGTCCTTGACCCTACTTGTTTGCTAGCTGCAGGTGCTTAGCCCCCTAGTGCAGCAGCCCTGGTTTTGTCTCTGAGCTGTGGATGTTCATTTTCCTTTTCTTCCCCCTCCCCTTGACAAAGAAGCGATTGGAGTTTTCTGCAAGTCTGGCTCTCTGGCAGTGGCTGCTGCTGCTGTGCCTGAGGCCGGGGGCTGGAGGTGAGGGGAGCTGTCAGGGGCCTGCTGCTGATCCAGTAGCTCACCCTTAGATGGGTTTTTAGCTGAATCCCCAAGTCACACCCACAGACATCTGGTCTGAGTGAGGCGTGAACCGCTGGTGCCCTGGCGATGGGGCGAAACGTGCAGTTGCAGCAGTAGGTCTGCTCAGGATAGATGGGCTTAATTTGACAGTGAGGGACTCAGGAGGAGTTGTTGCACATACATGGGCTTCCCATCCCCACTGCTTCCACACGCTGCTTTCTGCTTACATTCTCAGATGCTTTCTTACCCTTGGTTTTTGCCCATTTTTTGCCTGTTCCCTCTTGCACATAGCAGCTTCCCTGCTTTGCCTCCTTCACCTCCAAACAAGGACAGGAACTACTTTTTGCAGTTTGGCTGAGCTGAAAACAAAACAACCTTCTCTTAAACACCGACTTTGTTTTGGTGGGCAAGGTGGTAAATCTCTTTGAAAGAACATTTTCACCACTCTTGCTTTCCTCTTTGGGGATCAATACTTCTTTTTCCATATACGATAATTACTGGAAGTGATCAAGCCATGCATGAATGCAAGTGATCGTGTACTTTAAGAGAAGTAACTTCTGGCAAACTAGACCTTTTCATTTCGTCCAGCATTAAAAAAAGGTGACTTACTCTACCCATAAACACCATGAACCTTTCTGTTTCCCTGGCTTTAGCTGAAAGAATGTCCTGAATAGTCCTGCATTCGTCTGGCTGGTGTGAGAGAGCCTGCTTTCGTGGAGGCATGTTTTGAAAAGACTTAAGTTACAGTTATGTTGTCCTCAAGAAAACAGAATTTGTTTTCATAGCTGAGGACAGAATAAATGGATTTCTTTAAATGACAGTATTTTTAGTAAAATTGTGGGGAGTAGAGTAGTAATAAAATTGTCCACAGCTGAGATAACATTTTATTTTATTTACTTATCTGTTTTCTTTCCCTGGTTGAGAGCTAGCGCAAGGCTTTGTCATTGCCTGAGCACAGCAGGAAGGTCGGGTGCTAATTTCTGCTCTCCAAGAAAGGGACCAGAGCTGGAGAAGCTCCACTCTGCTGTTGAGCTCCTGATCTTTATTCGCAGCCTGTGATCTAATCTGCTTGTTCTTCTTGTTAACGTGATTTTCTTCCTCCTCACTATGTTCCAAGTCAGCTGGATGGACGGACAGACAGATGGACATCCATCCATCCGTCGATCCATTCATCCATCCATCCATCCATCCATCCCTGAAGTCCATAGCTTTGGTAACAGCAGCTAAAGTCATGGAACCAGGCGTCTGTCTTAGCGTTTCCAAATTACTTCTCAGTTCCTTGGCACCTCACTGAATACCCCCCTGAAAAGGGGAAAGGTAGATATTTTTGTCCTCCTTACGGGGTTCATCACAGGTCCAGTCACACAGCACAGTGGTAGTTAATTGTGAAGCATGCTGAAAGTGGTGTCCTTGGCAGCAGAAAGTTTTTCTTGTTGAACTTTTTGGCATGGAAATGGCTTTTAGCAACCCAGTACTCATGAACCTACTTCCTTAATTTATAAATATTAAATTAGAAGAATTAAATGTCTTCTGATTTTAGTCTTTAAGCTAATGAAAGTGAAGTAAATCATGGTTATGGATGAACTGCTATGTAAACTTGCTGCTGTAAAATACTCTGCCAAGTAGAATACTATAACAAAGTAAATCCTGTAAGCCTAAGGCTTAATTATTGATTTGATTTAGGCATATATACAAATGCTAAGGAAATACTATAACTTTGGGTTCTAATGTAAGTTGTAATTCAAATTGTAAAACAGTTTCCCTTTTGAGACTCAGATTGGAGAGCCTCTTTTTTTATTTTTTTCTTTCTTCCCTGTTTTGGCTGACAGTTTGCATCTGGTTTGTTCTCTGTAGAGATTGCTTTTAGTGTTTGTGCTCTGTGGTTTTGTTCTGGCCTTGGAAATCAGGAGGGTGATAGGAATTAGTTCTCCCCATCTGATTGAATTCTATGCTTTCCTTTATAGTGGATTATAGCAAACATTCTAAACTAGAGGAGAAATTTGCAGTAGGGAAAACTTGACAGCTCCTGAGATGTGGAAATATTTTGGTGTTGATAAAGGGCCCTGAGAAAATGCCTCCATCAGAACTTCACAATATTTTCTTAAAACAAGGACTGTAAATAGTATCACAAACCATATAGGTTAGAACTGTGGCAATTCTAACAAAATCACCAACAAAATTTATAGGGAGACATAGTGTGTTTGATAAACATTGTCAAAATTTGGTCATGAAATACTTCTTTTGAGCCCTGCAACAGGAGGGGGAGCAAGCTTCAAGAAGTGCTGTTGTTTGGGTTTGATGTATTTTTGGGGGTGTGGGGTTTTTTTTATGGATTTTAATACCTTCTCCTTGTCTGCATGGTTTGTTTTTGAATACCACAACTGCATTTTGATCACTTTAGAGAGCATTTTACTAATCCTAAGCATCCTAAGGTTTTTCCTTCCAGGTTACCAAGTGGCTGGGAACTTGCAGGACCTGAGTGTTGGGCACAGTTAGGGCAGCCAGAGGAAAGAGCTGAATTGGCAACAATGTTCGTTCAGGCCAGGCGTTTTCCAGATGGGCATTTCTGCCCTAACTGGGACAGGATTAAACTCTTGGACTATTTGCTGTCTGGGATAGCTTGAGTGCACGTGCTTTCCTGAGTGAGGGCACCAGGCTGTAAAAGCTTTGGGTTTGCCTGTGTGGGTGGCTGGACGGTGTCTAACACAATGCTGATTTGGTCGTGATTTGAGGCCACTGAGTGGTACTGCAGTCTAAATAAGAAATAAATTGTCGCTGAGCTGCACTCTCACACTGAGCCTGTGTAAATCCATTCAGTCCCAACAGGCTGTTGTTCCAACTTTAATTAGTGTTCAGTGCGAGCTTCCCCCAGTACCCAGACCACATCGGTAGCTGGTGGAGAGGATGCAGCCTTATCTTTGCACTTTCTTTGCAGAGTTAGCTCTCTGGTTCCCTTGTGCTCCTAATTGAAGAATTTAGGTTGAGTTCTCATTGGCCACACATCAATTTGTGCCACTCTGAGCTCTGGGGATGCCCCGAATTCTTCTAATCTGCCTGGAATGCAATTCCATAGGGAAGTGCTTCTTTGGCTTCCTGTGCTTCATGCTGGGTCGGATCCTCAGGACAAGGCTGGTAGGGAAGTTGTGTGAGCTGCAGGCTTCCTGCTCACCCCATGTTTGCCTCTTGCTGTCCCTGTGTGGTTTCTTCGACTGTTTCCCACTGGGAGCTGGTAACATCATGTATATTTTCAGTGGTGCAGAAAAACTGCCTGGCAAATCCAGCCCTGTTCATTTGTTCCTATGGACATCTTGTACCTTGAAAAATAACCTGCAGAACATCTGTGTGCAGGGGTGTATTTACTCATGTTATAGATACCTGCTATGAAGTTTCTCCCATCTGTGCTTCTGCCTAGATGGATTAATTTAATTTATAGCTTGCTGCAGCTGTAGCTGCAGATGTGGGAGTCTGTCTGTTCTACCCGCAGACCTAGGGCAGGCTCTTGCTCAACCTCTGCTCCTTTTTCTAGCATTCTTCTGAGGTTTAGGATCCTCTCTGATCCTTTGCTCACCTAGGAA
Source organism: Machaerirhynchus nigripectus (assembly GCA_013397975.1). Lineage (NCBI taxonomy): Eukaryota > Metazoa > Chordata > Aves > Passeriformes > Dicruridae > Machaerirhynchus > Machaerirhynchus nigripectus. Next base: position 2,547,166 of record VZRQ01007361.1, read on the forward strand.
GGAGTGAACTGTGGAAACCTGAAGGTAATTGGTTGTTCTACTTAATGAAAAAGACTTTTTTCCCCTGCAGTAGCTTAATTTTTGCCATGATTTTTCCCCTTGCTTTGCTTTAACTGTTGATGTTTGGGCATAGTAATATAAAACAGGTTACACTGGGGGTATAAAATAGTTATTTATAAATACTGCACATGTAACTTGCACATCCTCCACAACTTCTTGCTGTAAGCTTGGTCTTCTTTTAAAATGCAGGAAACCTGATAGCTTAAGAGAAATGGGATAAAGCAGATTGTTAGTATCAAACCCAGCCCTGGAAAGAGACAGAGAAGGGCCTCAGGGAGGAATTGTGCTTGGACTTCACATTTGCATGTGATGTGAGGTCAGATATGCATTTGTGCTGAGTGGTGCTTTGGTGACCTCTGTCATTCTGTTGAATGACTAATCAAATAGATAGTTAAATGCCTTCCAGTCCAAATTGTTAGTCCTTCTTTCTCAACAAAGAGAAGAATAACACAATTTTAGCCCACTGTGCTGTTCCCTACTGTGCTATAGTGTGGGCCTCACAGAGGGCTTTATGTGAAACTTGGCGTAGGGAGAAGATAATTGGACTGTTGCTCTTTTTTCTTACTGTTCTGTTAAATTCATGATGCACTTTCCTCTAACCGGTGCTGATTATATGTAATCTTATAGACTATCCTGCTAACGTACTTTAGTAATGTTCTAATGAATCAGAGACACACAAAAGCACCAGGCAGAGGGTGATCTTAGGACCTAATCAGTGATGTCTGCTGCTCCTAGGGGAGGAGGGTGACAAGCTCTTCCTGCTGGATGTGCGGTGCAGTTTCTTTAAATAGCTGTAACTCTTGCAGCTGAGTGAGGAAGGAGGATGAGGCTGTGTGCCTACTGAAGTGTCACGGGAGTGGTGGGCTACACCTAAACACTTGGTGGTCCTCCATCACAGCATTAAATGAATCATGACCTGGGGACCTGAGGATCTTTTGCTTTGGTGCAGTTCCTCAGGGAACTGCTTGCTTCCTCAGCTTGCTCTACAAAAATTGTTTTTAAGAGTAGGATGTAAACCTGCAGCAAATGCTAGGAGGATTTTAGGGTACAGAAGAGGGTCCCTGCAGGTGGAGGGTGCTGCACAACCCCAGGCTGCTCCTTTATTCTGGAAACGTCTTTCTTGGATTTGCAGAATTTTAAAATAATTTGGCATAGAGTGAGCCATCAGTTGCGAGGTGTGGGAGGAGTTGGCCTGCATTAAAGGCAGTCTTTTCTCACCACTCCTGAAATACAGAGCCTTCAGAGGATCTAGTGACTTTTAATTTTAGAAACAAGAACACCTTAGATCTGAAAGTACACCAGCAGCTCCAGTTCTGAGCCAGGCAAGGTATAGAAGTGACAGTGCTGAAGCAGTGGAGTTTTGTCCTGAAGGACAAAATGTCTCTGCAGAGAAGGAATCCAGAAATTTATTTCATTTTGCTTTGCTTTCAGGCTTATAGATAAAGATCTGAATTTCCTCTACATCAGCAAATCTTGGATTTACAGCCTCTTGAAGACATCCACATGATGCTGTTAATATTTGTTCAACAGATCTTCCTTTACTAAAAAAGCTACATTTTTGGAAGACTGTCTTAGCCTGCTCATTCCCTTTTGGTGTGCTGAAGAGAAGTGAAAGAATTAAGAATAATCCTTCCCGTAACCCCTTTCTTCCTTTCCATATTTCACATGGAAAACATGAATACTCAGAAGCTCAAAGTCAGAATGCATATACTCTTTGCAAAACCATACCACCTTTTCAGGAATAGGAGTTGTGGGTTTTTTGGTGGTGGCGGTGTTTTGGTTCCAACCCCCCCCCCCTTGTTTTGGTTTTTTAATGTATGGGATCAAGAGTGAAAAATTAAAAGGTGGCAGGATCTCGTCTCTCATGAAGTAGTAATAGTCAGCAGCCTTTTTAAATAGGCAGTCCTCTACTCCTCTTCCTTTTCATCCTGTCTGCCAAATTGCAGCGTTGTTTGCAGCACGCCTTTTTATGAAGGCTGGGAAGCCATGCCTGCAGTTAAACTGCTGGTGGGTCCTTTTTTCCAGCCGTGTTGAGGCACTTCCTCAAAGGGATTGATCCCCGCTTCAGGGGCCACCGCAGCCCAGTTGCCTTCAAAACCAAGGTGCATCCAGCTGGGACACTGCCTTCGAGCTGCTTTACCAGGGGTATTGCTGGTGATGCCATCGTACCTCAGGGGCAGTGGGATAGGACCCGTGTCATACTCTCGTCCCCTCCACCCTCTCCCCTCTGCTTCTGTCCAGCAAGGAGAGGTGTGCTGGAGCATCCTGTCCTGCCTAGCTCCCAGCATCTGCTCCAAAAGGACACAGACCTCTAACAGGACTTATGTTCTTCTGTGCTTGCCCTGGGATGTCCCACAAGGCATCAATCACCCATATTTAAGCTACACAAATTGAACTGCAGGATGCTGGCAGTCTGGTCTCTGCCTCTTGCTGGAGGAAGAGGAAGTCTGACTCAGCTTCCTTGGTTTTCCCTCAGCACCCATGATTTTGTCTCTTTGCTTCTGTGGTGTTTGCTCTCCTTCGAATCTGGCATGGCACTGGAATGTGCCTGATGCTTCTGCTGGACGTGTCCGCTGCTGTTTCCTGGTCTCAAATGGCCGCTCAGTACAGAGAAACTGCAAGTACTCTTGTAAGGCATTAGTCCTGGTAATATTTAGCTGTTCTCGAATATGTGATCTATCTATAGCAGCTTTCACTCAGGAACATCAAAGGACTTTTTTTACTAAACGTTAATGAATTACACCTGACAACACAACTATGAAGTTAGTATTTTTATTGATTAAAAGGAAACAACCAAAACAAAACAGAAAATTGAGTTGCATGTTCAAAATTGCACAGGATATCTACAGCTGAAGTGGAAATGTGTCATCTCCTTCCAGACCTCTCTTGGGTCATTCATTCTCCCATGTCCCACTGTCTTGTGACAAGCAGTCCAGATTAATGTGTGTGTTCATGCGTCTCTTCCAGTGTGCCTCAAATTGCTCAAGACAGTAATCCCCTTCACAACCTGAGTTTTGAAGCTTCTGCTAGTTTTCATGGCAAAACTGGAAAACTAGAGATGGGAGTAAGGGTGGGAGGATCAAGGTCTGGAGTTCATCCTGAGAACTGACTCTCTCTATTGGATCCTGGCAATGTGCACATCTCCATATTGTCTTCCAACCCCAAGCCCATTGTTCATGGGAGGACCTTTCTGATGCTTCTGTGTTCTCTTACAAGCAGTGTTAGAGCTACTTGCTGTGTTTAACAGGAAAAAGAGATGGCTGGCATGTTTTTCTCTTTCAGTGCAAAGGCAAGATGCAAATGTGTGCTCTATGTTCTGGATGCTTCTTTATCTACTGGGTGCTTCATATCTGAGGAAGTGAAAGGTGATACAAGAAAATTACTTTTTAAGGTAGCAGACTCTGCAGGATAAGGCTTGAAGAGTAGAAAAACATCTGCAAACTGAGAAGATTTAGAGTAGTTGTCATAAGGGTAGAAATGCAGATGCTGTTTGGGTCAGACTGTCACTGCATACATGAACTGGATGAAAAATGGTAGCAGTGCTAAAATCTAAATACATACAGAAGTTTCTCCACAAGTAATTTTATATATGCAGAGGTCCTCTGGTACAGCTGTTTCAGAAGTAGTTTGGCAGAGAGCTTATGGTCTGCTAGAGAGTTTGGCAAAAACATTTAATGGATATCTGTTACTTAAGTTTTAAAATTTTTGTTACTGGTACTTTTTCATAGGCCTTAACTATCTCAGTTCTGTAGACTTGAGAAGCAAGTTTTGGATATTGCAGCAGACAAACCAGAAATTTGTTTTTTTTCCCGTCTCTGAACATCAGGCCCTGTTTTTTGCCCCACTGAATTTGAGGTACCTGCATTTTCATGAAGACCTTCCATCACAGCCAAAGTGGTGGGAAGGACAAGTAGAGTCCAGTCCTGGAAGTGTCTGTCTAGCTGTGGTGGAGAGAATCATTGTTAACTCTCGTTAATGGCATCATTAAATGGATAAGCCTTCTTTAAATCCAGCTTTGAGGAACCAAATTATCTTAATCTTATACTGGCAATAAGTCACCAACACTCTGGAGGCAATGGTTTTTTTCCCCATTAGGAATGAAATTTGGTACTCTAAAGGGAGACTCCCCTGTGCAAAAGGCATATAGGCAGGTTGTGATGGTAGATGGGATTACTAAATGCTGGCATTTGCTCATCTTTGTAATCTCTTGTGTGCACACTTGTTTCCTGGACTTGTCTGCTATAATGTGCTTTCATGTGTTGACTTCCTAGTAGTGACTAGGTAGGGACCTTTTGTGAGGATTAAAGATGCTGGAAGCAGTCCCCTTTTTCTTCCTCCCTCCTTGCTTTTTCTTTGACTGTTTGTTCTAGCTTTATGGAGGGGGTGCCGCCTCCTTTGTCGTGGTATAGCCATGAGAAAGATTGCTTTGTCTGAGTTTGGATGTTCAAAGTGAGCAGAGATGTTAGGAAAGAAGCTCTGTTGGGTGTTGCCGCCCTCCCTCCCTCCCTCGGATGATTTTTAGATTGCTCGGCTGTGTGTGAGTGTCACATGGAATCCAGTATCAGGTAATCTTGATTGAAGAAAGGAAGGCTTTGCTCATCATTCACGAGGTGATTCTAGCTGAGGGAAATGAAATCCTGACAATACTTTAATTTATTAGCTATTCTCTCTTGAGATTCTGTTTTCTGAGATGAAGGGAGTCATCATGGCTGGGAGTGCTGAAGATCTGATGTGGAGGAAGAGATGAAAGATAAGGCTATACTTGCACCTACATGCCATATATTCAGCTCCCTTGCCATTGACCCATCCAGCAGTAAAAATACAGTCTTTTGTTTGTTTACAGTTGTTACCTCCTGTCTCCCAGAGCTCTGCCAAAGCTGTATCGTGGCATGGCTCCCCAGGGTAGCTGTGCCAAGCCAGACTTGCAGACCTTGGCTCCTGCCTGGGACTCATCTGTCCGCTGTGCTGTTTTTGACCCATTCTTTCTCTCAGGTCTCTTCCATAGGGCAGCCTGGAGAAATGTAGCCTGAAGGCCTTCTTTTTAAGTGAATTTCCTTGAAGGAATCAGACTTCATTTAAGCATATTATGTATCTTCTAGTTTGTTTGCTTGGAAGGTGTTGGCACAGGCTTGCCTGTGCATTGAGACATCTCTATCCTGAGACAGAGCTAAAATTTGTCATTACTAAGTGTGTACTTTTTGCTGTGTGACACATTCACAGGAATCATAAAAGTAAAACAAATGAATTTCTGCCTCCAATGAACATGAAAATGAAGACTGGAAAACTGGAGTGATCTACTTCAAATTCCCACTAGTTGGTTTTTCTGTTAATTTTCAATTGCTTGTACTGAAGCTGAGGATGGTTCCTGAAGACTTTAATGCAGCAGTCAACTAGACTTTGCTTTTCTTGCTTGCCACCTCTTGTTGAATTTCACCCACTGATTTCAATGCTAGCTATAAATGCAAGTGGCAAACAGTATAATTAGGCAGCTTAAACCTCTCTTAGCTACAGACTTATTCACGTAGAAGAAACCCAACATTTCTCCACTATTCTTTTCCTTTTGCTCTGGAATAGTGTCTCTTGAAATTCTCTAACTAATGAGCAGGCTAAATGGAAGCTGTACATTATCAGTTTAAGTGTTTATAGAAGATAGTTTGTAAGCTACTGAAATGATAGTAAAAATGAAAATAAAAAGCAGAGTCATCAAAATCTATTAAAGTAAAACCAAGCACTTGCTATTTTTTTTCTTAAATGGAGTGCTGATGTTTGCCAATAACTTGTATCTGTTTACTTTCTTTGCCCCAACCATTTGGTTTCACACTGAGGAACCCTTGCTCTGTGCTTCTGGCAGATATTTGGGGGTTACAGCTCCCCAGTTTTAATTCTATGGATCTTGGATGTTTCTATCTCTGATCTCTTAGCTTTGCCTCTTTCTTGGTTGCACTTAAGAGTTTGTGGCAAAAATCAGAAAAGGAAGCTCTTGTGCTACCTTTCTGCTGGTGGAAGGTACAAGCTCCTTCCCTTCTTTCTGCCATATGGGCATCTTAAATGCTTCCAGCTTTGAGTTCTCATGTGTATTTGAACTCAAGCCCAGCGTAATATCAAATTAAGCTTTGGGGGTTTTCTTGGTGTTTCAGATGGAAATGCATTGGCAGCTTTGAGCTTTGTTTTGTTTATTTTCTTTCCAGGCATCTCAGTTTGGGATGTGCTGTAGCTAGATGAGGAAAAAGAGCACAAGATCCCTGAGTTTTTTACTTGTTTTTTTTCACTAAAACAGCCTCTCAGGCCCAGATCTAGGTATAATAAGACCTTTGGGGCAGACCTGTTTACCTGTGGGGACCTGACTGCCCTCCTTCAGATTGCATGTAGCTGCAGTGGTTGCCCCTGTGGTGCCCTTGGGAGGGTCAGAAAGCCAGTTGTAGGAGCCTGCCTCACTGCCACAGACAAAGTCAGGCAGAGGTGAGTGATGATGGAAAGTGTGTTTTGGCATGTACACATGTGACTCTTGGTGTGTTCTTCACCTTCAGTGATAGTGGAGCAGCATTCCAACCAGAGTTTAACAACTTTGCTAGAGATGGGTCTGCCAGGGCTGTGCTTTGCTGGCTGCCTCCAACACTCCTTTCCATTGTGCCCTGTAGTTTCTGAATGTTGGTAGTTTCCCTGTGTGGTGAAGCAACCTCACCGACTGGGCTGGTGGGTGGGGTGGGATTCTGAATTTTATTAGATCTTCTCACTCAGAGTAGGTGATACGGGTGGTGAACTGGTCACTGATGCTCAGGTTTAGAGCATGGTACCATGGTCAGCCCTTGGCTTGTCTGTGTGTTCGATGGGGCTGCCCCATACTTGGCATAAATATACATCTGTCCGTGTATGTGTCCATAACTGACAGCACTTATGGCTAAATTTTGTCTTGCATGTGCTTTGCCTGGTGATCCATGGTTCAGTGAAATTGCTTTAAGTGTTAACTATTGCTCGTGCTTGTGTTTTGCAAAACAAGCGCTTGGACTTGTTCTGAATTCTACTTTGACAGCAGTTGCAATAGCTGTGCAGTGTATAATTGAGCAATCTATTCCAGCATTCCATCTTCATGTTTTCAGTGCAGACACATGATTATAATGAACTGTAATGCTCTTTCAGTAATTAGACAAGTGGCTGTAAATTCATAAGGCAAACTTTAAAAGCATTGGAACTTTTGTAAATCTGGTTTTATTACAATTTTTAAAATAGTTATTTTGTTTTAGCTGTCCTCATAGTGCTGTGATTTGGGACAGGCACATCTGGGGTGTGTAGACCCCTCCCCAGCATCTTGGAAATCCAGTTCTGCTGGTGATACAACGTTCAGACTGGTGGAAAGGACTTTGGTTTCTTTCCCTGATGGGAGAAGGGAGTAGAAGTAGTAGGGCAGCATCACAACTGATTTAATTTTGTTTTCAGTGCATGACACTTAATTGGAAGATTGCTTAATTCTAGGAACTGCTGTTCTGCACCACCATACCACATAATGTAATTAGGTCATGGCTGTAGTGTTTGGTCAGAGTACCTGATTGTGATTAACACAACTGTTTTCCAGATTCAAGTGGTGATTTGTTTAAATGGTGGGTAGCTTTTCAGGCAGTGTTGCTTAAACTTTGTAGGTAGGTTTCCATATGTCCTAAGAAAGTGACTGAGCAGATACTTTAAAAAAAGTGGAAGGCTTCTACTCTTAAAAAAAAATTATTTATTTCCAGTCCGCCTCTTCAATCATTTTAGTCAGGTTGGAATTGGTAGAACAAATGTAAAAGATTAAGTTTGGCTACAGCTTTGGTGTTATATATATCTGTGTTTTAAGGATTAAAATTTTTTAAAGTTTAAATTCTGAGTGGGATTAAGCAGTATTTTCACTTGTGACTTCCTAACCAAAAACTTACTGGAGGTTTCCAGGCTGTTCCCCATCTGGGAATTGGGTCTGTCTCTGAGCTGCAGTAGCTGAGATGGCCGGGTATTTTGCAAAGAGCCATGTGGCAGGAGGCAGCGTGCTGGCTCCAGCTATACTGCGATCCAGATGTGTCTGGGTGCATCCTTCACAGTCAGCTGCATCTGCTCTTGGAGACACCAGTGTATTGGCAGATACGTGGGATCTTTCATGACTGCCTCTTTGGAAACCACCCAACTGGGGATGGAAACTTAGGGTGTGTAGGGTGCTCCTGAGTCAGGGCTGAATGATGGCTGGAGAAATTTTGTTTTTGTTTTCGGGGGGCTGGGACTTTCAATCTGAACTGTTTATAGGTTCCCATTTCTGTATTTAGGGGAGATGGGGTGATGGGCGCAGAGATGATCAGCCTGCTGTAGTCATCAGCAGGGCAGGTCCACCGTCTGCTTCCTTTATGTTGTGCCCTGGCCCTCAGTGAGATGTGTCCCTGCTGCCGCTCCCCTTTATGTGAGCATGGCTGCCAAGATGTTTGCAGGGCCAGAGGGACAACTTTGTTGCCCGTGTGGGTGGGGTTCTTCCTTTCCCTTTGCCACCCGAGAACTGGTGCAGTATTTCAGAGGTTTCATGGATAGAGATTCTGAGCTAAGCTGCCTCACTATAACTGGCTACAAAATGTATGAGTCATACTCCTCAGCTGAATTTTGATTGTGGCTCCTCTTTTGCAGTCTGGGGCAATAGTAAGTTGTCCTATTTGTTTCAGTTTATTGAACGAATTACAACCAAAAGCTTGGCCTTTCTGACTAGCAATTTTTATATTACATCTAATGGCACTTGTGGTCCAGACCAGTGACTTGCGGTTTGCAGGAATGGCTGATGTTGGATCATGAGTTGAATTCATGAGTTTTGTGTGTGTCATGGTGTTATGAGAAAAGAGATTTTTATTTTTCTCAAAGTGCAATTATTACTAGAAATACTAAAAAAAGTCTTCAGTGTATATCCTACCTTCAGCTACAGAAGGTGTGTGTGTTGGGCACTAAAATCATAAAACCACAGAATTGTTTAGGTTGAAGAAGACCTTTAGGATCAAGTCCAACTATTAAGCCAGCACTGCCAAGTCCACCACTAAATCAGGTCCCCAAGTGCCACATCTATATGTCTGTTGAATACCTCCACAGGTGGTGACTCCACCACTTCCCTGGGCATCCTGTTCGAATGCCTAACCACTATTTCTGTGAAGAAATTATTCCTAATATCCAATCTAAACCTCCCTCGGCACAACTGGAGTGCATTTCCTTTGGTTCTGTCACTTGTTTGCTTAGGAGAAGGGACTGACCCCCACCTTGCTACAGCCTCCTTTCAGGTGTTTGTAGAGAGCAGTAAGGTCTCCCCTGAGCCTTTTTCCCCAGGCCAAAAACCCCCAGCTCCCTCACCTACTCCTAGACCTTTCCCCAGCTGCATTGCCTTTCTCTGGACACACTCCAACACCTCAGTGTCCTTGTAGTGAGGGGCCCAGAGTTGAACACAGGACTCAAGGTGAGGCCTCACCAGTGCTGAGTACAGGGGGACAATCACTGCCCTTGTCCTGCTGGCCACACTATTGCTGATACAGGCCAGAGTGCTGTTGGCTCTCTTGGCCACCTGGGCACATTCCTGTGTTTCCTGCCCCTTCTTCCAAAGGTCATAAACTCTGCTTTTTTCCCCAAGTTCCACCCAAAGCTCTTTGTTCAGTCAGGCTGGCCTTTTCCCCTGCCAGCTTGTCTTTCATCACATGGGGACGGGCTGCTCCCGTGCCTTTATGATTTGCTTCTTGTAGAATGTCCAGCCTTTCTGGACCCGTTTGTCCCTCAGGGCTACCTTCCAGTGGACTTGGTCAACCAGTTTCCCAGACAGGCCAAGGTGACAGTTCTGCTGCCCTCCCCCTTACTTGTTTAAGAACTGAAAACTCTTAGCATTTCTTGCTTGCTTTGCTCGAGAGGCCTCTAACCATCACATCACCCACGAGTCCTTCTCTGTTTGCAAACAGCAGTTCTCACGGGGCAGCTTCCCTAGTTGTCCACATTTGACCAGCTGCATCAGGAAGTTAAAATCTTCCACACTCTCCAAGACCCACCCGGACTGTTTCCTCTCTGCTGTGTTGTATTTCCAGCAGACGTCTGTAAGTTGAAGTTCCCCATGAGAATAAGGGCCAGTGATCATGAGATGACTCCCAGCTGCTTGTAGAATGTTTCATCTGCCTCTTCATCCTGGATGGGTGGTCTATAACAGACTCCCGCCAGGATATCTGCCTAGGCCTTCCCTCTGATTCTTATTCATAAACACTCCACCCTGTCATCACCATCACTAAACTCTAGGCAGTCAAAACACTCCCTAACACACAGGGCTACCCCACCGCCTCTCCTTCCTTGCCTGTCCCTTCTGAACAGTTTATAGCCATCCATTGCAGCTCTCTAATTGTATGAGTTACCACATCGTGTTTCTGTGATGGCAGCTATATAATAGTTTCCCTGCTGTGTGATGACTTTTAGCTCCTCCTGTTTGTTGCCTACACCAATGCCTGTGTGCATTGGTGTAGATGAGCTTCAGTTGGTCGGTTGATTCCGCCACCTTTTTATGGGAAGAAGCCCTAATTTTTCCGTGACCATTCTCGGGTACTTCTGTGGTTTCCAATGCACTGATAACCCATCCCATCCCCATCTCCACCCTTCGCTAAGACAGCAGACTGAAGGACCTTGGTAGCACACTGTCCCTCAAACATTGGCATGCTTCTCCCAGGCTTATCTCTAGTGACCCTGGTTTTATCCCTTTCCCCCTTCAAACCTAGTTCAAGGCTCTTGCAGTGAGCCTTATCTGCTGTCCAAAGATCCTTTTCTCCCTCTGAGAGGTATACCGTCTGTTTGCCAGCAGGCCTGCTGTCATGTAGACTGACTGATAACCAAAACCCCCAAAATTCTGCTGGAGACACCAGGCTCAGAGCCAGGTATTGATCTGCTGACTCTTCCTGTAGAAAGAAACCTAACAAAGCCTTTTACACCAAAATAACTTGTGCTTAATCTGCATTTTATTTGTTCCCTGAGTGCACAGCAAGGCAGGTAAGTACCAGCTGCAATGGCAGCAGTACTGTGGCCTTGCTTTGCAAGTTCTCCCAAGGAATTTCTTTCCCTTTTTGTTTTCCACAACCTGGTCTGTGAAAACCTGTAGTGTGTTATTTAGGAGTGGTGAACATGTTTTGACTAGTTTTTGCAAGGCACTTGGTGTGTTCTTGAATACTCGGTAAAAAGTCATTATTGGAGAACATGCAGCAGCCTCCATTTCCTTAATGCCGCTCTTTTCCGTGGATTAACCTGTGAGCTGAATGTGTTGCATAATGGCTTTTCTGTCGTCTGGCCCTTTCACATGATAAACATGTTGGCCACAGGCTGTGGGAATGCAACTTACATACTACCCAGGTAGCAACAGAGAGGAAATGGCATTTATTTTGGTCCTTCTTTTGCTAAATAAATAAAAGGCTCAGTAACCTCTGAGACTGGGGAGTTGTTACTGACTCTGGTATAGAAAAGGTTGTTAGTACAGGCTTGAATTTCTGAGTCAAACTCCTGCTGACAAAGCAGAAATAGTTTGAGCTCTGAAAATACTGCATGAGTATTTGAAAATAGTTTGTGTGGACACAAAACTGTTTACAGATCACTTGCTGGCCACCAGCCAGTCTCTCAAGGACAAGGTGGTTTGGATTTTTTTTGTTCCCCCTTTAGAATCACAGATGTACTTGGCAGGTTATCAGAAGATAAAAATTCTGGAAATAGTCTCCTGGTGCGAGTCCTCATTTAGTAAAAATACATGCAACTTTAGGCTAAACGTTGCTTGCAAGCAAGTTGGTAGAATATATGCATTTGTTCTTATGTGTGGGGTTACAGTATAAGACATGGTCCCTATTTTTTTCAAGAATGCTTCTTACTGTAGTACTCCTGCAGCATACCTTGTGCTCTACAAGGTGTATCTTAGTTTCAGCACCGTCTGCTTGGAAAATTCTGGCTTCCTACTCCAGAGTGGCAAGGAGGTGTGACTAACTGGAACTGGTGCTGATTATATTTGTAATGGCTAAAGGAAAGAAAATCGTAGAACAGAATATCCTGAGTTGGAAGGGACCCACAAGGATCTTTGAAGTCCAACTCCTGATGGCAGCCAGTGTCTCCCCTCAGTAGGAGGACCAAAAAGCTCAAAACCGTGCAATTCCAGCCCTTCTTGTTGTGTGGGGCAGTACTGGAGGAGTATTAACAGTTGGACTGGAACCTGTTTTTTACATATATACCTATATATGTATATAAATAAATATGTATTTAAGAGTGTATTTCATTCGCTTTTCTTCTTTAATGCTAATGTTCTGGAAGTTTTTAAAGGCTGCCAATGTGAAATCTCATTTTAATCATGTTGAAATAAAATTCAGTACACAGCCTGATTTCCCTGCTCTGCTCAACTGTATTGTTCTGCTGGGAAGGTATACATGGAAATAGTTCTCCTTCCCCTTGCCCCTCATTAATATTAAGCTAGCAGCTCCTCCCCATGGAGTGTGTTTGTTAGCATCTTGTGATGCAGCTAGACTAAAGGTGGGACTCTCTTGATGGGGACAGCTGTACGGGGCAGTGTGTTGAGCTCCTCTGTGTAGCAGCAAACCCAAAAAACATACTAAAAAGTGAAATAAAAAACAGCAAAGGCAATTGTTCCCCCTTTTCCCTTCCCTTTCCTATGTCTTTTTCATTTACAGTGAGGTTTTACACCTTCCAAAACAATTGCCCCATCCATTTAGCATTCTTGAAATAAAAGAAAAAGTTGATTTTTTTTATTACCTTTCCTTGCTGCTGTCCAGAAGGCTGCTGGACATTTCAGGATGGTGTCGCAGGCAGCCAGGACCTGAAGCAGCATAGCTGGACACTTGCTGTCTGTGACTGCTGGATGCTGCCCAGGGAGGGACACTGACCTCTCGCCGCCTGGCGATGGCTGTCACCCATTTCTCGCAGCCGGTCTCTTTTGACAGTAGATGGAATGCAACAAGGCTGGTACTGTGTGTGTGGGCTTATCTTTCCTTCTGTCAGTGGTATATGACTTCTGACAATGCCCCCCATGAGAGTGCAGGCTGCTTTCAACAGTGCTGGTACATGGAGGGGCAGGGACTAACTAGGGTTTGATTATTATTTTTTCTCCCCCCAAAGAAAAATACGTATTTTGTGGCACTTCTCTGTACTCAGTGCCTAAATACTCAACTTTGTAGGGGACATCTCACCCCCTCTTTCCGAAGGGGTGTGCCCAGCACTGAGGTGGTTTCTCTGCAAGTTGGTGGTGAGCGTGAGCAAAGTGAAATGGGTGCAGACTTGCCTGGGTATGCAGAGGGCCTTGGTCACAAGGTGTCAATTGCTCCTCTCAGTCGGAAAGCTCTGCTCATCCAGGGTGATGATTAGATGTCAATATGAATTCATTTAAAAAGCAGTCAAGCAAAGAGAAGCAGCCCCAGGCTTTTTTCATCCAGGCTTATTTTGATGTCACTCTGCAGAAGGAATGGAGAGACTCTGTCCTCTACCATTTCTCTCAGCTGCAAAAGCACCTGCATTGTTTCAAAGCCCCTGTCCATCCATGTGGGGACTCCGGTAGGTCAGTTTGGGCCATGCTTGGTCTGAGGTAGGAACCTTGTGTGGTGCGTGATGTCTCTGAAGTGACACTGGGTGGTTGTGATGCCATGTGGCAGGCACAGGGCTTGCTATGGTGGCTTGTGGTGGCTTGCTTCAACCTGATTAACACAGACTCTGTTGCAGGGACTTGCTATGGCCGTGCCACCAAACTGGGCCTGCCTCTCCTCCAGGCAGTGGTCAATACCCAGTGGAAAGTGTTTTGTGGTGAAAGTGTCTGTCAAGGTGTAAGATGAGAAATCAGTAGCAGTCTGTATCACCAGACCATGTGATTTTGTATCTACAAGTACATGTTTTATAATTTTGATTAAATTCTTTTCTTGATGTTCTCCATCTGGCTCATTTTTAATTATAGTTGCCAAAAAGAAATTGTTCTGTATAAAAGAGAACATTGCAGGGCATCCAGAGAGACAAATCAGTGTTAGGAGGGGTGGATTTAGTGACTGGTAAAACCATTTAGGTAGGGTGAAAAACTGGTTTGAATGAGGGCCAGTTGATTTTAGCTGATGTTTCCAAAGGAAGCCAAATGTGCTCTAAGCCAACTGTGTCCACGTGGGAGGTATGCCTCTATTCTGATTTAATTGTTTTCTTTTGTTTTAGTTTTGGGTGGGTGTTTTTTTTTTTGTTGTGTGTGTCTTTCAGTACTGTGCTAACTAAATCACCTAGGAAGGTTTAAAACCAGAAAAATAGTGCAAGGATTAATGAAGTACTCATTTTGGTCGGGGCTGAGGGTGCAGACTCTATTAAGAGAGAAAATGAGTGATGGTGTTTTTAGTAAAGGTCACTAGGACATAGGACGGTGGTGGCTGGAAGAATGGGATGATGACTTCAAGCATGGCTCTTTAAAAGGGTATCTTCTAGGCTGGGGTCTCAAGCCAGTTAGCTCAAGTGTCCCTTTAGAAGAATCATCTAGTCTGGTGCAGGAAGCTCTGGGTGGTCACCTACAGAGCAGCAAAGCTTGATCTAGCACACAGCTGCTGCCTGGGGTGTCTGGCAGAGGGGCAGCACTCAGCACAGCATATATTGCAAAAAATTTTCTATGGCCTTGTGTGAAAATGCATTGCGGCCATGCTGCCAGTGTTGCTAGCAGACCCTCGTTTGTCAGCCTTCCTGCGCCGTATTTGAGGAATGAAAAAGAGGGAAATCTGTAGCCTTCACTTGGTAAGGGAATGTTTTGTGCTATTTGAGCCAGGAAATGTGTAGTTTTGAAGGGATCCCAGTTGGCTGAATGGACTGCAGTTGACATGTCGACTGGGTAACAGAGGACCAGCCGTGGTCTTAAAATGCATACCTGCACTCCTCTTACACCCCCCCTTCCCCTGCAACATCCCCTTCTTTTGCTATCTTTTTAAATCTATTGCCAGGTGAAGTGTTTCAGTGGCTGTGAACTGAAACTGGCATGAACATCAGGCCTCAGGCAAATCTTTCAGAGGATTTTTGGGGAATTGGTGTTGTTTTCCAGGTGAATTATCTGCCTTTGCAGTTCTCTTTCTGTCTTCTCCCATCAGACAAAAACATCTCCTGCTGATAGGTGGGACCAGGTGGACTGCTGGGCAGGGTGCTGGGAGTCAGCAGAGATGCCTCCTAACTGAGCTCTGCAATTGGCCTGTTGCTGTCCTGGGAAAGTTAGATTGTGGCTTTCTGCCATGCTTTTCCCACCATCCTTTCTCCCCCCTCCCCTTTCTTTTTTTCCTATTTAGGCAATGAGCTGTTTGGGAGAAGGAAATGCCTCTGATAATGTATATCCAGCGTCTTTCACAGTGGGAAAGGTACCACAAAACCAGGAATCAAAGTGAAAAATCAGTGAATAAAACTCATTTTTTCTTCCTAGTGGGTAACATCTTTTCACTCTGTCCCCAGAAGAACAAAACCAATAATAACTGTGCATATTTCTGTGCATTATTTCACAGAATTCACTACTGTGCATGAGTAAATTGTCATTATTATTTCTTCAATAGGCAGCTAGTGAGCCTGTGGATATCAAAAGCAGGATAGAGTATGTTGTTTTCTGTTTTGCTTTCCAGGCATTTGATGTCAAGAGTTAGAATGAAAACACAGAGCTCTGTCCTGTCTTTGACTTAAACAGGGCCAGTCTTTAATAGCTCTGGCTGGTTTGGGCGTAGAAATCATCTAACAGGATGGCTTCTTCTTGTGCATTTCTGCAGTGATTTTCCAGGTTTTTGTACTGAGGTTTTTTTGCTGATTTTTATTCTAGAAGTAGTTTTCATATCAGAGAAACATTTGCCCTTTTTTTTTTTTTAACAAATTCATTTCCATTGCTGGAGCCTATGATTATTTGCTTTACGGAATGCTGTATCAGTAGAACAGCATTATTTTGGCTACAAATGCTGTTAGGTAGACTTTTTGCTTAAGAGCACATTATATTTAATTTTTTGGTTTTGACTGGGGAGGTTGTTTTCACTTCGTGCCATTCTGTCTTTTTGTGTGTCAAAAATACTTTCTCTTTCTTCCACAAGCACTACTCCCATTGCTTTTCACAGGGCAGACCTGGTCTTTTCAGGGAATGGAAAGAAATGCCATGTAGAGTCCAAGTTTTCACAATGCAATGTTGGTTGGTCCACAACTTTCTATGTTTGACGAGTGACAAACAGAGCTGATGGTAAACATAACTTGGAATAATAAGTTATCATTTACTGCACTGGGGCGTGCAACCTAATAACAGAGTATTGCTTCATCGCCTGTTGCCTCAGGCTGGTAGTTTAGGGTCAACTGAATGAGAAGCAAATTGGAAAGTTAAGTTTGGCGTGGGGGCATTGTACAGCACTCACTACTAAGAGGTGGTACTGTGGTGAATTTTCACTTGATGGCATGTCTAAATCTGGTCTGCTGCTTCTGCATGCATTGTGGCTACTGAAATTGGATTGGTAGATTTTTTTTTTTCCAAATCATTTCCTCTTCCTTCTACAACTGTCAGCATAGAATTCTGGGAGCTGGGAGAAGTTTACCAAAGACTTAATTGTGTACAGTGCACAGGATAATCCAAACTTGCAAGTCGTGAGTCACAAATGGTGCATTCCTTCCTTAATGTGTGATGTTGCCCCATATGCTGCTTCCATGCCATTTAGGTGGGGAGCAAGCTTCCAGGAACAGTCTCCCAAAGGCATGCTGATACACAGGTCTGAAACTGTGTTAGTAGGAGAATTACATTACTGTGGCATAAATATCTTGGATGACAGGGGAGAGGTGGGGGAAGGAGGTAAATTAGCTGATAGAATTTTCTTTTGTACTTCATTTGCATAGTTCTTTGATAACATTAAGGCACAAGAAAAAAAAGCACCATGAAAAACAGCACATAACACCACTTGCCTTTGAACCTTTCTAAACCAAAAATTTTACAGTAATAATGTGTGCGAAGGAAAAAAGAGGCAAGAAGTAGGTGTATTAACTGACTTGGAGAGTGTGGGAAGGCTTGAAATTTATAATGTTCTGCAGATCTTGGCAGTCTACCAAGGATTCCCCTTGTCCCCTCTGCTTTTCAACATGCATAAAGCCCACTGAGATGAGAAATAAACACCATATTGCTATCAGACATGACTAGGAATGTGCTTAAGTAGAGGATTCAGTTTAAGATCCAGTTAAATGCTGCAGTGTTGCTGTGTTGATGAGAAGAACTACAGCTCTGTGTAAATGAACTTTAGTCATCTGCATGAGAAGAAACAGGATAAGATTTGAGGTTGGCAGTCTCAATTCCGTTGATTTGCTCATCCCAACAGGCCATTTAAAAATGCAGTGGTACAAGTAGCACTCTTAAAAATATCCTTATGCTGCTTCCTTGGGAGGATAAACCAAGTGCTTTAATGTGAATAGAACCCTGAAAGGAGGGAGAGAAAAGTGGGGAGAATGTGTAAGAAACAAGAAGTAGTTTGGAAATTTTGGTGATTAAAATCTTAATGTGGTCTAAATGAAGGGAATGTGTTGGTGGGTTCATTTCCATGGTGACAAGCTGACAGTGCTGATGATTTCTTGTGGTTCCCATGCTGAAACCCAATAAGAGGCAAACCTCTCACTCCCAGGGTGATGTAGTCGTTTCTACCTGTGGTGGCCACTGTTTGAAGAAACCTCTGCAGTTTCCTCAGTCCATTGGCTCTGGAGACAGTCACCTTATGCTCAGCAAGGTGCATCTAGGTTGCTGTTGTCTTCGTTGCACATTTCATATCTGCACAACATTCTGGCCATGGGACAGACAGTATCTTGTGATCTGATATTTGGCATCTAGCAATGTTTTAAGAAACTGCTGTTTCCAATTAGCATGGGTTGCATTTTGCAATATTGCTGAGCTTTTCAGATATCCAGATGGTAATTGCCAACAATTTGCTTGGAGAAACAATGCTGCAAGAATCTCTGCCTTGCCATGGGCATGGGGATCCCTGGATGCCCTGAGGGGCCATGTGTCCACACTGCACTAAAGCAGTGGCCTCATTCTGCATGAAAAATGTTATCCCAGTGGAGTGGTGTTGCTGAGATATGGTGTCTGGATGGAGCCTTGATGGCTACTGCATTTGTGAAGTGCCTTGTGAGCAGAATTTGAATAAATTTTAATCCCAGGAGACTGAGTTCAGAGGGTTTCTCCCATCCATGATTTCTGCAGTTCTTTCTTCACATTCAACCACTTTGCAATTTTATTGTTACCCTTTTAAATACAGACAAATTTTTCCAAAGCAAAAGCTGGCCATGAAAATCTGATGATTGGTTTCCAAAATGGGAATGCTTCGCCATTTCGTGTTGCGAGCAAAATTATACCAGCATGCTAATAGTTTGACAGGTCTGTTCTTGAGCAGAGCTGTTAAGCAGATAAACAAACAAACACAACAAATACTCTGCTCATGCTTATATGCTGTGCTTGTGATGTTTGGTTTTTCCCGCCCTCTGAAAATATTTTTAATGAAAAGAATGTGGCTTCAAAATGTCCTTTTACTTCTCTCATATAAATTAATGTCATGCAGGCCATCCCTCCTCCTCCCCATATGTTGTAGATTTTTAGAATATGAGTGCTCCATACATTACAAAAAGGGTATTTGGAGTAATTTTAAACAATATTCTGAAGTGACCACAGTTTAAATTTGGCCTGGGATACTGAGCAGACCACACTTCCCACACTCTGCAGTTCCCTTGCTTTCAGTCCCTTAGGAGGGTTATGTAGAGGCTTTTCCCCTCCCAGAAGAAGCAAAGTGAAACATGAGCAGTCGCTGTGTTCTGCTGTAGCTGGCCCCAGTTTTCATAGGGACACTCGTGGAGGCACCAGCAGGATCCCATAAAGCTGCAGGGGAAGGATGGTAGGGCTGGTGCACATTAGTCATCTCGAGTGGGCCAGTCTCACAGGGAAGAACATAGACTCAAGAAAAGCTGTGAAGTCGAGCACTGGGAAATTTTAGGTGTCTCTCTGGAAATAGCAAGCCCACCAGTAGTTAGTAGATTTAAAAAGACAAATAGAGCAAAAATTAAAAAAAATGCTACTTTGCTCTTCTGCATGCCACGTTTTCTGCTTGAGTATATTCTGCCACCATTTTAGCATTTCCATTTTGCTGCAGAGTGAATGGGGAACTGTATTTCACTGCTTTTTAAATAAAAAGTTTCTTTCCTCAGACCCTCCTTAATGTTGTGAGGGTTTTTTCCTCAGAGATGTCTTTGTTTCTGTCTTATCTTTAGCATATTCTTTTTGTACCTAAACCTCTGCTTCCCATGTCCTTCGGCTTTCAAGTTCCTTCAACAAAGCTGTGGAAAATGGGGGCAGAGCTGAGAGTAGGCATTTTTCCACTTTGGTGTAAGCCATTTTCCTCTCCTTCCTTGTGGGATGGTAAGTCTTGAGTAGAAGACCACAGGCTTTTGTCATTAGGCAGAGGTCCAGTGTGGGAAATTAAAGAGTTGGAAATCTCCTGGGCTTGCTGAAAGACTTTGGTTCATGAAGTAGTAAGGTCAAGGTGAGGTCAGTGTTGGCTACTGCACACATGTTACGACCCCTAACTTTTTTTCAAAATCGAAACCAGCTTGAGACCAAGCTGTAAAAAGAAATGCCTGTGGTAAAGCGAGTTTACAGAGCAAGCAAAAGCCTGAGCACAGTAATGTATTTATAGAAAGCACGTGGATTGGTTAGTAAGGGGGAGAGTGAAGGACAAGAGTTTTGGAAGAAAGCTGAGGTAGTGAATTCTGCAGCATTTCATCCTTTTTGAATGCACCAGCAATGCCTGGCATTACCTCCATGGAGGGCATCATAGGGTGTGAAGGGGTCAAGACTTCTCTTAAGAGACTAGTGGTTTGGGGTGCTTCAGTTCTGGGGTGCCAGTCTTAAAAGACCCTGTAAAGAGATTAATATGTTAGTCCAGGAAAAAAATGTACTGTTCATGTCCATGATACAGGTTTCTGCCTAGGAAACTGAGAAATTGGTGAGGAGAGAGCTAAAGGAACTATGACTTCAGTTAAATGTTCCATTATGTTCTTGTCATTATTTGTGATTGAAAAAGAAGAAATTTAATGGGCATACTTGTTGCTAGAGAGCTTGACTGATGCAGATAAGAACCTTTGGGGATGGTGCCTGGGAAAGTGGTTGGAAGACTGGGCTCTTTGACTGGCTTAGGATAGACTGCTGGGTGTTACACTGCTGAGTGTTAAGTGGAGAGCTGGAAAATATCAATATTAGGACCATTTCTAAGTGCCTATTTAGAAAAAAAAGTACACAGGAGCTAATTGATGTCTCTACCTCATGTAAACATACACTGGAGATAAAAAAGCTTTTGTTAGAAGTCAGCTGAGGCGAGTTGCAGCCCACCAGGGCTGGAGGGGCCTGCCATGCTGCCTGCCTCCTAGCCGTGTGATCTGCATCCTGCTGGCTCCAGCTCTGTTTAAACTGCAGAACAAACCAGTTTAATTTCCTGAACTGCAATCCCCTGCCCCACCCCACAGTTGGCTTTTTCTGTGTTAACTTTCTGCCATTTTAGTGATCTCAATCAGCTTATCATATGATACAATGAGTGCCAGAAGGGGCTCAGTGCTCCTGGGAGAAATACGTGACAGGAGGCTGGAAGGAGGCAGAGGAAGGAAGGGTAGGAGCTCCCTGCTGCAGGAGCTGGGATCTATTAACTCAGCTCCAGCTGTACTGAGAAACTGTACCCTTACCGTGGTGTAGCTGAAGGGAGATGACATCTTGTTCTCGTCTAGCCATTGTGAGACAAGCAAAGAGAGCTCTTTTAGGTCTGATGCATCCCTTGTAGAAACCTCACTTTTTTTACTTGGGAAGACCAAACCAGTGAGAAATGTCTTAAGTCCTCTAAGCATGGGCTAACTGTGCTTACTAGGTAAAGCATGTAATATGTCATCTAGATACTAGGCATTGGTGCATACAAATAACATATGCCACACATTGAATTTATTTATTCTGACATGTTAATAAATTATCATTACTGACTATGAGCTTTGCTAAAGTAAACAGAAGGGAAGCTGCGAATATAACCTGTTTGTACTTGATAATCATTATTTTAATGTGGAGAAAAAGATAGGGGTTCTAAAATTTGAATAGGAACACTTTAAATTTGTTAGTGTTGTTGTTGTTTTAGCCATCTAGAGTATTTGTAATATTTCCTCGAAGTATCATAAGGGTCCAGCATAGCTGGGGAAAACCCAGTGACTGGAACTCTTGTCCAAGTGTTTTGCTCTATGTAAGCTGAAGGGATGGGAGAGATGCTGGTGCTGACTGTTCTCTCTCTCTTATTCAGGGTCGCCATGTCAAAACGGGTCAGCTGGCAGCCATCAAAGTCATGGACGTTACTGAGGTGAGTAGAGGAACCTTCTGCTTTATTAGCAACATGTAAAATTTAATAATGAGGTGATATAAAGCTTACCTCATATTTCTGTTGAAAGGCATGGTCCTTGCATGTGAATGTTTGCTCTCTGCTTGCAGGACCTGACCTCTTCAGTCCATCTGCCTGAGGTTTCTGTGTGCCTGTGTGCTGGGGCGTTTGGCCTTCACAAATTGTGTTGTCTCGTCCCAGGGCACATGGATGCATGTACCACTCCCTTTACAGAAATTTCTTAGAAGAGGGGGAGAAAGTTCAGATTGCTTGCTTCCCACTTTTTTCTCTGAAATGTATCATCTTGCTTTCACTGAAAAAGAAGGTGAGGTGCCTGCTTGATGTAGAGGACAGTACTCTCCCTGGCACATCTGCAGCCTACAAAGGGTATATGTTTATTCAAAGGAATGGGTCCAGTGTAGTTCCCGGAAGCCTAAAACTGGAAATATCTGCAGGAATGATGAGCAGATTGCTAACAGAATTCAGCAGTGTAAAGTAGTTGTAGTAACTGACCCACGGGGATTTATTTGCTGTGGAGCTTTAGGTGGGAAAGAGGGGAAATTAAGCCAGTCAAAGAAATAAAAAATATATGCCTGTATTTGAATCCTTAGGTGTCTTGCAGTTTAAGCTGTTCAAAAAGCAATCAGTTTAAATTAAGTCTTCAAAACAGATGAAGAAAAGAGTGGGTTTCTCTCTGTTATTCCATTTGTGTTGTATAGAGTTCCATTCACAAATGAGCAGCTTCACATTTAAAATCAAATGAGATCCTCCCATGTGATATCTGCAAAACTTGACTGGTGCCACTCTTCTGTAGAGAGGTTGTGCCTTTTCAAACTAAGTGTCATATTTTTCTGAACGCCTCAGTCTTACATAGGGGGAATAATTATGTTAATGCATGTACATTGTACAGAGCAGGGGGTCTTTGGCCAAGATGGTTATAGCAAGCAAAACTTCCTCAAGGGTTTTGCTGCATAATATTTTATAGTTTAGTGTGTGTGTGTAGGTGCAACAAGTAAAAGTGGCCTTGGACACAAGGTCCTAGATGAGTGGTAGGGTGTAATATGTAAACAGGCAGGAGAGAAGGAAAACAAGAAGGCAGGGTTAGATCAACTGATAGGACTTCAGTCTTATCTCCTGATCTTGAGTGATCGATGGACAGTGTGATTGCTGCTCTCTAACTTCAGCTGTTGTGTCTGCCAATAGCTAGATATTCTTTTTTTGTCAGATGCCTTGATAAAAGTCAGTTTTCAGCTGAAGTTTTTCAAAGGCTGACTTCATGAGGAGGCAGTGCTGTTTTTTGCTGCAGTTAACAAGCGGAGAAACCAGAGAAGAATGAAGGTGCATTGTCACACAGTGAATGTTCTTTGCGCAGCAAATGTTTTCATTTGTGCAGCAGTTTTACAGAGGGCAGCTTGCTGGACTGTGCATGACAATGGCTTCTTCCATAATATTAAGATTGGCTCTACTGCACACTCCCTCTGTTTTTAACAGCATGTATTAATCACAAACAGTTGTAATAGAGAGGTTGCTCAGAAAAAGGAAAACAGTTGAAAAATGGTGTCTATCGTATGGCTAAGCTCATATTGCAGGAGATGGCTTAAGTTTTGAAACTTTCTGTAATTTTTGTGTGGTTTTGAAAAGTGAGTTGTATATTGGCACTGTCTTTTATCTCATAAGTGCAATGGTTTTTTAGGGGATGAAGGGTAGTCAGAGGGAGGAGTTTGGAGATGTTAGCCCCATGCAGCTTGAAAGCATTGTCATTCCTACCAGTGGAGCTAATGTGTTTTTGCTTCAAAGTAAAGAGCCCACAGAGACTGAAAATGTGTAAATTCTTCCAAGTTGTACTAAGTCAGCTCCAGGCATGGAGTGATACTGTTGCATGTACCATTTTCTCAGTGGCAGATGTGGCCGTAGGACGTTCTTGTCCAGCCTTGCTCGCTGGTTCCTTGCCTGTTTCCCAACACTTGTGCCGACACAGCTGCCTTGGGGCCAGATGATGACCTGGATCACTGAATGGGCCCTGGTTCCAGTCTTAAAATACCTTTACTCCTCTCCTTCCCCTGGTTATTTATAACCTGGATTGGTTCATTGATTGAGTTCAGCACATGATGCTGCAAACTCTTGCGTGGTTACTATGAAGAAGGTGGCATGAGACTGGAAAAGAGCCACTGCTGGCCATCAGGGAGAAGGGGCAGTAGCTGAAATTGACATTTCTGCCAGAGATGGCGGTATCCTCAAACCATAGCTTCAGTTCCTCAAGGATTTGTTTAATGAACACCTCCTTTGCTGAAAAACAGTGCAGGTCCATCCTGGTTCTAGCTCACCACAACTTATGGGGACAGTGGGAGGAGAGAACATAGGGACAAAGAGGGCAGTGCCTGCCACCCTTGGCACTGTTCCAAAAGAAATGCTGAAGGAACCACAGCCACAAATTCACCTTCTTATTCTGCTTTAAGAGCTACAGTGAGATGAACTGCTAATGGTAATACTGTATCCATGCCCATGGAGAAAGAGGCTTAAGTGGAAACTTTCACAAAACTGAAATTGCGGTTTTCTGATGAGTGGCTGCTTGAAGCTGTGGGTGATTTGTGCCTATGTGCATATTTTATTGGCAGTGTTATGCCTTTCTGCTTAAATTCAAGAGGTGCCATGGGGGATATCTGATTATTCTGACTAACCTGAAGTGAGAACAGACACAAGACTTCCTTTCTTCTGGGGTACCTCTGATCCAGTGCTTGCTTTGCCAAATGCTTAACAAATTAGAAAACCTAATGTATTGGCACGCTCTGTAGGCACACCCCAGATCTTCAGTTTTCAAGGCCGTGGTTCTGCAATTCACACGTTGCTCAGGATCGGTGAAGTTTTGTCAGTTCTGGGCTGTAAAGCTTTGATCGCCGTAAAGGAGGGATGTAAAGTCAGAGTGAAGGCTTTCCTTAAAAAGTTTTGGTTGGCATGAAGAAAATGAGGTAGTATAACTTCTGACTAGAGGCGTTGGAAGAAATATTACAGCTCTGTAGTGCACATGGCACTGTGGAAATGCTCTTCATCCTTCTCATCTTTTCTTGTGGTTTTCTCTTTAGATTTTAATTTTGAAAAGAGTGGTGGCAAGAATGAGAAAAGAGGAGGTGGGCTGAAGCCTATCCGCTTGATCTTTGAATTGATTATGACTAGTTAGTTCTGCTGTCTGAAACCTTGGGGGATGTTGATGTGCACAAAACTTTCCTGCCTATTCTACTTTCCTCCTTTCTAAACAAATTAAGGAATTACTCAGAAGACTGAATCTTTACAGATCTTTAGATCTACAGCACTAAAGCAAGCACTAATGGAACTGTAAGACCTAAAGATCTATAGGTTTTACTACAAAATGGTGCATAGGTAGGTCTTCTTTTGCTTTCTTAGGGCAAACTGCAGCGCATGTAGGCTGGAAAAATTTCACTGGAGCATAGAACAAATAAAACCAAAAAACCCACCAATCTTCATCAATGGAAAGCTATTCTCCAACTCCTTGTTGGAATGAGCCCAATGACCGTAAAAGGGAAACAATGCAAAATATCAGCGTATGTGCACTTTAAAAATTGTTCTACAAAATCTGCATATGTAGGGTGAATCTCATGCTGCTTGCTTGTTGTGAGGGAGGCATTATATGTAGTCTGTCGTTAATCTTTCTCTTGTAAGATCTCTGTTCCTTTTGTGACATTGTTTTGGAGAAGGTGTTGTTCAGTCTGTGTTGATCCCTTCCGCTCACTGACCATACTGTTGGGTTTCCATGATTGTAAGATTGCCATGACTGCTAAGATTTGGCAGTCCTTGTTTAGTTGGAAGAATCTGTTTTCTTGCGCAGCAAATAGCATTTAAAACGTTAGCAAAGCTTACTTGGCAAATCTGCCTGCATCCAAGCTGTTAACTGGCATTACACCCTAAAGCTTGACTCTGTTTAACTCCTTTGGAGCCTTTCCTTGCAGCTGCACGGTTGTTTCCAGTGTTGCTCCTGTGTTCCGCTTCCAGTGATGCTTTTCTCTTTGAAAAGTTTAGTAACTGATTTTGAGGGAAAAACACAATTGCTTCTCTTCTGTTTGTTATAACCCCTGACGCTGCTGCTTCTTCCTCCTACATCTTCCCACACGCACTCTTGGCATCCCTTGGGAAAGTTTTCCGCATGCCTTTTTTAATAGCAGCGTTTCTCAGCTCTTGTGCCCAGTGTTTCATGGCTTGTCCAATCTAGTCTGTGTAAAATTATACTAAGTAAACAACTGGATACTGTATCCTGCTGATTTATGAAAGAAGTTGGGTTGCTTTTAGTGCTTGCCTGTCGTGGTGTTTCTGTGTGTCCTCTGCAGAAAAATTAACAACCTCAGACCAAAGCCTCCAGGCCTGCAGAGAAACATGGCACAGGAAGGGTTCCCTGAGTTACTCACTGCCATCTTCCTTACTCTGCTGATTGCTTATTTCTGTTGCAATAGGCAAGTCACTTTGATTCTCCTGAGTCTGTATCTTATGGCCTACATGGTGTTACAAACTACAGTTCTGTGGATAATCTGTCCGTTGTCCATAGGACACCTCAAAGCAGTCTGCAGAAAAACCACAGACAAATAAAAATGTGTGTTCCCACAAAAACTAGCAGACAAAATAAGGGAAAAATTAAATAATAAGCACCAAAAATTTGCCCTATTACATATGTTCTTGTTTTCCCCATGAAAACGCAAAGACAATCCATAGATTTTGGTCTATATGAAGGGAAAAAAAAAAGTTGGTGGCTCACTCTGGAAGACTGGGAAATACAGATCCTCCTGGCCCTGTGCAACAGAACTGGGTCAAGCCAGCCTGGAGAAGCCGAATAGGGGCCATCCTTTTAGTGTAGAGATAAGAATGCAGTGCTTTACCTGGCTTTATCTGGCTTAGTGCAGCTGCCTGATAAAGTACTTATGTACCAGTCCATGGCTGTGCTTACTGTAATGTTAGCCAAGGCTAAAGTCACTAGACTTACCAAAAGCCTTTGCCATTTCGCTGCTTCATAGGAGTCACTTCTTAATGTGAATTGAGGAAAATGGATAAGGGACCTAAAAATCCAGATTGTTCCATGGAGAGTACTGGCACTCTGCTTGCTTGTCCCTGAAATGAGAGGTTTCTTACTACTAGTAGTCTGTACAACATTTTGTAGTCTTTGGTTAAACAATTACCTGGCAAAATAAGGAATCGTTCTGTGGAAAAGAAATAAATAGGAAAGCTATTTACAATGTGGACAGCCCTGCTGTCCAGTTCTCCTGAAGCTGATTAACCTCTGAGCTCTTCTAGGGATTAGGTTAAAAAAAAAAAAAAAGGCTGCTGGGAACTATATATTGCAGTTCAGAGGAAAACAGAGCTGGCCAGAGTGGTCCCTTGAGCTGTAACATCTGGTTTTGGAGGAGGTCAAAACGAGCTACAATAGTCTTGCAGCCAGTAGGGCAGCCTTTTTTGGACTGCAGAACATTTGTATAATTGACTGTTTCCTTCCTTAATTGAGATCCCTCACCTACCTCTGCTGCATGCCCTTGCCCAGCAGCTTGGCACAGTTCTTCCTCCTGCTTTACCATGGACCTGATGCCGGGAGGTTCAGCCCTGGGTGCTGCCAGGGTCTGCACTGCTGGCTGATGTCTGTGTGGGACCGGGCTCTGCTGCAGTTCCATGCTGCCTGTTTTTCTGGAAGACCCCTCTTTGGTCGGAGGTGGTCCTGTCCATCTTCAGGGCGAGGGCGGTGCATAGGGCCTTGTAGGGGTGCCGGACATGTCACAACACCCCTGCCCTTGGGTGGCTGGGAAGTTTCTTGGATTGCCAGCTCATAGTTCTGACAGGGTAGAATGACATTTAACTCTAAAGAGCCTGTTGTCCTTGCAAGGAGCAGTGACTTTATCTCCCATCAAGGCAGATACATCTAACACCTAGCTTAAGTCAGAGCTGCAATTTCTGGATGCAATCTAAGAAATTTCCTGGAGCAGTGCTGGCACCAGTTTGGATTAAGGGCAAACTTCACTCTCTTCATCTGGTTACTCAGGTGGTTAGCAAGATTGTCAGGCTGGAGAAGCTTATTTGGAAAGGGGAGGATGTCTGGTTTGATACAGTTGCAAGGAGACTGAAGAGGGAGCTTCACAGGCAGTTTGAGGTCAGGGCAAAAAGCTGTGGCTGTTATCAAGCAGCTTGGGAAATTATGCTGCTGGAGAGAGCTGATGTTGAGCACTAAGGCTCTGCATTGCTGTGTCCCTGTGAAGAGCAACTTTGCACTGATACTGTGTGTTTGAGGGAAAAATTGGCAAAGGAGAGAAGAAAACGGATGTAAAACATTCATATATGTTTGTTTCTTTGTCTGCTTATTTCAACATATGTTTTTCTCCTTAAGGCACAGTCTATGGTCAGTTGTCCTTGTGGGTATACCTCTGTATATATTTTAACAAGCTTGTTTTGGAAACCTGACTGTTTCAAGGCTGAAAGAAACAGATGTTTTCCTTTTGCCATGAATATCCTTGAGGGCACCATTGCTGCCTCACCAGCATCTCTCAACAGCATTAGAGCTTTAGCTGTAAAGGCTTCGTGGTGCTCATTTAGCAGGATTCCTGTTGCATGGCTTTTAGAGTTGAGGCTGGGTGATGGCTTCATACTCAAGGTTGATTGTGGAACACAGTGTGAAGAAAGTGTAAAGAAAGCTGTGTTGCCTCTGCTTTGTCCTCATCTGTATGTTTATGTCTGATGTGCAAGGTTCTCTTCCTGTCTAGCAGAAAATGTTTTACCAGTGCTCTGTAAATTGAAATGTAGTTTAGATAACACAACCTGAAGTTCTGGCCACATCAAAGGAACTTTGTAGTTTGGAGCGTAAAAGAATCTCCTTTTTTTTTAGGGAGACAGCTTTACAGTTTTGCCTGCCTGGCTGTAAGAGAACCAGATAACACTCTGTTAGAGCACAACAGATGATGCTCCGGATATACTCCTCAGCTGTGGCACTGAAATCTGTTATTGCTTATCAGTATGTGAGGGCACATATTGGAACATAATGGAAACGGCTACAGCTGACTTCTATAGGCAGAAGGGCAGGATTGCATATTAAGAAGAGTTCTCTGCAGGTCTTGAGCTCTTTGGACAAGTCTGGACTTCTTAAAAAATTTCTTTCCTTTGGTCTGATGGTGCAGCTGCAGTGACACACTGAGAAAGAAAGAGTAAGTCATCTAGATGAATTTGTTGACATCTGTTACCATCCTTGGGCACTGATACCAGTCCAGGTGGGCAATACTTGTGCATTTAAGCTCTAGTACTGTGCCTAATTTTCTCCAGTCATTAGGCTTGATACCTGCAATCATCTGAAGTCCTGCTGTTAGCATTGACAAAGAGGTCACTAGTGACACGTGGGGTTGCATATATATACAAATGACTGCTAGCATCTATCTGTGTTCTGGACCCTAATACTAACAGTGGTGAAGGCTCAGTATGGATAGCATGCAGATGCTTTCACAGTTGAGATATTTTACCTACCAGTCACACCTGCACTGACATGAATTTGAGCAATAATAGCCTGTGCAAATTCTAGTGATGGAGCATTTCTTCTGAGCTGAGAGGAGCGTTCGTGCAGCTGGCCTCGATGTAGGTGACTTGCTGCTGCCTTCCCCAGTGCTGAGCTCTGATTGTCTCAGCTAAGGAGGTTCGAATTGTGATGGGAAACAAATGATTTTTGTGCAGATAATAGCAAAAAGTATGAGGCTGTGTTTTATATAATTTCTGTCAGACACAGAGCACAGCTCAGTTTACCCCCAGTGAGTCAGACACATTGTCTACTCAAGGAAAGCAAGGCAACCCTGTCAACACAGTGTTAGAGCATGTGTGCTCTTGCCTGTTTGGGCAGAGTGAAACCAATAAGGATTGTGACAGAGCGTTATGCTTTCATTTTAGCAGGTTTCTAGGCTGAACTTCGGTCTGCATAGGCAAACAAAAGATCTCAGGTCTAGTATAAGGTGCTATCTTTCCAAGGTACACTTCAAAATCTGGCTTGGGCATTAGGATCAAAGTCAGGGGAATTAATTCTCTGTTTATATTAAAGGGGATATATCTGCTTGAAATGTAATCTCTCTTGACTGTGTTTAATTGTAGTTTCATAAACTGCACCTGCCTGTGGGCTCCTCCTGTTTTTGCTGCAGCATTCCACATTTTTATCTTGACTTCCTAAGGAAATGAGGCTTCTTGGTGATATTGAGTATGTCCTGCCTTCTTTTCCACCAAATACCTTTTGGATCTGCGGGTCGACTTCAGCCAAGTTTAATGAAGAGAAATTCCAGAGATACAAAGTCCTGACAAGTTATGCGAAAACTGGCAGGCTGCATGGAGAAGGGAGGGGCTGAAATTTATAGCCTCTGCTTTGAAAATGCTAGGCAGACCTTAGCCACCTTCCATTATCAGTCAGCTGGCCACTGTTTCGCAGTAAATCATGAGGAAAAAGTAGTTCACTTCATTTTATTTAAGGAAAAATTTCTGTGCAGTGTAGCACATGCAAACTACTTTCAAGCATTTTAAAATCTCTTCTGGTTCTTTCTTTAGTTTATGGGTCCACAAATCTAGTATTGAACATTTGGGATTATCCTGTGTGATTTCTCTCCCCTTCTTTCTTAACGTGCATATATGTAGATATAAATATAAAATAGCAATGTTATTCTTTAACATTTAATAAGACAAAAATGTTTTGTTCTAAGTCCCTCAAGAGTGCTTCTTTTGCAAGGCACAGTTTGAATGATTGTGCATGGAATTGTTGGCTAAAAGAAAGTCTTAAAGCCAGTCTCCTAAATCTAGAGATTATGGTAGCAAGTGCTAATGCTCGAGGACCTGGGAATTCATTGTACTCTAAGCTGGTTTGTAACCACAATAAACACTGCCCTTGTGCCTAAAGTGTTCTTCTTCCCCTGTGCCCCATCTCGTAAATACGCAGTGGAAAGCACACAGCTCAGCTAGCGTTACAAGAGCCTTGAAGATGCTGTACAAACTAGTTCAGTTGTTTAGATGATGCTGTTTGTCTCCAGAGCCCAGAAGTGTCTCAAATCCTTTCCAACAAGGCTCCTGTGTACATACCTGTAGATAGAAAGTAGCCTCTCTGTCAGAAAACACTAGATAAAGTGTTAGGCAGAAGTGCAAAGGTGTTGTCATTAAATTGCAAAGATTGGTGCTTCATAAGAAGCATGTAGTTTAGTCTTGCTCTCTCTTATTGAGACCCTGCTTCAAGCATGGTTAGAGCAATGGGAGTCTGGCCACAGAGGCACACTTTTTTGTTGTTGTGGTGTTTACCTGTTGATTTTTTTAATGTCAGGCTTTATTTCTTGAACATTTCGTCAGTGTTTTGTTCTGAAAGATGAATCTGTGAGACGTGAGCAAGCTAACAGCAGAAATGCTCCTGTTCCTGTGTGGACAGCAAGCACATGGGTGTTGTGTTTTGCCTCACATCCACCAGTGACAGTGGTAGTTTCTTTACCCAGCACATCACTGGTGCAAAAGGTGAGGTGGGAGTTTCAATAACCTCCTTTCTTTTGCACCTCATTCTGTAAGATGATGGGTGCATTCACAAGTGTCCCTCTCTCTGCCTACTGGAGGGGTCAGTTCCAGAAGTGAGCTCAGCTTTTGTGTGTTGGTTGGTGTATGAGGTGTTTCTGCAGCATTTCACTTCAGCAGGAATATTTTCCACTGTAGCACCTTCTTCCTGAACTGAGTTTTAGTGTTTGATTCTAGATGTGGTTAGAACTAAGTGGAAAGCCTCCTGTAAATGCAGCAGCCCACAGACCTTCAGATAACTACTACTGGCCTGGCAAAGCACCTCAGCTCTGCCTGCGAGGGTAAGAGATGAGAGTGTCCATGATCCCTGAAAATAATTTTCTCATGTGGAATATTTTACTGAATGGAAATGTAATTGGGCAGAGAGACCAGAGGCAGCAGGGAGAGAGAAGAGCATCCTGGTGGCTGGTGGCTGCTTGGCTCCCCCTGTGCTAAGCTGTCCTCCTGGCCAGGGCTGCAGGCAGACAGGCAGCCCTGAGTCACTGCTGTGGAAACACTGATGCAAAAGCGGCGTTATTAAGGAGGGTTTTATTTGTCTCTTGCATATTTTACCTCAGCTCCCTTTCCACTAGCATTTATTGTAGTTTCCTCTCTTTGAGCCTGTGGGACAAAAGCATTTTTATGAATGAGTTTGTTGGTTTTCACTCTGAATTTGTCTTTCTGCTTCTCTTACTACACTCCTTTGCAACAATTTTTTAAATGTGAAGCCTTGCATCAGTTATACAATGGTAGAGTCTCACTGATTTATAGATCAGAGGGGGCTGCATGATCAAACAAGTCTGCACTCAAATTTGAGTCCCTGAGGGAGATGTCTGTTCCTATGTCAGAATTGCTGCTGCTCCCCAATTCTGATTAAAAAGTTTGGGAAATGTACCTAGCCTAGTCTTGATTTGCAACACAAATTATAAGAGTTCGCACTGCTCATGTAAAAGTAGATGGATCAGCATCTAAATGCAAACTCATTCTCTGTGTCTACAAATGTAAACAAACTGTGTGTAAATTCAGAAAAGGATTTCTCCCACTGGCACAAAAAAAGGGAGAAATAGTTGCATTTTCTATTTGTAAATGTTCAGATGGCATCCTGTTGTGATAACAGTGCTTCCTCCTGACATAGGTGTCTGTGTTCTCCCCATTTCTAGTTACTTCCTCCTGGAGATAAGGTTTTACAATACAGCCAAGACAATTGGGTGTCTGGATGCTATTGCAGGGACAGCCCTGCCTCTCCCCCCTTCCTTTCCAAGTTCCCCTTGCACCAGCATCTATCGGGTCCCATCCTGTGCCCCACTGGCAAGGAAATACACATATTTTTTCTTTCTTTAAAAATACAGACTAGCTTTCTACTGTTTTTACCCTTGCTAAAGCTGGCCAGGGGGTGGGTGAGAGGGGCCAGGTAGGGTGGGAAGTGGCCTGGGAAGAAGGTTCTGGAAGCAGGCCTGCAGCAGCATCTCCACAGGGTCACAGTTGTGAGGCTGCCTGAAGAACCCAGAGCCATCCCTTTGCAGTGCAAATCCAGGAGGAAAGCTGGCTGCAACGCATATCCAGCATCTTGGCTGCATCTTTCTCAGCCACCTGCAGTGACTGCTGAGGGACTGTTTGTAGTGCTCCAACCTGCAGATTTAGGAATAAAGAATGGATTCTGCAGGGATTCCCCTACCCTCCGATTCTTTCCACTGTGCAACAGGCTATTTTTAGTCTGCTTGCTTGCCTCAGAAATTACTTCACTTTCTGCTTTGGATGATTTCCATAACATTCGTTGTGATTCTGAATTCCAGTGTTCAGGATAATGTTGGAGCAAAGAATCACTGGGTGGCAAGCTCAATTCCAGTGGCTGAGCCAGAAAGCCAGTGCTGAGGATGTGTGATGCCAGCTGCCTCTGACCTGGTGACCTGTGGGAGACTGGCTTAGCTGAACCTCATTGTGGATCATGCCCCATGTTTGCAGGCAAAGAGCCTTGTTAACCCTGAGTTTAATGGTGCTTTGGTTAGTGAATGGCAAAAGAAAACAACCCTTTAGTGGACTAATCCAGGTAGCCAAAGTAGATCTACCTCTGAAAGACATCTGTTTGCTTTAAGTGAAGTCCAGAGTCAAAAGCTCAGCCTGCCCTTGCTGTGTATGCTTGGATGGTACCATTGCTAAATCACTGAATGTCACTCATTCTTCCTCCACACAGGAGTTAGATATGGTTTAAATCGGTGGTTTCTTCGTCAATAAAGTGCTCTTAAGCTATATAAGGTGTTAGAGCAGACCTTGCTGTGGGAAAGAGTGCTCATCTCAACATTGTTGTATATGATGCATCTAATCATTTGCCACTCTGACATACAAAAAATATCATAGAATCAAAGAATCACCAAGAATCACCAAGGAAGAGACCTACAAGATCATCCAGTCTAACTGCCCCCCTGGCACTATCACTGTAACCCCTAAACCACTAAGCCGTGTCACCCAGCACCAGATACACACACCTCTTACACACCTCCAGGGATGGTGACTCCACCACCTCCCCAGGCAACCAATTCCAATGCCTGACCACCTGAACAGTGAATTTTTTTTAATATCTAATCTAAATATCCCCTAAATCTCCCCTATCTCAGCTTAAGGCCATTTCCTTTTGTCCTTTCACTGAAGGCACAGCAGAAGAGATGAGCCCCCACCTCACCACAGCTTCCTTTCAGGCAGTTGTGGAGAACAGTGAGGTCCCCCTGAGCCTCCTCTTCTCACTTCCTCAGCTGTGTCTCATAGGACATGTTTCCTAGACCCTTCACAAGCCTTGTTGTCCTTCTCTGGACACACTTCAGCATCTCAGCGTCCTCGTTATACATTTTATATAGCTAGTTCTGTCATCAATCAATTTCATACAGCTGGCTGATAAAGCAGAAGAATGCAATTTAGTGGGTTTGGGCAGTGTTGCAGTTTCACAGGAAAGGCCTCCAGACTTAGCATCCCTGAGGCAGTGCTGAATCCAGAGGGTGATGAAGTCTGACTGGCAGTTAATAGGAAACTTTCTTAGATAAGAATGAAGATGTTTCTTCTGCTGGTCTTCTCTGCAGCCTGATAATGCATGGGATGAATATACTTGTGGGAATTCATATACTCAGGAGCTGTATGTTTGGTGGAGTGCAGAGATTGAGCATATTGCTAAGGATCAGTATAGATCAAAAAATTGGAATTCAGTGTTTGAGATTGGGGGGAAAAAAGAGACATTTAGTATCAAGCCTACGTTCTTACATATTTTCCACTTTTTTTTTCCCTGCATCTCGATTAAGAACCACTCTGGATAGATTGGTTCCTGTTTGGATTAGAAGTCTAATCCATGATTGTGTACAAAAATACCCATATTCATCAGCCTTTGGAGGACAAATGGCTACTTAGGACGCGGATAAACAGTCACAAACACCACGCTTAGCATGGTTCCACGAGCTGTTCCGTGCTCCCTGAAACGCGGCCATCCTGACCTGGCATGGGAGATGAGCGGTGATCTCTTGCGTAGGTGTTCTTCTGCATTCTTCCTCCTGATTGCACTCAAAACGAGTAAATGCGTGACTGCTCTGCTTTTGGCCATCACTAGAGGGCTTCAGAGGGAGAAACCTGCTTGCCTCCCACATGATGTCAAGAGCCAAAAGTTTCTTCTGAAACCTGATACACAGCCTTGTAACAGAGACCTTTGAGTTATGCTAGTAGGAGCTTACGGGTATTCAGCATCTTCCATTCAGGGAACTTATTTCATCTTTTTTTTTTCCTTTTTAAGCTTCTCTTTTAATTATTTTTACAAGATGAATGGTAAAACAGGGCCTTACCCGGCCCTACAAGTGTGAGGCGAGTAGGGCTGGTGGGTAGCTCACACCACTTAAGGGGTTTTGCAGCACCCTGCACTTCCCTGAAGGGAAGCAACTGGGATTTGCAGGCTGTCACTGTGCACGGGCATGTGCCCACTCTCCAGGCCAGCACTGTGGAGAGGTGGCCAAAACTGGGTTGTGACTGTTGCATGGATGTACACATTGTGGTTCCTAGGGAAGTGTCTGCTCACGAACCAGAGGCGTGAGGGAATAAGGGATATGTTGTATGAAAGACAACCTTTAGCTGGGTGTCTTGCTTTGAAGAGGCTTGCCAGCAAGTTGGAGAGCTGCCCTCAGCCAAGCCCGCTTTCAGTCAGGAAGTTTTATAAGTCATGAAAAGCAGCAATGTCCGTTTTTTTCCATCGTGCCCTGCCTTTATATGCAGCAGCACACATGCACTGCCCTCATCCTTCGTGCTTTGGATCAGTGGCTCGGCGTTAGCCCAGGAAGGCTTGTCAGTGCCTCCGATTTCTCTGTGGTGTGGGAACACTGAAGCACATAATGGCTGCAATTCAAAGACAAATGCTAGCTCTTTGCTACTGATCACTTTGGCAGAAACCCCCAGATGCTCAGAGACTACAGATAGACCTGTTTTGGGGAGAGTTTTTTTGTTAAAGAAAAAAAAAAGGCACCCACGACCTTAGAATTTTCTATCATTATTATTATCAGTGGTGGTAGTACTAACATTATGTTTTTCTATCTTTATAATAGCCTCATTATTCTTCCTTTTCTTACTCTGCACCTCCTGACCCTCACTTTTCAATTCATGCCAGCCAGAGCACAGCTAAAAGCTTTTTGTAGTGGTGCATCATTTAATAGTAAACCAGCAAAGACAAGCTTAACCAGTTTAATCAGTAATTTCTGTGAGACTTTTCTTATTGAGTGGGCTTCGGGATTTCTACATGTTCCTTTTGGAGGGACTAGGCTGCAGGAAACTGCAGGAGAGGAGCCTTCAGCCATACGGGCTTTGTTCAGATACCTTAGTCTGGCAGAAGCTGACCTCTGCAACACATGGTCTTTCACTTAGCCGCCTCTCTCCGGCTATTGGAGAGGTCTGATTTGCTGTGTGTGGGATTTCTGCCACTTCCATGCTGCTTGGTAATGTTTCCAAACCAACCAGCGGATCCTTGCCTTGGTGGTGGAGCTGGAGCTGGCAGGGTTGCTGCAGTTGTCCCTTTGTGCATGACTTCATTGTCACACAGCTCTGCTCGGAGCAAATCCGGTGCCTTGAACCTTATCCTCCTGAGTTTGGAAGCTCTGCAAACAATCTGGGTTTCGTCTTTTGAATGTAAATGTCTTCCCTGACTCCCCCACACACTTTGGCTGGACTAATTGCTCTTAGTTTGGTTTCAAATCAAGTGTGATTAAGGGAAGATTTCTTCAGACTGTCACTTAATCATGTTACCAGACTAGCATAGTAAAAAGTTGTAATATCTGTTGGGGTGAATACCCTGAGCACAGAATTACAGGCCCTTTCCTGCTCATGAGTCATCTTCCCCTGAGACTCTGTAGTGATAGCATTACTTTTATTTTAATGGAAAAATCTCTGAGAAGGCGACCAGTTATTATCTGAGCAAGAGAGGCCATGTTTCTTGGTTTTTGTAGGCTTTTTTTTTTTTTTTAACTCCAAACTTTTGTAGATATCCTTAAGGAAGGCGCTGCTTTGGGTGTAGTTTCCACTCAGGTGCTGGCTGGGCAGGCTGGGGCCACGCTTGGCATAGGAGATGTGGTGGCTGCTGCAGGCTGGGGAAACCAAACCAATACTTGTTTCTGAGGGAGATCAGATTGTATTATGTATTGGAGGATTTCAGTAAAACATGTTATGCCTACATTTATTTTACAGTCAGGTTGCTGAGTTTCACTTTGTAACAGGGCCTTGTGCTACAGGAGTGGGTTGTGCATGTCTGAACTGCCGACTTGAGAAAAGAGTTTCCAGAGCAGCTCACAGCAGGCTCCTAACACACACAGACACACACACATCCTTTCTATGTCACCTTCCTCTTTGAACATGTGTGGTGCCCAGCAAGTGGAATAACCAAAACGAGCCCCCCTGACCACAAGCCTGAGGGAGCAGTGTTACCCGTAGCTGCCTGGGGAGGGTTGCAGCCTGGATGGGATGGTGGGTGTGCTTCCACGTCTTCCTGGGCTGTTGCAGGGCTTTTTCTGTCTGGGTGAGGTGGCCTGGCCTTTCCAGTTTCTCTTAGACGTTGTGGTTGATGTAGGGCCTGTCACAGGAGAGTTTTGGACTGAATAAACCTAATTTTCTTCTTATCAGCATCCGAGTGTTGGTGCCTGACTCCCTTGTTCCTGTTTGGACTGCTCACTGCCTGCTGTGTATACACACCTGCAGTTTCGAGCAGCTGTCTGACCATTTAGTATTTTGGTCCCTGCAGGTCCCATCCCCTCTGGTAGTTGTGGTGCAGTTGTGACAGGCAAGGCAAGGCTGGCAGGTTAGGGTCTGGCAGGAGCCCCTGCTTTTCAGCATGGGGGCAGCAGGGCAAAGAGCAGCTGAGCCTCACTGGGAGCTGGTGTTGGGTTTGGGAAGTGGACTTCTGTCCCCAAACTCCTGCCCCTGATCTCAGCATTTCAGCTCAAGAGTAAGAGACTTGTGCTGGGATCTGAGCTGTTTGTTTTTAAATTGGAGAGTAAGATGCAATAGCACCTCTGATTTTTGAAGTGAAATACCTTTTAATAAATGCTTGCCTGTTCACAGCCCAGCAGCAAAAACAAACATGTACTGTAGCATTAGGACTGTTTTATATTTTCTCCAGTCCTTTTTTCTTGGCTGTTAATCAAGGTCTCTTTGTCACCTTCCCAGCTAAGGGTAAATGCAGCTGGGGTGTACTTATTTGCAAGCGTTTGTTGCTTTTATTTATCCCGATGGAGGCAGAAAGGCTTTTCTTCTCAGACAGGTAAATAATTAGCTGGCCATCCACAGCTTCCTTGCTCAGAGAGCAGGAGTAAGGGAGAGAGGGGACTGTGACACCCCACTTAATAGATGGACATGAGCGTCTTGTGGCTCTGTTCATTGTTAATTCACTCCTGCAGCACTGCTCAGCTGTGAGGTTTCCAGGCGTGCTTGGCAGCACCGACAACAAAAACATCTGGTCCAAGAATATAGCTCCCTTCTGCTGGCAGCTGCATGAAAATGATTTTGTACACCGTGGCATAACGCCAAATGCACTTAACTTGTACACTAAAGTGCACAGCCTTTATAGAGCTTTGGCAGTGCGGGGTGATTTTAAATGCTGTGCATAAGTCAGCGTTAATCTACCGAAGAAAATCAAAACCTCAGCAACCAGTTTTGTAAAGAA
The DNA here is from genome assembly GCA_013397975.1 of Machaerirhynchus nigripectus. Classification (NCBI taxonomy): domain Eukaryota; kingdom Metazoa; phylum Chordata; class Aves; order Passeriformes; family Dicruridae; genus Machaerirhynchus; species Machaerirhynchus nigripectus. Next base: position 2,585,308 of record VZRQ01007361.1, read on the forward strand.
CTCGCTTATCACATGTGCCCAGACATGGCTATACCTTTGTACCTGTTTAACAGCTGTTCCTGCGTGAACACAAAGGAAAAGCCTTTTGGTTGCAGCCCTGGTTGTCATCTGTCCTCCGGGAGGGTTTGGCACAGACGTGAAGGGAAATTTGCCCCTCTCAGACATCCCTGAATTCCACTAGTCAGCAGCTGCATTTGTTACTGATAGAGGTTGTCTGTCTCCCCTCTTGTTTTAGAAAGGACCTGGCAATTGCTGAAGAAAAAATGTTAACTGTGAACCAAATAGTTTGTGTGTCTGCTGGTAAATTGTAATTTGAGTGATTGGACCTGATAATTACAGACATCATCATCTTGTCAGTCAGTTGTAAATCATTTGGTAATGGATTTCCCAGTTTTAAAAGAGCTGGTTTTTTGAGCAGAAGTGTATTTTAGAGGTAAAATATAATATCCATATTCCTTCTTGCTTTGAAAACCCCTAGGGTTATAAACATGGATCTCATTCATACATGAGCAAGCAAGTTGGAGAGGTCTGCTCCAGGAAAGCTGCTCTCAGCATACATACTTCCATTTATTTATTTTCAGTTTATTCCTACAGAGTAGCTGAGCATGGTGGTGTTTTTTCACCCTCAAAGCTGCTGTTACATTGTAGGTTTTGGGAATGCTGCAGAAGAGCAAGGAGGAGCAGAAATCCCAGGTCTAGTCTGGTATCCATCATGGATCTGGGTTTACCCTTTGCAGAAGGAGCCCATTCCTTCCCAAGAAGTAGCAGGTGGTTTGAGGGCTTGTACAGGTTTCAGCAGCTGTGTGCACGTCTGATGGTGTCACAGCTACTGACCTGATATTAGTTTTCTGCTCTGTCACTGCTCTGAGGAGCAGTTCTCTGCAAAACAGAGAGGGAAGAGAAGGTGGAGATAGTGACAAAGGGAGTAGGAGCAAGCCGCCTCCTTCCAGCTTTTGAAGCAGTCTTTGCTTGGAATGTTGGTGTAAGAAAACAAAGGCATTTTCTGGAGTATTTTGAAAATGGAATTTGACAAACCTGTAGGGCTTGGTCCGGTCTCCTCCCTTCTCCTCATCCCAGCCACCCACGTTCTGCACAGACAGTGGTTTATTCAGCCTGTTTCTCAAACACATGACAGTGGGCTGGCGTTGCAGCTGTTTTTGCGATCCCTTCTGTCCCTCATCAGGTGAGAGGAACAGGCCTTTGAACCTCTTGGGTCCTCCCTATTGGCACCTGGCATTTTGCATTTGCGGTTCTTTCTCTGTGTAAGGCAGGGGAGAAGGCTGCGGATTACTGACAGAGGCTCAGCGGTGACTAATATTGGACCAGAGGAGCTAAAGTGTTTAACCTTTAGGCAAAGATTACCTGAAATTAAAACTTGTAAGGACTTGTGCACTCGCACTGTGTCATTCAGTCATGTTTGTAAGACACATGTACAGATCGGACGATTTCTTTCATTCCTGGGCAATTTACATATTTTGGCTGCTTCACAAAAGAAACCTTGTGTTGAATAAGTCAGATCATGATCTCACACCAATCCTTGCTTACAAGAAGTTTTTTGGAAGCTGTAGCATAATCCAGAATTTTGAGTTTTCCTTTTGTAGGTGTGAAACAGAGCATAGGTTACTGGCTGCACTAAAAATGGGCATTAAGCATGGGTATTCCTAATCCAGTGTCTTACCTTCTATGTTTGCAGATTTAACGGTTGTCTGCTAGAAGTAGTTTCACCTGGCAGGTGTATCTCAGACAAAGGTACACCACTTTAGAAAAGAAGCATTAAATCTGTTTCTTCATAGTAGTGGGCTGAGTGAAGTGTATGTCACTTTATACAAGTGGATTGGTGGTCTGCAAAGAAAATGCAGTAATTTTGGATTTGGGGCTTTTCTTAGTACTCATTTTCTGACAAAATGCAGGGCTTTGTTAGTGTTGCAGGCTGAGTTTTAAATATTTGGAAGGAAAAATTGCTGCACTCGCAACATTTTAATGAGGACAGTTACCTTAATTAAAGCATTAAAAGACTTAGGGAATGTGGACATTGCTGAGGGATTCGCAATGTATTACAAAGTTCTTCTTCCACCTACTAGCTGGTTTGGGGTCAGAAGACAAAGACCATAATAAAACTTGTAGTCTTCCAGCAGTTGTTTGCTTGTCTTAACCCTTGATGCTACCAGTGACCAAAGCCTGGATTCATTCTGTCTAATTTTAGGCACACAGTGGTTGTGCCAAAGCCTGGAGTGTAAGTGACCTGGGGATCTGCAGTTTAACATGGGGGGAAAGGTGCCTGTGAGGGACAGGTCTGTCCACCTGAGGTGGTATTTCTCCTATAGAGGGGTAAATGTCACTGGTGGGACTGTGTCTCCTGGAAGTATGAGGTACTTGCTTCATGGCTGCCAGCTGCTCACTGCCGGCAGTTGTGGTGGTACTTGTTTGTGCTTTGGGTTTGGTTTTGGTCGTTTTGTTTGTTTTGTTTTGTAGTTTTTGTTTGTTTTGGTTTGGGATTTTTGTTTGTTTTTATTTTTTATTTTATTTCTTAATGCATGATTGGTTTTGGAGTACTATTGCCAGCCTGCCTCCTCTGCTTTGCAAATCTGTTTCCTTTTGGCCTAAATAATATCATATACTGAGCAGTGCCAAGCCCTTCAGGAAAGAAGTGGTGGCATGTGATGGAGTTGCTGAATTTCTCTTGTAAACTACTTCTCCAGCCCCATCTCTTTTTGATAAAAGATCCTATGTGAAACAGCCCTGAGGAAAGCCCAAGTGGGATTACTTTTTCTTCTTCTCATTTGTTTTCTTTTTCTCATTCCTGTTTGGGTGTGCGATAATATAGCTTTTGTGTTTGTTACCCCAAACTGTTGGAATATTTTGTTTGTCTTCTAGGATTTGGGTTTCCTTCAATGTATGACATGAAAAAGGGGTTGTAAATAAATCCCTTTTCCCTGTTCAGCTACAAGACTTGTTGGTCAGCGTGAGCTTGATACTGAACAAATCTGTCCTGTAAGAGAACTAGTGTCTGTGTAATTATAGGTTTTCATTATGTGCGTACCAGAAGAACATTAGTGTTATGCCAGAACTGCTATTTTTAATGTATTTTACTTTCTCGGCTTACATTTCTGCTAATATAATGTCTGTGTGGCATTTGGTGCATAGGAAATCTGCTTTCAGTCATTTCAACCTTTTGTTTCCTCTCTCCTCTCAGATGTTTGCCTTCTGCCTCCCTCTAAGTTTAAAGCTTAGTCTCAAACCAGAGTTTCAGTTCCTTGTTGAATCTCTCCAGCTGCATGAAACCTGCAGGACTCGGGAGCCTTTTACATCTCCCAGATCCAAACTGCAGCCCGGCAGTGTCTGGACTGCACATGCGGGGAGGGACTCATATGTGTTGATCCCCTTTGGGAAGGAGATCTGCCCTTCAGGTGGGAGCAGTGGTGCTTCGCACTGCCCAGGGCAGAGCAGGGACCAGGCAGTGGGCAAATGCCACCATTGGCTCTGTCACCCCCTGAGATGCTGCTGTCCTTGGCATCAAATGCATGCTGAGATTGGAAGTAGAACAGCCATGCAACGTTTTGGCATTGTGCATTAGCCTCTTTTGTCTCCAGCATCTACATCTCCTCTTATTGTCTGAGTCCAGAGCTTTGCATAAAAGGAGATTGCTATCATTTCTTCCCTTCACACACAGGCTTACTTTTAATATCTGCTATTGTTCCCATCACAAGAAACCTGAGACTGGATGTAGAAATTGTATGGCAACAGGCATTTTTGGTGTAAATAGTAGTGATGAAAGTAGGCAGCTAGTCCTTCCCTCTTTTATGAGAGCTCTGAAGATGTTAGTATAAGGCTAGCTTGTTTTGTAAATAATTTAGGCTTGATGAGGATGGACAGTTGAATTGTATAGCTGGGACAAACATGCAATCTGAGCAGGAAACTCTTTTAAGTAATCGTGACTAGGATCAAGGAATTAGCCTTGGAAATGGTAGAAGGGATTTGCCCTTAGGAGGTTTCTCTCTTGGTTGTCTTTGGAAAAGCCTGTGGTGCCCCAGGGTTTTACTGAGGGAGGTCAGCAGTGGTGCGGTTTCTGTGCCTTCAGAGCAGCTCATTCAGTGACCAGTGAAGGCACCAGAGGCACATCAGGCAAGAAAGAAAATATTGTTGTCGAAGTGACTGGCAGAGGAGGTGGTTTAGCAGGGAGACAACAGACAAGTATTGTCTTCACGTGGTTTTTGGCTCCTTCCTGCCTGCACGTGATTCCATCTCCTGTGCCTGCACAATGCTTCTACACAGGCTCCTTGGGGAGTGCTGGGACCCTGCTTAGGAGCCAGTCCTTCCTTATGCCTCTTTGTCCAGCTAATTTAACTGTTGCTTTATGGCCGCAGCCTCAGTGATGGCACTGTCGTGAACAACTCGGCTCATTTGCTTTCTTGTTTCAAACAGTGCTTTTAGCATGCAGTAGAGAGGGTGTTGTGCCAAGGGGAGACAAAGCAGCTTCTGTTTTGTGTGTGTTTGGAAGTGTTTCTCACCTGCTTGGTGAAATGTTGCCATTGAAGGTAACTGAACGTGGTCATAAGGACAGCACTGTTCTGCCAGCCAGTCCTCACAAAACTGAGGTTTTTTTGACCCTTGAAAAAGCTTCACAGCCGTCTTCTGCAATTACCGTGCCTGAGCAGCTTTGCCTCTTTGCTGTTCCTGGCAGCATGGCTCTGTGCCAGCAGTGGCAGCAGCTCGCAGGCTGGTGGGCAGCTCACAGTGACAGGACGCCTGGTTTCCAGAAAGCTCACGAATGGCAAAGCCCGTGGAGGCCTTTCTCTGCATGGGCTGTGTATGTGGGCAAGGGGCAGAGGCTGAGAGACACCCTCCCAGCGATGGTGGGGGGATGCTCACCACCGGCACCACTGCTTGCTGGATGGCTAGTGTTCCGTCAGTGTCACGGAGTGTGTGGCATGATGGATGCCCTTCTTAAGAGGGAGCAGTCTGAAGGCCTTGGAAAAAGTCTGTGTTTGGGAAGGATTTGAAGGACAGTGCAGAGAAATTAACCTGCTGATGCCAAGGTAGGAAGAGTATGTGGGTAAGGGGTCTCTGAAAAAGAGACCTTGCATGTGAAGTGAAACAGGCACAGGGAGTGCTGGGAGTGAGAAGGTAGCACAGGAGAGAGACAGATGGGAAAGAACTTACATGAGGTCTTTAGCTTGAGGGTGACAAAGCTCAAAAGCTTGTAAAAGACTCTCAGGGAAGATGGGATGTAATAAGAAAGTTGGAGGCTCTTGTATGTTAAGATTTAGGAGGGATTGTATATGGACTTATTAAATGTTTATTGCACCTCTTAATTAAAGTCTTTTATTTAAAACAGTTTATAGACTTTCCCTCCCTGTGTTTGATATTTTTTCTTAAGAACTATTTTATGTTGTATTCCCAATTCCTACACTTCGTTGTGGTGTTGAGGATCACGTTTTTCCACACTGCGCTCTCTGCACTGCAAGCTGCTCCCTTTTATACAAACTTCCTACCTTGGCAATCACTGGCAGGGACTTACCCACTCAGAGTATCATTTCTCTTGTGGTTTGGTTCCTCCTGAAATTACAACCTCCTTCCCGGCTTCGAGGCAGCGCCACAGCTCCCAGTTTAAGTACTGTGCTGTGTGCAATACTGCCCCAACTTTCCTCACCAAAACATCTCCCTCGTGTGTGAGAACTTTATTAACGAGCGTGTCTATTACAGATTCCAGCAGCAGAAAAGGTCACCTATTGTGCTAGGCTCTATTCAGATTTTCTCTGTCCTGGACAGATTCTGCTCCAAATGGATGCTGGCCAGGTCTGGGGTGCAAAGAGGAGGGAGGTTGTGACACTCAAGCAGAATGGTGGTTTGCAAAAGTTGGTGTTTCGATTTGATTTATCCAGGAAGATTTTTGCGGTTTTGGTGTCTTTTTTTTGATTTTGATTTTTTTTTTTTTTTTTTTTTTTTTTTTTTTTTTTTTTTATGTCAGTGGAAGACAGAAATGAAAAGTGAGAGGAAGCAGAAAGGAAAATAAGCTGGGTTTCTTTGGGGCTTCCCCTGTTTTTCTTCAACTAGCGTGTCGGGGCAGATGGTGAAAGAAAGGGCAAGTCGTCATCATTTTGGTGCCTCTGAAGGCAAACTGGTTTCCTCTCCACCACTCTGGGGGTCCGTGGGTTAGCAGTCCCTTTTCACTCCCAGCACTGGGCTGAGGCTGCTGCCTGCCCCTCTACACAGATCCCAACTCTGCCGTGATTTAAAGATTACCTAATTCCAGAAGCTACCACTGGAGCTTTTGATGCTCAGGAGCTCAGCTTACTCTGACACCCCAGGCAGTGTATTGTCAGCTGCCATTCTCCAGGCAGGGCAGCTCCATGGGTATAGGCAGGCAAAGCTTTGTGAGCAGCACTGGGAAAGCAAAGGAAAGGAGATCTGAAGGCTTCCCTCACTCCATCCCATTTTGATGGTGTGTTTGACTTTCCACTGTTCGGTAGTGATTTTAATTCTTAAAACCCTTGGTTGTAGCTTAAAATGTCTGGATGCCATTTGTGCAGGGAGAGCTGAGATTTGTCACTGTCTCATTTCTTAAATCAAAAAGCAAAGTTACTGAAGGGACCAATTTGTATTCTGCTTCATACTGATTTAGGGCAGCGTATAAATCATCTGGTAAGATAAGTAAACTTGCTCTCTCCTTTATCACAGAATGTTGTCTTGCTTTATCCTTGCTGGACTGTGTTTTCTCATTCGCATTTCCCCTCATCATATTACTAGGGTAAATAAAACCTTTGGAAATAGTCCTGAGTTTCTCGAGCTGGCAGAATAAACATCTGGCCAAGAGCAGTGGTCAGACAGATCTTCCAGGTGGAGTTTGGATGGAAAGTCACCACTTACATGCCCTGAGACATGTCTTTGCTCTGCCTTTGGGAGGGTTGATTTTGTTTAAATTTTAAAATTGAGCTCCTGAAATAATTTCATTGTGCTGTAGAGCTTGGCATGGGTGTTATTTCCCCCTTACTCCTCCAGGTGTGTTTCTCAGAGACAGTTCCTCGTACCAGTTTTAGTGCTGGAACAGGTCAGGACTGTTGTGCTTGGTCTCCTGACGCATCTAGACATGATGTTTAGGGACAAACTTGAAGTGATTTTTCCTTTGGTTATGTCCTCCCTGATTCTGACACTTCTAGAGCTTAGTTCTCTTCTTTTTCATCCCTGAAAAATGTCCAGCTGAGTGTTTCTGAATTCCTTATCTTCAAAAAATTTGTGTAAATAAGCAGCATTTTCTTTCAATAATGATGCAGGGGGTGGGGTGCTACCTTTGGAAAACAGCTGATAATCTTCCTTACATGGATGAGCACTAGTAGCGCTTTTCGACTGCGAGTTACTCCAGTGGCAACCGGGTCAGATCCTTAAATCTTCAGCTACTTTAATCATTGCAATTTTGTAACCGCTGAAGTAATAAAAATAACAAGTCATTGATTTGCCATCTGCTTGCAGAAAAACCCACACTGATACTTAGCGTGCAATGGTGAATGGAAGAACAAGGGGTGTTGAGTTTTGTGGTGGAGCAGTAAGCAAGCCCATCAGGTGCTGCTGGGTGGTATGCTGAGAGGTAACACACCTGGGTTTATTTTTAGTGTGCTAATTCAAATAGTTAAAAATTATCTGAGTGTACATAGGTGGGTTTCTGTGTGGGAGTCACATGCAGGTTTTAATCTCACAGGCAAAATTATTTTGGTAAAAGTGTGTTGCAGTTAGAAATCCCTAGGGCTGCTCTCATGTCCACTTAGTCTCTGAAGGGAAACACATGAAAAGGGAGAGGAAAGCTGCTCCAAGCTTGATTTAACCACGTGAGTCTTGCAAAAGTATAGCTTACTGCAAAAATTACTGGTAATCAGACATGCTGTCACAAACAGACAGTGAATGTATAAGTATAAAACACTTCCACCAGCTCCATCAGAGGGAAGACAAAGGAGGTTTCAATGGGAGTTTGTATTCACAGATAATGGCTTAAAGTGGTAATTGATGCCAGCTGCATAAAATCACTAGGAAGGGCTCACCAGCTGCCTCTCTACTCCAAGAAAAAAGGATGTACTTTTGTATTACTTCATGAGAATGACAGTCTCTTGCCTCAATCAGTTTTAGTTTTTTTTTAGTTTTTCTTTTGTGATACCCTTGCCCTCTGCAAATGGAGGGACTGTTGGTGGTGGTGGTGCAGGGCATGTGTTGTCTGGAGGAGGTGACAGACCTTCCATCTCTGGGCTGGCTCACATGTGCAAATCCCAGGACGCTGCCGAAACACCTCGCTCTCCACAGGAGGATCCCTGCTGCAGGCTGCAGCATACCATACTCCCTGAGGCATGTATGTGCCTAATGAGACCTGTGCGGAAATGGCCTCATCCGGTGAGATTTTTGGGTGGGATTCATCTCGCCCTGATGCAAGACATCTGCAAGATTGGTGTCTGGATCTTGGCTAATGACCTCACTCTCCTTTTGTAGTTAGTGGGGAGAAGTAAACACCGGTAGGGCGCACATTGTTTGGCCTCTTTCAGATGTCCACATTGGGATGAAATGACCTGTACCCTGGAAAAAAAAAAAAAGCTCCCGAATCTGGAACAGAACAATTTTGGTCTGGCCAGCGTTTTTTTTTTTTTTAATTTCCTTTTTTTTAAGTCTTCCACCAATTGCTGTGCCACACTGGTGCTTCAGCTTTTTCTGTGCTGATTAATCCTCATAATAGTTCTGTCGCCACAAAGTCTTCCGGACTCATTGCCAGGGAGTTATCGATCCACACTAAGTAAGTGGAGTCTTCCAAAGCCTGGCAAAAATTACTGAATCCATTTGTTATTGTAGACTGTATTTTGGACTGGATCAAACTGTCGGTGAGGTGCTATCTGTGTTGTGGACAAGTTCTCAAAGGCAGCTGAAATATGAATGTAGGACTGTTGTTAGCTGTAGTTCAGGGAGATATTTGGGGTTGCTGCAGGCCTTTGAGCAGGTGCTGTGACACAGACTCAGGGGAGAGCTGAAAGAGCATTAACTGCCGACAGTCTGCTGGCTCTGTGTGTGCCTTTTTTGTTATTTGTTCTTCAGGATTTTTTATTTTGGGGGAGAGTGGGCTGGGATTTTTATTATTTTATTTTTCAGAAAGAGATCCTGTTTAAGTATTGTCGTTTTGGCTGCTGTTACAATAAATAAACACAAACAACCTTTAGGACATCCTGCCCATTGTATTGTAAAAGCTATTGTGTTCATGTGCTGAGGGTAGGAAATAATTTTTATCTAAAAAGCCAGTTTGAAATAGCAGATTAATCCAATTATACATATTAACCTGTCAGCAATTAAGTCCCAAAGCATCAAGTTTAACAATGCTCCTGTTTAATTTTTTTTGCCTAAATTCACAGTTCAGAGGTTTGGTTTAGGATAAGCATGTATTCCTCTTAGCTTTTTTTTTCTTTTTGCATATAGTCTGAATAAATAAAAAATCACGCAACAGCAAGGACAACAGAAGCAGCTGAGGGAGCACCAAGTTAGCTTTTGGCTCAAAAAGCTTTTCTGACAATGCTTTCTCCCAGGGCTGCTGTTCACTGGAACTTTGATTTACAAGATTCTTTTACTATTTTGTTCAGTGTTCCAGAAATACACAGTATTTTACTTCAAAGATGCATCATGAGAAGATATAAGAATAGTTTATCCCTGGTGCATTTTGGGAATTCTGCCATAATAATTTACGAGTAAGCATTGCATCCCACTGTTAGAGTATTTGAAGTAATTGTTTGCTTTGTAGCATAGAGCGGCTTCTTTCATTCAAGCCGTGTGTACCAGTGTGTATAAACAGTTAACATGTAGCTAGTATTAACATCTGCATATGTCATGAATAGGATATTTGATTGCTAGCGTGGTACAAATTGCAAGGAAGTTTAAGGCTTAAAATTTTATCATATAATCAGCTTTGACATCACAGGATAATCAGAATATATGCTACCATTCCCATCAGCCAGCAACCCTAGGGAGAAGAAGTTTTGGGTTCTTCCTGGAATCAATTTAAGGTAGACGTTTTTCTGCTTGGATATCTACAGATATAAAACTGGGGAGCAAAAAGGGATGTCTATCTATCTTTTAATTTGTTGCCTTAATAGGTGCTTGAAGAAGACTCCCACTGTCTAGGTATGGGTAGAGAGTTGGGGGCGGGATGGTGTCTGCTCCCTCTTCTCTATCTGCTGGCTGCCTGCTCAGACATCACCTCAAAGTGTGTGTGGATCCTTCCATGCAACATGTCCTGCTGTCTCGTCAAAACCCAGCTTGTGGGTGTTTTAAGGAGTGGTTTCGTGATGTTACTCACTTCAGCTCTTTGGAGGGATGACCTCCCTTCACCTGAGCTGCTCTTTGCTTGGCACCTCGCTGGAGCGGGGGGAGCTGGGGGAAATCCTTCCTCTGCCTTTGTGTCTCAGCATCCTGTTTACTGCCTGGGCTCCTGGCCTGTTCTTCCTGATGCACTTGCTCTTCCTCCAGAGGCAGATGGAGGAGGAGGAGGAAACTTGTGCACGAGGCAAATGCCTTTTTCTTGCAATAAGGGGAATTCCTGAGCTCCACCTCTGTTTTCCTGCGCCAGTCCCATGCTGGCACCAAGATGGGAACCTGCTTTGGCAGCTGGTTGCATGAAGTCCCTGTCTGGCATTTAAATAGAACTGGTTGAAATTTCCAAAATTAAAGGAGAAAAAATGAGGAAGATGGAAATAATACTCCTCTGTCATGAATTCCCAGCCTGCTAGCTATGGATTTGCTTAAAGTATTACAAGCGTAGCGTTTTTGAAACAGATTGTTGTGTTCCATCACTGGATCAAATCCATTGCATCCTTTATTTGGTTTTTTGTGCTACTGAAAACTTAGGAAGGACCTGTTTTAGACCATCTCGATAGACAGGACTTTGATGGTGTGGACATCAGAGGGGTTTACTGAACACAGTGCTGGTATAAATTGAACTTCAAAAAAAAAATGCACTTGTGTGAAAGTGAAGAATTAATCAATAATGCACGTGATATATTAAACATATGGGGGTTTGTTTTATTTTTTTCCAAAGGATGAAGAAGAAGAAATCAAACTGGAGATTAATATGCTAAAGAAATATTCTCATCATAGAAATATTGCAACTTATTATGGTGCTTTCATTAAGAAAAGTCCTCCAGGACATGATGACCAACTGTGGGTAAGCAGCTATTTTTCAAACATGTTCGTAAGTCTTTCCCTATTGGATATAGACTGACAATGAGAGAAAATACCACTCTGTGGAAAGACAAACTAAAGGAGTTTGGTGCTTGCCTGAACAGCTAGATAAGTGAATCACAGAGGCTAATTGCACATCCTTAAGGGGATGGCTGAACCAAGATTTGCTATAAGCAGTGGATTTTTTTTTTAAGTAAATTTTTGCCCTCATGGATAGTAACATGTTTCATAGGAACAAGACATCTGAGCAGAGCTGTAAGAATATGTGACTGTAAAAGGAAAGCTGCACTTGAGAATTGTACCCATTACATTTTTCATCCCACCTCATGTACACCCTCTAAAGGACTGAAGTTCGGGGTTGAAATGGCAGGGTGTTTGTTCTTCCATAAATAAATGGAAGTTAAAGGATAAGATGTATTGCAGTGATGTGATCAGTTTGATTCCTTCAGCATTGGATGTGCTCTTACTGCTAATGCATTTTGCATAGCTGAGCAAATCCAGATTCCCAGCATTAAATTACAGTGATTAAATCAGTCCTTGAAAATGTGGTAACTAATGTGAGACATATTCCATATATGTCTGACACACATTGAAGACATGTGGTTGAATCCATTTTCCAGGCAGAGATGTAAAATACATTCTCTGCTTCACAAGAGCTTTCCATATCAATGCTGTAACCTGTTTATTTTTTCTTTGCTGAACAGCTGAGATCTGTGTTTAATGTTGGTTGTACACTGATACTTGTTTTGCAGCTTGTTATGGAGTTCTGTGGAGCCGGCTCTATCACAGACCTGGTGAAGAACACAAAAGGGAATACTCTAAAAGAAGACTGGATAGCATATATCTCCAGAGAGATTCTCCGGGTAAGGGAAAGAGTCTGCCCCACACAGAAACAGTCTTACAGAGATGTAGCCTAGCTTGAGGTTCTGCAAGAAGCTGTTTCTGATCAATCCCATTAGCCGTGTCATCACTTGGAGAGTGCGTAGGAGCAGATAGATGTCTGCTCCACATCATTTAACTTGGTGTGAGTTGTACTGTATTGTAGCAGAAGCCTTGCAGAAAATTGCTATTTCTAGTCACGAGAAGCCAGTAGGAGCCGGTGACCTTACCTGCTATAGAAGCTGTGAAACAGTGTCCATAAGACCTGTGGCTGAAACAGTGTTGTAGCACAGCAGCGTACAGAATGGACTTCTCTAAATATGCTTGCAGCTGCCTTTCTCTTCTCCTAATCAAGTCCATGGAGGAAGAGCTGTTGGCTCAGGCCAGCAGTCAGGACTTCTGTGCTGTGATGTGCTCTCATCTTGTGTTATCCCTGCAGTCTGTCTAGAGCAAGCAGCTCTGTCATGTGTGGCTGTGCCCTGTGCAGTGCTCACAGACGGCGCTGCAGAAGTTTTTCAGGAAGAGGATTGCAGCTTACCAGTTGTTCTAAAATTGAAACTTCAACTAATTACCCTTAATATTTAATTTCCAGTTGGTACAGTTTAAGAGCTTTTTGAATTGGCATTTGTTTTGCTTCACTAAGTAAATCTGGTATGGTTTTCCTCGTGCCTCTTTGTAAAACAAATTGCCTCCTACCCATACCACTACACAGTATGTTTGTTCAATTGCTTAATCATAAATGAAGTTCTGAAGGGCTTTATGTTAAAGGAAACGAGCACTGGCTCTTGCATACATCAATGCTGCTGTTGTCTGTGTTACACATTTGCTCTGCCTTGGCAATTTTTAAGATGAGGACAGAGGGAGACACGTGGTTCTGGTCTCTTGCTCTAATTTCAAATGCTGGAGGAGAGTCCAGCTGCTGGAGTTTGACTGGCACATTTTAAGTTGTTCGCAAGGGAGAAGTTGTATTTCAAAACAAATGGATAGCATGCTTTAATATGAGAAAAACTAACTTCTGCAGGACTATCTTAACCATGATTTGAGAGCCATGTGGGCTTGGAGGTATTCCATGCTATGTTGCATTCATCCTAGATCCTCCTTAGATAAAGCAGTCAAACACTTGTTGAGAAGAGGAAAAAATTATTTACCTCAGAAAAGAGATAGGGAAAGCTATTTTCTCATTCCAGTGAGAGATTTGCAAAAGGAGCATTAATTACTGGCCATCAGGAACTGGAATATCTGGAAGAAAGGAATGCTAAACTCACATTGCTATGAGACGTTTCAAAGCCTGATTCAACACAGAGTGTGTCAGAGGTGGAGGAGAGAGCTTGTGTAACACAAAGTTAAAAGGAGCCAAAGTGCCAAAGATTGGTGTAGGTGGAGACACAGGTGAAGGTAGACCCAGTGGATCCTTGTGTGGTTGGAAAGGTCTGGAGACTGCAGGAAAGTGGAGACGCGCCCCTCTGTCTCCTCCCAGCCCTTCACAACCCCAGATGTGTTTTTTCAGTAAGGTTAGGTGGTACTCTGGAGAGAACGGACGATTATCTCTCTGGCTGGGTCAGAGTAGCAGAAGGCTTTAAAAAATATCCTGTGTGAAGCTGTGGAAAAGCCTTCATTCCTGTGAAAAATAAGACCACACTTAGCATTAGCAGTCAGTGAAGGGTCTCAGGGACATCAGCTGTTCACTTGATTGGCTTGTGGTGTGTGGACGAGAAGCTGTGGATGGTGGTTTTTTGTCACACTCATTAATTGTTTTAAAAAAGGAAAACAGCCCAATGGTTATGTAGGCAAACTGGTAAATGATCAGTTAATGAAAAACATGTGTTAGGAAATACTTCTTTACAGCAACCACTACTCTCTTAACCTCTTGCAGCTGTAAAGGTTCTATTTCTTTATTTTTCACAAAACATTAAAAGACTATGAGGGCAACACGAACAGGCAAGATGATCCCACTAGAGACTACAATTTTCCAAGCAGAAAGCTGAGGAGAACCCAAAATACAGGCAGTTGCTAAGAGGGTTGCCTGTTGTTCTCCCAATTACATTAGAGAGTAAAATGCAACATATGTCTTTCTCAGCCCTCCCTCCACATGGCTAATGCTTTGGGGCATGTATCCAGGTGCTGTCTCAACAAAAAGCACCGTATGCCAGGAGGTTTTGTTTCCTTTGGAAAGTATAATGCTTAGGCTGTTTACTTTTTTCTTCTTTTGCTTTTTTTTTCCTGAGGTACAATTATCTGGCTTCATATTTATGGAGGCTAGAGAAGAGAACTGCAGCTTTGCAGTAGAGCATCTCTTTGTCATCTGTTCTCCCTTGCTGTCAAACATGACTGCCAGTCTGACCCTCCACCCCCTTCTTGGGGGTGCATATATAAACGTTGATGCTGCCTCCTTTCTCCTTCCACCTCCCTTCCCAATTAAATTCTGTGTGACCCTGTGCATGTGAGAAGTTAGTGGCATACACTGACACTGATGTCATTTGGAATGTAATTGCACGGAGACTTTGTGGGAGCTGAACTTTCTTCACAGGACAACTGGGAGGTGTTTGCGCAGTGCAGATGTTGGGCTGTATTTAGGTACTGTGTGTGCATGACCTGAGGCTGGTGTCTCTGCTCCATCCCCAAAAGCTGTGTGGGTGGTGTGCTGCTACACGGCTGCTGCAGGTCCCATTGCACCCAGTTGCAAGAGGTCAAGGCACAGTGCTGTGACCTTTGGGGCTGCTGCGTATGGATAGTCTGTTGCTAAGCCAAGAGCCTAACTCTGAATATCTTCTCCTTCCTCTCTTCTCCTTAATGCAGGGGTTGGCACATCTTCATGCCCATCATGTGATTCACAGGGATATCAAAGGGCAAAATGTGTTGTTAACAGAGAATGCGGAAGTGAAACTTGGTGAGTAGGCACACATGTCCACTTCCTCATTTGTTCAGCCTTTGGTTTTATGATGTTCCCAAATTAATTTCATCCTTTAAGAGCCCTGCAGCATGTTTTATAGCATGAGTATGCTGTCACTAATTCCATGTGGATTGACAGCCTGCATGTATTTCCTCCTTCTTGGAGAGGATGGAGCACAGGTTGTTGTTGAATTTTGTTAGAAGATGTTGGTTTCCATGTCAGAATCAGTTCAGGGATCATTTGTTTCCCCCACTGAGCTGTGTGTAACTTGAGTCTGTTCTGATTCACTTTATTCTGGGCTCGGGAAGTGACAGGAATCTCTCTTGTATTTGGCTTTAATTAAAATAGCACCTGCTGTTCAGGTTATGGGCACAAAAATATAATCTGGAGAGCACTCTCAAGGGAGCTGTGGCATTGAATTCAAAACACAGTTCCAGCTCTGGCATGCCTGCTGAAAATCGTGCTCATCCCTGGACTCTTCTCTCCTGCCAAGTGGACATACTCTTTTTTTATTTCCTCTCCAATTTGTCTCTTTCATTTAGTGCACATGTTAACCTTCTGTGTTTGTATCACGCTACACTCGCCACCTTTTTCTCGTTAAATATAGAGCCATGCTGAAGCCCTCCCACCCAGCCCACATCCCTTCTGGTTTGCATTACACCTTCCTGCAGCACGAGGCATGGGAAGTTGTCCCGGCTGCTCTAGGAGGAAGCTCTCAGGAGAGCTTTCCTTCGTTTGGTCCAAAATGGAGCACAGTAGCTTCCAAACCATTGCTTCCACTGAGCTGGTCTACACCAGTTTGTCAGTGTCACTCAGATGGTGGACGCAGTGAAGCTGACACAGCCATCTTAGAGCACATGCAGTTACTGATGTAGAAAGACACACACCACTGTGGTCATGAGCAGGGCAAAATGAAAGGCAGAGAACACCTTTGTGATGTAATTGCTTTGTAATGAAATGGGCATCTCTTTTGCAGCCTGTGTGCTTGTGTGCTCAAAATTAGCACTTCTTGAATAATCCTCATCTTTTGCTCCCATTGATGTTTCTGCTCTGTGCATTAAAGCAGAGAGCAGCTCCCTGAACAAAATACTATTTTTGGTGTTCAATTTTAGAGCAGAAAAAGTGGTGTGCTGAAAGGTACGTGTTTATGCATGCGATTTTCCCATAGTATGAGAGGTACCTTCGTGAAGTGGCTGTTTCTGTATAGGCAAAGGTGCTTGGCTTCACCACATGGGAAGGGAATAAATAGCCCTTTCTCAGCCTCCCAGGCAGTACTTTTGCAGCTGTGCTCTCCCTTCTGTCCAGGCAGACCAGTGAAGGGTACAGGAGAGGTGATTGTATGCTGCCGTGTCCCTCGACACTTGTGCCCAAGCACATTGTGTGTGAACCATGAGGGCTCAGTTGCCTCAGGATTAATCATAGTTTTCTTCAGCATGGTCCTCCCACGTGGAATGTCTACAGGGCTTTATTTTCAAATCACTTTGCAAAAGTAATCATTGTGTTATTTTTCCCCTCTTATTTCATTTTACTCTTTTCCCACCCACAGTGGATTTTGGTGTGAGTGCTCAGCTGGACAGGACGGTGGGCAGGAGAAATACTTTTATTGGGACTCCGTACTGGATGGCTCCAGAAGTTATTGCCTGTGATGAGAATCCAGATGCTACATATGATTACAGAGTAAGAGTCCTGTTCAAAGAAAAAACCCCAAAACATACACTTGCAGTATAAATGTCCATGAACTATGGCAGTTTTTGAGACTTTTTATGCTTTGTAGGAGTAATAACTGTTTTGTGTAGTTACATTCTTATTACCAAAGTACAAGGCATGGATGCTATCAAATTGTGACCTTTAACAATTTCTGCTGCTTGTATTATCAAAGCTTTGAGACGTAAATACAGGACTTCAGGGTGCTGCAGGTGCTTATAGAAGGCAAAAAAGAGTTTACCTGGAACTGCTTGTGTTCTGGATTTGTATAATGGTTGTACTTTAAATTGTGTTAGACTATGTCCCAGTTATTGTGGTAACCCAGAACAATACATTTTAGATGTTGCCTTAAATAGAACCACTGTCTGTAAAGCCAGTGAAGTACAGAAAGAGCTCTTAAAACTATTCCTGATTTCAGGATACGTATACATGATCTTTTTGATAAAAATTTATCCATCACAACATTTCTTAACAAAAATCGTTCTTTACATAGCTTGCTGCAAACCAAGGATTTAATTACTGCAAAACCATAATTGGCTTGATGGTATTTGCACTACCCTTAAGAATATTAGGTGTATGTATTTAAAGTTAAATATAGCTAGTGAAAACATGCTGTAATCTTAAAAGTTCTTCACAGCTGACTTAATGAGAGCACAGGGAAAGAAAAAATGTGAAATTATGCTTTTTAAGAAATCTTCACTTAGACTTATGCATTGTTCCAACTTTACCCAAGGGCAACAAGGACATCAGACAGCCAGGGATTAAGGCCTTAACAATGAATTATAGAGCTGAATATCAGTTATATTGCTTTGCTGAGACTGACAGTGGTGTTTGCTATCAGTATGTTTGAGTGTGTCTAAATCTTTGTAAAACACCCGCATTATTTGAATTGGTGCTTTTTTACATTTTGACTAAGATGGATCAGATTGATCCTATTTCTCTTGATTTAATTGCTTTTTACATTCAGCATCTCATAGTACAAAAGATAATGTTTTATATCTTTCCAGATAGAGTTATTAGTAAGGAAGCTATTAAATGATATATAATAAAGCAGAAAAACTCCCTGCAATATTTGTTGATGCAGTAGTGATGTGAAAAATAACTCCTCTGGCCTCTGAAAACATCTGCTTATCTGAAAGCACCTGGTGGAGCCTGTAGGGTGGTTTCGCACAAAAAATTAATGTTTGAAAGATGCTGTAGGACCATGAGGCTGTGCAATTTAGCTTAAATGGCTGCATTTGACTACAAGAAGAGTGCCTTGCTGGGTCTGAAAATATGATCTTTAGAAATGCTTCTCTGCTTGTAGTGCACAAAGAGCTTATTTGCTCATTAGTTTTAAGTAATTTTTAAAAAATCCCAATTATCACCAGAAATAAAGACTGCTTTGCTCAAAACAGCTCTCTTTCACAGCAGTCTCCTCCAATGCTTTGCCCATTAAGCTGTATCAGTCTCTGGAGTTGGTTCCTTGCCAGGACTCCTGCATCTCTTTCCTGTGTTTGATCTTCCTGGTTCTTGTTTGGTCTCTCCTGAGTCAGAGGTGCTGGCCAGAGGTGGTACCTTGAAAGGCTGCCACTGAAGGACTCTTGTTCTGTAGTGTTTCAAGCAAAGCTGAGATGCTAGGGGAGGAATATTGGCTTTGGCTGTAAGTAATGCCTGTGGTAAAGACAGAGGTGTAAATTTTGGGAGCCTGTGGTAAAGACAGAGGTGTAGATTTTGGGAACCTTTGCCTTTTTGGTGGTGTTGGTGACTAATTCACCTCTCCTTTCAGTGGGCCTGTATTTTCCTTTTGTTCTTGCTTGTTTGTTTACGTACCTGAAGAACCCTTTCTTGTAGTTTTTGACAAGTCTGGCCTCTCTAAATTTGAGCCAAGCTTTTGCTTTTCTATCTGCATCTCTGCACACCCTGGGAATGCCCTTGTTCTGTTCTTTGTCAGCAAGGGAATGTTGAAAATTCTGTTGTTTCACAGGCTTAGATTTTTGGCAAATATATTTCCCATTGTCATAATGTGAATATCTTTCTCTGTGTTATTAGAAAGGGTTGTTTGCTCACTCAGTAGGCATACGTGTGTGTGTTTCTGCGTATACATATGTATTATGTGAAAAGTAGGATTTTATGATACTGTTACAAGAAAAAAGAGGCTTATATTATTTAAATAGCCGTGGTATTTGGTTTCAGCCTCACCTACAGGGCCTCTCTAAATAGTACTCTCTTACTGTGTGAATGGGTAAATCCACCTACTAACATATGGTGTCTCTCTTTTTCTGCAGAGTGACCTTTGGTCATGCGGCATTACGGCCATAGAGATGGCAGAAGGAGCTCCCCGTAAGTGATACCTGTGCTTCTCCAGTGGGCTTGTTAGGGCTGAAACATATACTTGGGCCATGCTGCTTGTAATCTCAGCCTAGTTTTGAGGTTTCTGAAAGTATCCCCATGTTATTTTTGTTCTCTTTGGTTTTGCCTGCTCTATAAATACAAAATCCTGTAAATAGCTGTGCTTTTGATAAAGATAGGATTGTGTTTAAACACTACAGTGCAGACTGCAGTAATTTAATTTCTATAGCAGGAATATTTGGAAGCTAATCAAGTGTCTGACTTCCTTCCTATGGGTAGTATATTGTGTTTTGGAGTTGTGTCCCACTTTGTCTATGGACTGGCCTGGAATACTGAAACCTCAGCTGAGGAGAGGGTCAGTGGGACCTTGAGGAAACAGACCTTAATGCAAAAAGCATTTGTGGCAACTGTTTCCATGCTGGCTTTCTGTCGGTCTGGATAATGCTAACATTGCTTCTCCTTTTGTTTCCACTCATCAGTGGGTGGTGTTAATCTTCCTTAGCAGTGGCGTGGCTTAAACTGTAAATCCTTCCTCAGGACAAAGCACTGAACTTAGATGGTCTCAAGCAGGGATCATTATCAGTTAGTTTGGATTTGAGAGGAAAACCTGGAAACCAAAAATGCCAAACTTTTTAATAGGTTCTTTTCCTTTCACATAGTTCTTTCAGAATATAAAGGCAAACAGCAGATGTGTGAGGAGGACAGAAACCTTTGAAAAGAAAAAAAGTTAGGCATGGTGTTTTGACTTTTAATGATAATTTTTATGAAAGTCCTTATTGATCTTGCAAATATAGTTACCCTTACCCTCAGCTGGAGTTCTGTATTTAAAAAATAAGAGCCTAAGGTACTTAAGAGCAAGTTAGTTCTTTTTGCACATAAAAATCTGCCACCACACCACAGCCCAGCTTGAAATGTCTTTGAAATAATCATGTTGAAATAAAGTATTGATATTTCCCAGCTAAAAATTGGTCATTTTGTTGTAGCTGCTGCCTGATTTTGTTGTTGCTATTGACTTTAATGCAAGATTTAAAAAACAAATCACAATGGTTACATATTGATTCATGTTTTAGGAGGTCTGATGGTTTAGGGTTATTTTCTTTTTTCCTTCCTAATTGCATGTTTGCATGAATGTCCATGTGAGAGCTGCTCCCAGGACACCTCAGCCAGCACTCTATTAAAGTGAACTACCTCCTTTTTGCTATATCTTTCTGTTCAGTGCATTGGGTTGCCTGTATGGCTTTCAATTAAAAGCTGTGTCTGTGGGTTTTGTAAGCCAAGAATTGGACAATAATATTTTGTTAATTTCTAAACCAAAGCAAAGCTTGGCCGCTCTTTGTGTGAAAGCACAAGAGTGCATTTAAGAACTAAGCAAAGATCGTCTGTGAGTGCTGAACAGCTCTCGTTTTCTGGTATTTGGGCTCTACCTCCTCCTCCAGTGGCAGCTGAAGAGTCCATCTCTAAGTTTGGTGGTCTGCAGGGATCCACAGGCATCCAAGGGGTTTCTTTGCCAAGACTGTGACCCCTTATTTTTGAAGCCAGAATTCTCTTCACATCAGTCAGTTTCTCCTGAATTTCTGTTGTGGCAAATGTCACCTCATCCTGTAGTGATCACTCTGGCTGAGACTGAGGCTGTACGAGGTCAAACATAGGAAGATGGTTAAAACATTGCTCCTAGAGACCTTTCTTGGGCTGCTTCTGTCCCTGCTCCCTTGTTTCCCTTGTGTTGGCTCTGCTGTGTTGCTTTGCTATAGAACAGGAGGAAAAGCTGTCCAGCATTGATCCTGGACTCCCACTACATGTCCATTGAAACAAACAAGGGTTGTTTGGATAAAAGTTACGGGTTTGCATTTCAGTTCTATAGGCAATCCTTTTTTGTGATATAGACCCTCCCATGCTTCAAAACTGTCACGCCTTGAAGTAAAGAAAATATCCAGGTCTAGAGAGTAAAAATGAAGCATCCTCCATAATGGGAGATAAGGGCAGGTAGAGGGAAGATTGTAACTCAGTCCTCCCTTCCACCATCATCATCTTCCAATATTTTATTGACCAGAAAGTAAGTTAGATGACTTGGCTCTGGAGGAGGGCTGTGCCCAGATGTTCCCATCTTGGTTGATTCTGGAGGTTAATTCGTGCTTCGATCTCTTTCTCTTTTTGGGCTGCCATTGGCACACTGAGCTATGGAATTGCTGTCATTTTGGGCTAATTCAATTTAGCTGTGTTGCTGTCTGCACCTGCTGCTTGTATTTTTGAAGTTACGGCATTGACAGAGAGCAACTAAACCAGTGTCTGTATGTCTCTGTTTGGTTTTGTTTTCTTTCCTTCAGCACTTTGTGACATGCACCCCATGAGGGCACTCTTTCTGATACCCAGGAACCCTCCCCCACGGTTAAAATCCAAGAAATGGTATGTATATCTTGCTTGTAGCCTTGTGTAGCGTGAAGTTTTCTTGTATCACATACAGTTTTGTTTCCCCCTTCCATAAAACTGTAAAGCAATTTAAGTTAGCAAAAATCTCTGTTATCTTTTGTGCCTCTGAATCAAAGCATGAAATAAAATGTATGCATTATTTAGTTCTGTTTGTCCCGGAGAAATTCCATCTCAAATTGTGTGAAAATAAATACCAAGGTTTTCTTTTTGGTAGAGCAGCATCCGTATTAGGGTGACAAATGAATCCATATTTTAAGAAATAAACTCCTGCAGCACTCTCAATATGCAGTATGTTTTCTCAGATGTATCATAATACAGAAACAGAACAGTACTATAGTGTTCTAGTTGCTAAATAGAAAGGAGCTATTAAAACTAATGAAGGCTTTTACTATAATTATTGTAAATGGTTGGAATTAAATACTTGCTTCTTGCCAGCTGAGAAGAATCCATTAGTATCGGAGGATTTCCTTCCAGTTACTGGTTACAACTGGCACATAGGAAACAAAAGTACTCCCTAGAAAGAGGTTTCTTATAGATTGAATGTGATCATGGGATGCTGTGATCCTGTCAAAATAAAGAAGTGATTTGACTGTGTATTCAATATCAACATAATATAAACTTGGCTTGCTTGCTGGGCTTGGTCTCTACCTGGATTGAATTATTTATGCACTCGTACTGTCAAGGCATCAGTCTCTCTTACATGCCTTCTGCATATATTAAGGGAGTAGAGATGCACATATGCCATTTGCATTAGCCTTTCATTAACCTTTTTATGTGAAATAACGTTCAAGGTGTGAGGAATGAAAAATCTGAACAACCAAGTTATGTTGGATTCAGCCGTTTTTAGTACAGTAGAGAAGTAAACTGATGGATGGAAATAATTGTTTTTATGCTTAACCATGTGGTGAGGATATTTGCTCTCCAAGCACTAGAGCAGGTTGAGAGCACCTACCAATTAAAAAGCAACTCTGGTTGAGGGCAGTGCTACTGTGACTCAACTGTTTCGATGGTGTGCTCAGTGGCAGGTTATGAGAGGATAGGCCAAATGATGAAAAAGTTGTAGAATCATCACTGAATGGCTTGGGTTGGAAGGGACCTTAAAGATCAACTAGTTCCAAACCCTGCCACGGAGAGGGATGCCACCCACTAATTTGGGTAGCTCAGAAATCCATCCAGCCTGCCCTTGAATAATTCCAGGGGTGGGGCATCCACAACTTCTTTGCGCAACCTGTTCAGTGCCTCACAGCAGTTTTGAGTATTTCCACTGCTGGCACTTTGCAAGGTGGATTGTTTGGTGACTTCTTTCTGGACAGGTCCTCTTTCAAGAGTTCAAATGAAGTGCAAATTTTGGAAGGTGATGCTGCATCTCAGCTAACTCCCATACCCTGTCACTTTATACTGTGTGCAGGAGGGGTTTAGTTTAGTTCATGCCATTAAATTGTGTCAGGCAGAATTTGACCTGAAGTACCTGTGTTGAACAGACAACACTGACCAACACCCACCTATTGTTCTGTAAGAACTTTTGTGTGTGAGACTCTTACGGTAAAAAATTAAATAATCTTAAATTCTGTCAGATCAAACTCTGTGAGCCGAGGTGCATGCAAAAGCAGTGTGGTGCTGCTTGTGTCAGGAGAACAGCAGACACAGTTCTCCTGACTTTGGGTATGGCTGTCTGTACCACGGGGGGTAGGTGGAGGCACACCAGAGCTGCCCTGCCTCTCCTCCAAGCAGGCTAGATTCTATCCAGCTCTGATCCAGAAGTAGCAGAGCTGGGTTTACGTGATTTGCCTCACTAACAAATCCTGACTTTCAGGGCAATTATGCCTCGGAAAGAGGGCACATTACTGTGAGGCTGTGCCTGAGAACTGCACTTATGTTCATGTCACCCTGTGTCCCTCCAGCCCTGTGTCCCTCCAGCCCTGTGTCCCTCCAGCCCAGTGCTCAGCTGGAACACACTCGGATCTGATCAGGAGGTACACTTGCAGGCAGCACTTGAACTGTCCTCTGGGACATGATGCTCTTTGAGGAAAGGAATTTGAGGAAGAACAGAAAAGATATTTCAGCTGAGTTTTACCTGTCACCTCTTGCTTTGTTTTGTTTTTTCCTTCCTGCTTTCTCAGGTCGAAAAAGTTTTTCAGCTTTATAGAAGGTTGTCTAGTGAAGAATTACATGCAGCGACCTTCTACAGAACAACTGTTGAAACATCCCTTTATACGTGACCAGCCAAATGAAAGGCAAGTCCGAATCCAGCTTAAGGACCATATAGACAGGACCAGGAAGAAGAGAGGAGAGAAAGGTATGCAGCTTCTAAAAACCAAGTCTTTACCACTTGTCAAAAATGTGTATTTTTGTCCTGCTCTGCATTCTAAATGCCCACCCCAAGAGAAGCTCCTATAGCCCAAATCCTTAAAAAGTTCTTTTTAAATTCCTGATTTGACTATCAGAAAGCTTTGTTTTGTTCTGTCCTTTACAGAGAAAGTATCAATTTCAAGTTCCCTATTTTCTGATACATTAAGTTTACTCACTGCTTGGCCACTGCCTCTTCCATACAAGCATTAAACAGTATTTTGGAGGATATTGGCATATATGCCTTTCCCTTCTTAAGTCTCTGGTAGGTTCACTTCCTGGAATGATGCCACAAATCAGACTCACAGGAAATAACCCATCACAAGAGCTATGAAGCAAATGTTTTGGGCAACCTTTTCTCCTTATTAAGGTGGTGCTAATGTTCTCCAGGTGTCTTGTCTTACATATAAAACCTGGTGCTGTTCAGGGAACTTGCTGGAAGTCTTCTGCAAAGCACTGTGCCTCTTCACAAGTTGGAGAAGATGAGCTGATATATACAGAATGAGTTCTAGTGTCTGTGATAGATCTCCTCGCTGAAGGGAAGAGGAGCTGGTTTACTGAGGTGCTACTGCAACTCCCCACTGCCCTAAAATTAAAGTACTATCCAGGCCTTTGTTTCTTTCCTGTTAGATGAGACGGAGTATGAATATAGTGGAAGTGAGGAAGAAGAGGAGGAAGTGCCTGAACAAGAAGGGGAGCCAAGGTAATAATTGCTTTTGGGACAGCTTTGGGCAGTCCATGCCAAGTAAGTCTAAAGGTCTGTGATTATAAATCAGCATGCTGAACTTCTCTCTTATTAAGTGAATGCTCAAGCCGCACAAACCACCCAAAGGGTTTGAATACCTATGCTGTGACTGCTAAAGGTTTGAAAGCTCCCCTTCCTATAACTTAAAGCCAACAAACTCTGGATGGAGGGAGATTTATGGCAAAATGATTGATCAGGGTCTCCACAATGTTAGCATTCGTCCTTATTTTACTTGGCCTCATTTCACGCCTTCCACTGAGAGTGTGTATTTGACATACATCCAGTGTCCTTGCTCCGAAAGAAACGAGATTAAACTTTAACATCATGATATATTTTATTAATGTTCCCCTGCTTTGGCAAAGGTATTTAATGGCCCATCAGGCTTTATCGTACAGAAGGCTTTAACTTCCTTTTGTTGCAGTTCCATTGTCAATGTGCCTGGAGAATCAACGCTCCGACGTGATTTCCTGAGACTGCAGCAGGAAAACAAGGAACGGTCCGAGGCCCTTAGGAGACAGCAGCTGCTGCAGGAGCAGCAGCTCCGTGAGCAGGAGGAGTACAAGAGGCAGCTTCTGGCAGAGAGGCAGAAACGCATCGAGCAGCAGAAGGAGCAGAGGAGGCGGCTAGAAGAGGTAGAAACAGGAGACTGGAGTTTGGGGGACAGAACTCCCCCTTTTGTTTCCTATTCCTGTGCCCATTTAAAAAGAGTTCCCTGTAGCCCCAGGATATCTCAGGAAAGAAAACATCATGTGAAAATCCACCTGCAAATGTAGAGCAAAGCACTTAAATCCATGCCTGGCTTCCTGAATGTAAGATGTCTTCCAAAGCATTGGAATATCCAGCAGCTCCTATGAAGACAACATAGAGCTGGGTTGTTTGAAGGTGTTTTTTAGGGGGAGGCTGTGTCTTGGTCTCTGTCTAGGCTTTAGGTAGCTGTAGAGAAGAGGAGACTTAAATTACTCCCAGATGGATTTTTCTGTCAAGAGTACTTTTTTGGGGGGCCGTAACATTTTTCAGATTTCCCTTTAAACCTTTCACAAACATCTGTGTTTGGCACCCATTCATGGTACATAGAAGCCTGTATTTTAATGTATTACTCTCTCATGCATAGTGGCTTAATAACTAAAAGCCACCTAGATCATCAAATAATAGAATGATTTGGATTGGAAGGGGTTTTTAAAGGTAGATCTATAAATATGTTTTATAAATCAGTGTTAAAATTATAATTCTGCAGGAATTATAAATATGTAAACCATACCTTTGTGATACAGTAAGTACATAATTTCTATACACTGCTAGAAGGTAAAAGAAAGTGAATGTACATATTGTTCTGTCATATTTTTCACCTCCTAAGATCTTGTGTGCATTTATATATATATGTAGATGGAATATGCAGCGTGAGCTTCAGAGGTAGGAGGATTTCAAAACAGCTCTTCAGGCCAGAGCTGGGTATGACACAGAGTTGAAGTGAAACCAATCCTCTGGCTCTTCAGGAAGTGCAGGGTCAAATTCCAGTTGTCCTTAAAGGACCTCTTGCTTGAGTCTGTTTCAACCGTCCACTTAGCAATGATGGAAAAACTACACCCAGTCTGGTTTTCCAGATCCTGGTAACGTTTAATGAGGATGCAACCAGGACCAAACGCTGGTTTGCATCCCGTGATGTGTTTGCATAACAAGTAATACAAAGTTCCAAATACCTTTCCAGGTCACATTATGCTCCTTATGCCTCTTTTCCAAAGTGTAAATGAGTTAATGCTGCTATAAGGAGGGATTGGTAGCTAAGATTCAGCCACACATGAATCCATGAGGAGGGATGAGCAGAAGGCATATTAGCCCCATTTCTCTTCTGTTTCTTCCCCACTCTTCAGAGAATGCCAAGATAACCGTTGGAGCACTTCCAACTGTTTTAGACCTTTTGTGGGGGGAGTAAGTAATAAAAAAGATACTAGGAAAATATGAAAATAAAATACCGATATTGTCAGAGGTGGGCAAAAGTTGAGATACTGCTTAGTACGCGAGTCAGTGATTTCTTTTAAATGCCCCTTTAATCTCTAAGGTTCTGCAGGCAGTATTTTTTTGTTGAGGAAGAGGATTACAATTAAATTATCTAGGTCATTTAACTTTAGTAATCAGTGCAACTCTTAAAATCTGGATTTCCTTTTTAAAATAAAGGAGCTGCTGCTGCTAGTAGTGGAAACAAAGCAATGCACCATTTTCCCTTCATGGGTTGAATTTTTTGGGGATGTTGCAGTTTTAACTGAATGAGCAAATAAAAACAAAAGGCAGTTACCTGAAAGTTATGTTTAATCAGTCCTGCTTTTTAAAATACAAAATAAAACTGACAGCTTCCACAACCAGAAGACAGCATGTAATGTAGATTGTATTACTGAATAAGGTTGCATGGTAAAACTTGTAAAATCTGTAAGATCAAAGCTTTTTACCTGGTATTGGTCTGTAACCTCTGCCTGGTTCCCTTGGAGGCATAAATAGGAATGATGAGTTACAAAAATTTCCTTTTGCAGGTAATGGTATGGGCATATTGTTCATCCAGTGCACTAAAAAAAAAAGGTTCACATTTAGCTTTCAAAAAACCCCCACTTAGTTCATTGGATCTTGTGTTGGAAAAATGTATGATCCCAAGTGATTTTTAACAAAACAGCAGCCAAAACAAGCTCTTTCAGATGGGGGAAGGGTGGTAGACACAAATTTAGATAAACATCAGTGTTGTGACACAATTGAAGGCCAAAATATTGAAATGTTGTCACTTTGTCCTTAACTCACCCCCCTGTTTTGATGAAGCCAGTAAACAATGAAGAGCTTGGTAATGGGAGTTAAGATTAGTGTCAGGCATTGAAGCTCAGGGCCTTCATAAATTTGTTGATATTTTTACCAGACTTGCTTTCTTGTAATTTTTGCTTGTGTAGGGTATGTTTGCATATACCTATTTAGTATTCTTTGGTAGAATTTTATGCATTAGATAATCTTCCTGAACAAGTTGCATATACTTCCCCCCCTCCCCGCTTCCTATATTAAAATTGAGGGCTTGTTCTTACAATGCTGGCACGGAGCCTAGACAGTTTTGACCGAGACTGTAACAGGAACGGTGTTTAGGACATCTGCCAAAAACTGTAATTCTCAGCAGCATTAGAGAAAAGATTACTTTTTAAAAGGCATCTGGGTGACTTCTAAAACTTGCTGTTGCAGGAACCTTGTAGTTTGTGTGTTACTGAGGAGGTGAAAATGACATGTGGTCAAACTACAGAAAATTACTTGAGAATTTGGGGACGGGGATTTTTTTGTCATACCCCCAACCCTCCTTTAAAAGACGCATAGACTATCAACTATGTAGGTGTTTAGATAGTTTAAACAAGAAATCTGAGCTGTTCCTGGCTGGTTTTAATGTGTGTCTGTGTTTCTGTTCAGCAACATGGAGACAACTGCTGGATATCAGAAGGCATTTGAATTTGTACTTAGCAAAACTGAGTCTGGCTCAGGAAATTCAGAATTGGCTGTGGTGGAATCCCATTCTCTGTGGACCTCTGCAGTTCAGGATAGCTTCATTAAATGGTGTCTCTGTCCCTGATGATAAGAACCTAAGATGGATGTTTTTGAAGTGGTAGGTTATAGCTCCACTGACAAGTAGTACAGTCCTGTAGAAGCAGATCGTGGAGCACAATAATTAAAGTGCTGAGGACCTGAAGATTTCATGTGTTTAAAGACAGGAGGAATTCCTTTGGACTGGCTGAGGTCTAGACTCTGTGCCTGCTTGTGGTTGGAGTGCATCAGCCTTTTTAATTTCATTCAAAAGGTGTGGTTGGCACTCCAAGACATCTTCAAAATACAAAACAAAACTGGATAAGTGGAGATGTTTGGGTGATTCACTTCAAAAGAGCACTCCTGATCAGAACCAAGATGCTAATGTAGGTGTACCTGCAGCCAATTTTTGCCAGGGCTTTATTTCTTTTACAGAAGGGGTGCTTATTCTTATCTACTTAATTTGAATTGCTTGCAGCTTGGATTGGTACTGAGTAAGTAGTTCTACTTCTGATTTATCTCTAGTGTGGACAAAGCAAAAATCTCTTTATTAATCTTGCCAGTTCTCTTCCTAAGCTGATACCAGGCTACCTAATTCTTTGTGGAAGAAATAATTAATATATGTATCATCAATCTTCTTCTGAATATGAGAAACAGTAATAATATTTTAGCAGTTTAAAATTAGAGGATCTGTATCTGTCTTCAGCATTTCACTGTATGAATGAGGGCCTGAATTCATTGGTATAGACCAACTGCATGTGTAGTTGCATTGCCCCCTCCTGGTAAATCATGCTCTACTGCATGGACTTCCAGTTTGGAGATGTCAGGTTCCATTATGAGATGATCATTTTTGCACCCTAAAACCAGACAAGGAGCCAGAGTATTAACACAGTATTTTCTTTGTGTTTTTTTAAATGTTGTTTGCATGGTAAATGCCCATTTTGTGAAATGCAGTAATTTGAGGCAGTATGGGCTCTGTCAAAATTCTGTTTTGGCATGTCTGACATTTCTTTCAAGAGTTCTTGCCGTATCTTCTGGTTAACAGCTCCTTGGAAATAAATTTTTCATCTGACATGTGCAAGAAAGTTGGTAATACCATACCCAGCTAAAGAACATCTGGATATGCATCCATAAGTTCAGGAGTCTAGATCTATACCTGCTGTTTACTGGACGAGAGTGTTTTATGTCAGTGTTTCTTGTAGTGTATGACAAAAAATTACAGTACCTGACAATCACACGCACTAAATTCAGAAGGTAAATTTTTGTACGAAGAAATATGACATTGGTTTTAATGTCACATTTCCCTATTTCCATATTTCCCATATTTCATAATGGTTTTCCCTGCCTCTCTCCCATCCTTTGGGCAAGCCTAAGGAACACAGTGATCAGGGTTTTGGTGTGTCATCATGGAAGAGTTGCTAGAGCCAGTCAGGAAGGCAACCTTGCGCCAACAGATGGATGCAAGAAAGTCAGCTATAGGGCTGGCTCTGAAGCCAGGTTGGGTCAACACAACTTGTCACCAATCACCTTTGGCAGTGCTTTGACAAGATGTGGACTAGGATCAAAGAGATGGTTGTTACTGTGCGTTTCCTCTCCCTGGGCATGTTAAAAGTAAATTCCACTTCGTTAGTGACCACTGGTTTGATGCTGAGGTTTTAAAGACCACGTGCAAAGGAAGTGAAACCTTTCTTTTACAGCTGGGGCTGGGAATAAGGGGATCATGCAGGGTGTTTGTGTGGGCTCCTGCAGTGCCAGGTACCTCCCTTCCCACTCACCTGGCAGGAAGCTGAGGCAGTGTCTGATGGGAAGATGGAACTGATGCTGAGAAGCCCAATCTCCCTGCATACTTCGGTGCATAGACAATAGGGCATTGTGAGATTTGACTTAAATCCTTTCTTTCCCCCTGTTCTTTTGCTGGGTAATAAATATCTGCTGTTGTGCTGAGCTAGATATCTGGCTCAAGGTTTCATTAAAAATCTCATCTTTTGACAATTGATTTTGTTTATTTTGTGATGCTGTGGGAAACCAGTGCTCTTAATCAATTTGTAGCTTATTTTTCTCATATTAAGTTCAGTTATTTATAATTATTGCTGAATACTTCTGAATTAATTCTAGAAACAATGAATTTGCCTGTCTTCCTTGTAGTGAGAATGATGCCATCCTGAGATCTGCAATATATCCACTTAACAATGTCAACACAATATTGAGTTGATAAATGTGCATATTATATTAACCAGTCAGCAGTGTGCTGTCTCTTGCATCCTCAAGGCAGCAGAATTATTGTACTTCACATCTTAGTTTTCTTAAACAAAAGCCTGTCAGACTTGATTAGCCAAGAAGGACCTGAGTATATTGACTTAAATGTAGAAATTGCTTGACACTGATGCATATATTCAGAAATGAAAGTGCCTACTTAATCCTTTTACAGTGCATAAAAAATGAGGGAGGGGAAGCAGTGAAACCTATGAAATGTACCGCATGCCGTAGCTGCCTTGCAGCGCTTTTGCTATTTTTATATCTACATTCATTGAAGGGAGCTGGCTTAAGCATGAGTGAAAAGGCTGGTAAATGGATTTAGTTAGAAGAGATGCAAAAGCAAGGAAGCTGTGTTTCTGAGAAGGTACAGAAAGTGTGGGGGATAAAAGAGCTTATGTCTTGTGGCACAGGAAGGTAGTAGTGAACCCAGGATGATGCTGTGGGCTAGGAAGGAGGGCATGATAGTTACAGCGTGGGTGGATTTCAACAGTGGTCTTCAGGAAAGTTACATCTTCCCCTGAACTGTAGCTAATGAAAGAGAATTGGAAAGCAGCCTGTATTATTTAAGTGCTACTAATTGATGGAATCACAGAACGGTTTGTGTAGGAAGGGACTTTAGAGGCCAGCCAGCTCCAACTTCCCTGCCATGGGTAGGTGACACCTTCCAGCGCTCAAAGCCCCATCCAGCCTAGCCTTGAACACTGCCAGGGATGGGACATCCACAACTTCTCATGGCAGAAAAGTTCAGAAAACCCCAAGAACCATCCTTTTTTTCCCCCCTAGTATTTCTTCTCCACTGTCATGTCAGTATCAATTCCAGAAGACAGAAAGGCTGTTGATCTTTCAATTACTTCATAGTAATGCAGGAAAATGTGCCAAGCAGAGAAAGCTCATCCCACGAAGTAACACAGCAAGTGTAGATCGGCCTTTGCTTTCCCAGTGGAACACAACTATGAAACTCACACCAGTAACTGGATTTGTGAACCCAAATAAAAGCTTAGTGTGACTGCCCTTCCTTGCAAGACTATTTGGAGTGCCTTAAGACAGGCAAATCTGTGGCAGCTTTGCTTCAACAGAAATTGGGGATGGTCTTAACCTTAAACTAAATGTGGTAAGGAATAACCAGTGTACGTTTTCATTTTTGTTCTTGGGATTAAATTTGTGCTTGCTATTTTTTGGTTTAAATTTCTTCTATATTTTTTAGCATATTATAGAAACCTATAAAGAAAGTAAATGTAGCGATATTCCCAGTTGATGGTTGAACAGGAGACAGCTGGGTCTTTTGACACTTAGGCAGTTGTGGGAGGCTGCCTGGGATTTCGATGTAGGTGGAGTAACTGGATGCTTATGCTGAAGTGCAGGAAGAGTTGGTCACGACTGTATGGGAATTTTAAATGTCTTCTCTGAAGTCATACATGGTGCTCTATAGACATAAATGAGTCAGTTCATGCTTTCTAGAGCTGTTTTCCAGTTTTTTTCAGACTTGAGCAGACCTAATCAGCACCAGTTTGTATTTGGGTCATGTGTGGAAGCTTATCTGTGTAAGTGTAAATCTTACTTCAGCTGCTTTTCCTCTTTTACATAAAGGTGCTTTTGATGTTCTGGGAGGAGCTGAGGTGCTGTTGGTCAGCCTTCCTTCTCTCTTAGGCGATGTTTTGGGCAGTGCATTAAATTAAGCTTGGATGTTGGGCCACAATACAAAATTTTTAGCAGACCATGAATTGTTTTAAGAGACAAGCTACTTACAGAAAGTTCAGATAGTTGTCATTTGAGTTAGCTGATTCAGTAGGGCTGATCATTCCCTTTTGGCAACATGCAGATTGTTGATGTCAGGAAAGTTGTCATCTCTGCGTTCAACAGTTGCTCAAAGATTGAGATTTGTGTTAGCCTCTCTTGAGGAGAGGAGTGAGTTTCCACGCCTCGGTTGTCATCAGGAGTATGGTACATGACTTTGTGTGTGTGCATGAAGAAACCAGAGAGTGGAAGTGAGGCTGCTTCTAGGGATAGATGTGTGCTGGATAGGAGTTTAGTTTCCTGGAACACTTGCATAAAATGTTTTGTCACTCGGTTGCAGAGCTTGCTAGTCCTGGTAAATCCCGCTCTTCACCATAGAAAACAACTCCACCTCTTTCTTTGATAACAACAAAAGTAAAACTCTGTGGTTTCTTTTCCCTTTTTGTAGCAACAAAGAAGAGAAAGGGAAGCTCGAAGGCAACAAGAGCGTGAGCAAAGGCGGAGAGAACAGGAGGAAAAAAGACGTCTGGAAGAAATGGAGAGGAGGCGTAAGGAGGAGGAAGAGAGAAGAAGAGCAGAGGAGGAAAAGAGGAGGGTAGAAAGGGAGCAGGTGAGTCCATGATACAGATACATGTGCAATAGGTTTGTTTCTTCTAAGTTCTAATATAATTTTTTAAAAAGTAGTAAACCTAAAGCAGCTTAGAGGCAACGTAACACTAACTCTTTCATCTTTGTTGTTTTTGACAGCAAATGCACTAACATAGGATTGTAGGGCTTTATGGAAAATTCTGGCAGCCTCAGTATTCCCTCAAAAAAAGAAATCTTGTTGCAGTACTCATTCTAAATTCAGCTCGTGCCCCTGGGCTGGACTAAAAATCACCAGAATTGGCAAAATCATCACTGGGGCTGAAAATTGTTTCTAGGCTTGTCTTGCTGAATCAGTGGTTCTTGCAGGAAATGCCCCTGTTCAGAAGGCCTCCCAAGAGAAGGGCAGCTCTGTTGTGTGTCAGCTTCTGGCACACGGAATTGGTCATTGTCATGAACTTAAATAGTCTGAATTTGAGATGGAATCTTTTGGCTGCAGAGGATTTTCCCTCCTAAAACTTCAGTATACAATTTCCCTCTCTTCCTCTGTCTGTTTAAAATCAGTAATGTATGCCCATTCAGGCAACAAGTATATCTTAAGTTATGCCAGTGTGCCCTTAATACATTGAAAATACAACTGAGAAACTTGTTAAACTGTGAAATTCAGCTGCTATATTTATGCATGAAATCTGCATGTTTTAAAATCCTTTAATAACTTTAATCAGGGCGATAATCACAGCAATACTTACTGTGCATGTACTGCAAAATACTGATCGCAAATAAAGGGCCAAAGCTTCTATCCTAGAGGCTGACTGCTTGTAAATTTCCCATTAACTTCAGGAATGCTGGGTTTGGCCTGACATAGGTTAATTTTTTCTTACATAAATTCACTGTATTTGAGATCACTGATGATTGTGTTACTGGGAAATTTTATTGTGTTTGTGTGTGTTTCAAAGATTCTTGAGTCAAAAGGAGAGAAGACTAACCAATGGGAATAAATATATGGAAAACCTCTAATTACAGCATAGCAATTTGCTTTTGGGCAGACACCGGGTATTCCCCCAGCTGCTTTTTAAACTGTTGAAATGCTAATTACGCACAGTGCCAATAATGACAAATGGTTAATTGGTGTGGCCAAGCTGAACCACTCTGAATTTTTATTCTTTTTTTTAGAAGAAAAGACATGTTCCCTCTTAGAATTTCTGTTAACTCAAACTGTGGCTCAGCCAATGTGCGTAACAACAGTATAGTGTATCTCATCAGTCTGTCACAAGACTTTCTATAACTCCCATCACTGTATCACTGATCCATTAATTTCTTTATGCATACACTGTAAATGTGTGCGTGTGCTTGTGTGTGTGCGCATGCACATGTTACATACTTCCATTAATTGCATGATAGGATGTTACCAGCTTGGGTTTGGTGCTTCAGAGTTTGAGTTCTTCCAGGGGGTAGGTGAAGCAGTGGGTAAATGTCTTGGCCTGTTGAGGCTGCAGGTGAAGAGACGGCTAGATGGCAAGAGCAAGCAAGTTTGGTCTAATATCTGTTTCCTGGTGGATGTTTGTTTGTGTCATAACCATCGCATAATTCAGCAAGGCTGGCAGCGTTCGCTCAAGAGAGGCTTCTGGTGAGGGCGGCAGGGGAGACTCGGCAGGGCAGGTCCCAACTGCACTTGGCAGAGCCCAATTTGGGGGAGCTTGCTCCAGCTCTGCCTACACTATGCCTGGCTCTAGCTGTTGCTAACAGTTCATCGCACCAGTGCAACACACTAATGTTTAATACAACTTGCATGTGACTTTGTATTGGCTGTGTTGAGTCAGACTTGCTGTGTTTTAACTTCCCAAAACCTTCAAGTGCATTTTGCTGCTTCTTGAAACCACTTCCAAAATACATAAATGAGCTCTGGCCTGTGCCGGCAACATTTGCAGGAGTGCAAATTTCAGAACAGAAGGGGCCAAAATCTAATGCTCAGGAGGCAGGGCTTCCTAAATTGTTCTGCAGGCACTAATCCATCCTGAAGTGCATTTCTCATTAAAGCTGAACTGGGGAAGTAGCGTGTGGTGTTCCACCCAGGGGGTTCTGATGCATTCCTTTTGAATAAATTTATTGCTGGGTAATTTCTATGTGACAGGAGTATATCAGGCGACAGCTAGAAGAGGAGCAGCGGCACTTGGAAATTCTACAGCAGCAGCTGCTCCAGGAGCAGGCCATGTTACTGGTAAAGCACTGTATCTGTTTTGTTCAGTAGCTATAGGATCCATTTATCTGGCCAGTCCTAGGCTTCCCTCAGTCGGGCACAGCTGCACTGACAGTATGACAACAAAGGAGCTTGATTAAAAGGCCATTTATGCTAGTGTTGTGGGCTGACAGGCACATATGAGAAATGCTGTATGGTCACACTGCTTTCTGGGCAATAAGAGGAGGCTTTATGTTAAAGTGGAAGAGTTCTGGTGTGGTGGTCGAGTTTCTGAACAGACCTTGGCATTCAGTGAAGAACTAGAGTGCTTGTGTTGCAGATCAAAAGCACACATGATATGTAAATCCACCCCAGGATACAATGGCCTAGTGTTGGTCTAAGTCATTGTTTTATGAACTTTACACTGGATTTAGTATAAATAACTCTTTTTTTCTGCTTTAATAAAAACCAGTTTTGACATAACTCTCCAATCATGACAAGTTTAGCAGTACACTCATGACTTTCCCAACATAAGACACAAGTCATATGGGTCTAACTTAGCTCTTGGTTACACATTAACAATGAAATAAACAAACAAACAAACAAAAAAGCAACAGCAACCACAAAGGTGCATTTTTAATGGGATTGGTAGGGACACGTCCATCATACAGTCAGTGTCGTGTCTTGAATTCCTCACCCGTTCTCTCAAAGGAATACAGATGGCGAGAGATGGAGGAACACCGACAGGCAGAGCGACTCCAGCGCCAGTTGCAGCAGGAGCAAGCCTACCTCCTGTCGCTGCAGCACGACCACAGGCGGCAGCAGCAGCAGCAGCAGCAACAGCAGCAGCAGCAGCAGCAAGAAAGAAATAAACAAAGCTATCATACCCCTGAGCCAAAATCCCACTATGAGCCTGCTGAAAGAGCACGTGAGGTAAGTCCTGCTTGTGAACAGGAGTCTGCTTACTGCTTCTCTGCCTGCTGGCATCAGCATGACTGCAGTTGTGCTACAGTATAGTTGGAGGCCAAAGCACCACTCGTAAGGGGCAGGATATTTTAAACTGTTGGCTACTGGTTTTCAAGCCCAAGGGCAACTTCTGAGTACTTCTGCTGCAATCACTGGAGTTTGAGGTCAAAGTTGGAAAGAAGGTCTGGAAGGCTGCAGACTAAGGGGACCTGGCGTTGGAGGTATCATGTCTAGAAGCTACATCTGTGCTTCATCAGACGTGTTTCCTTAGGAAGCATTGGTTGGTGATCTGTGTCTCTGGCAAGTACTGGTGACTTGAAATTGAGAGGCAGTTGGAAAGTGCAAGCCTTTGATGGGTGTTAACACTCAAAGCATATTTACACATTTGGTGTTTTACCTTGCACTCTTCAAAATTTCCTTCTCATGAACACAAACCTGAATTTCATTAGTTCCATTTTTGAAGTGTTAAGTATTCTCTTCTGAAATCATGTCCTGCTGTTTTGAAACTCTGTGGTGCTGCCTTCTTGGACTTCAGGCACTCACAGGTCGGCCTGAAGTGCTGTTTCCTTCAGTGAGTGGTCCCCTGTCTTCACTGGTCCATGAGTAACATTGCTAAGCAAGTAAACACCTCTTTGATATATATTTGGCTTTCTTTCAGTGATCTTATTCTTACGTTTCCCTTGAGCACCATACTGCCCACAAACCACCAGACTGGGCAATGTTAGTCAAAGCCCTTAATAGCATTCATCAGCTGCATGTGGGAACTAGGTAAATACCTTTTGGAACAAGAACAGAAAATATATTTAGGCCTCCTAAACATGATAAAATAGCTCTCGGTTCAGCTTCATCCAGCAGTGCTTCTTAGTCTTTGAAGTACTGTTGTTTGGGCTTGGTGGGCACAAACTCATTTTATTCTAGATGCTGTTGTCCAAGTTCTTAATAAACCATGTTTGTGCTATCTCATCCATTCTGCTTGATGGTTGAAGTATCTGATATGTCTTTCTTAACTTGGAAGAAGTTCAGACTTGTCTTGTATGTGATGGTGCAGACATGGAACCAGCCCTCTTGTCCTTGTTGCATGCTCTTGGCCCACATCAGCGAAAGCAGAGTGCCAGTCTAGCACTTCTGTCCAGCCTGAATGCTGGCTTTGGAGAGATGCAGAACTGTATCTGCTTCATTTTCCTTTCAGAGTTGAAAAGGAGAGAAACTTGCGAAGATTCAAGTGTTACATCCTTTTGGTGGAACCACTGACTCAGCTTTTTTCTGTTGTAGTCTTTTTCTTTTGTGATTCTCTAGCCTGAAGGAGTAAAGACAGAAAAATTGATTAGTAGATCTTCCCAGAGACTGTTGTACAATAGTCTTTTTTAAAAGTGTGGTAGAAGTATAGCCATAATGTCTTGATACCTGGCAGTGGGAATGCCACCAGTTAATCCTAACAGCAGGCTGTAACTCTAACATAATTCTCTGCATTGTTGTTTGTAGTTAACTGGAACGAGTGTTCTGTGCCTCATACTTTCAGCCATACTGCTCTCCAGATAAAGTGTCCACTTACAGAGATGCTGACCGTTGGGATGGTCAGCTGAAGTGGACTAACTTTTCTGACTGGCAAAGTTTATTGGTGATTAGTTTTTTTCCTCAGTGCAGTAGCTATGAGGATATAAGGAAAAGGACTTCTGTGACTGGCTTTGCGAAACAGCAGGGAACTTAGAACTTACTACCACTTTCAGGTCCAGAAAGTCAGATGACTGGAACAGGACCTGTTTCTATCCAGGAATATACTCTTATCTCCTTCCCACTTCTTGCCAGGTTTTGAGGGCATGTTGCTCATGCAGTTTTTGTGCTTTGTGGAAGAAACTTCCTATCATCTACAGCTAGAGATGTGAAAACCTGTTTTTCAGTCAGAAGGACTTGAGGCTTTTCCTGACTCAGTTCATAACAAGGAGTCTGGCCTGTTTTTTAAACTTTAAAGAATGGCTCTGTGAAGTAGAACACAGTGATGAAAATGATTGCATGGTGAAGATGCTTGCCTCCATTATTGTTGTACTTCCCAACACATGGTGTGTTTTGTGTAGACCTCACAGAACCTTGTCTGCTTGCCTATAGGCAAACTGGTACTATCTTTAAATTTTGGAAAGCAGAGACAGGATGGTTTTGTAAAGGAGCCCACCTGAGGCGAGGAGTCTGGAAACTTGCCTCTGTCTTCTGGTAGCCAGTCTCTCCAGACCATCACTGCTAGGGAGCAATTAGGAGATCGTCCCAGTACTGGTTTCATGCTCTGGGCACAAGGGTTAAAGCGAACGAAATCATCCCAAGATTCCAGTTTGATCTTTGGTTCTTTGATAAAATGCTGGGAGTTTAGCATTCCTCAGGGGCAGATTCCCTGCCACATGTTGCCTTGGTTCGAGCAACAGACTGTCTTAGGAAATGGAAGGCTATTTCCTTTCTGCCTGTAGCCTCCCTCCATCTCTTGCACTTCATACCTCTCACTTTGTTCTCAGTGTTGTGGCCTTGAAAGAGGTGATGTTTCTGCATGGGGATCTTGCTTGATGTTCTTCTAGGACTGAGCACATTCTGATTTAGTCTTCCCGTCAGCAAGCTCTTGAGGCTAATACAAGATCAATTCTACACCTTCCTGAGAACAGGAAACAAGATGATGGGACTGTCCTCTACAGCCTTTGAGGTTGTCCTGGGACTATTTGATAAGAGAGACGATAAAATTTTGTGCCTAAAGCTGAACAGTCTCCAGTATTACCTGGCAGAGAAACATATCTTCTATCTCTTCTTCTATTGCCAAAGAGAGAAGCACAGGAAAGCAGATAATCCAAAACCATTGGTTGCACAAGGTGGGCAACTAAAGTAAGAGATAGCAATGGGAAATGTACTTTTATATTATAAAGTTGTTTCTGTTTTGATATATCCTTTTTATTATCAGTGGGGAAGGTACTGATAACAATAAGTCTAGGCAGAAAGAAGGCCCATAATGGTCTTTCATGATACTGTATCACATCTTTCTACGTCCTGTATCTCCTCTCTTCCTAGTATGGATTATCCATATTGGCATATTTGCTGCCTTGGTGTAGTTCACTCAGTGAACTTACAGTGCTGGCAAAAGTGATAGGGAAAAAATCCTGCCAAACCCCAAATGTATTTGGCTTCTTTGTGGTAAAGAAAAGGTGGTACTCCCCTTTGTATTTCTACTGTAATTGGATTTACTGACTCAAGGCTTAACCTCCATTTATTTTGGCTTAGGTGGAGGAGAGATTTAGAAAAACTAATCAGGGCTCCCCTGAAGCACAGTCTAAACAGATGGGCAAAGTGTTGGAGCCACCAGTGCCTTCAAGATCAGAGTCCTTCTCCAATGGAAACTCAGAACCTGCTCAGCCTGCCCTGCAGAGGCCAATGGAGCCCCAGGTAAGTGCCCAGGAAAATCTTGGTGAGCCTGGAGGGAATGCAGAAGTCCTAACATGTTTCCTTCAAATTTGCAGATCTTTGCGCTTAGAAAGCCTTTTGTAAGGGGTAGTACTGTTACACAAAAGAGCCTATTCTGTAGATTTACTCTTTGTCTGTTTTTGCTTATTTTATTGATAAACTGATGGATTTCTGGGTTTGCTGTTTTGGTTTGGGTTTTTTTCATATTAGAGCTAGACTAGAACAGTTGCATCCCGTTATTTTCTGTGCAGTAGTGACACGGTGGGTTAAATGCTGGTGGCAGTTGCAGAGCATTTTACAATTCAGAATTTGTTCTCTGCAAGGTAATTACTACTAAAAAGGATGCTCAGGAAAAAAGTGCACTTGCTTGGTTTTTAAAATTCTTGCAGAAAAAAGCCAACTAACAAGCAGGTTTTAATAGTATGAACAGTGTTTTGAAGAGCGTTGCAAAACATGTCTAAGAAAAGCAAGTTTGTTGTCAGTAGGGCTGCAGTTGCTAAATAGAGCTCTGTACCACCCCTGGAAAATCAAGAAGAGTTTGAAACCACTGAGCTGCATGATAGCCATTGTTCTATTGTTTTCTAACGATGAGCCTCCAGATCTTGATGTCTGATCTGATAGGAGTTATTGCATGAATTGAAAAAGTAACCTTTGTCTAAAACTTAGACATAGCCCAAGAATTCTGAGCTATTTAGGTATGCTAAATTAAACGGTAGAGTTCTGCATTTAGTTCCTCTGTTTCCATGCAGAATTTTCTTCTTTCACATAAAGTCTGTTGATGACAGTGCAGGCTATAACCATCCCTGATTGTGACTAGGTATTGCCACTCTTTTGGACAACAGGAGATTTGAACAGACGGAAGAGTGGGAGAAATCAGGACAGAACTTCATCTCTTGCTCATTATTTCCTGGCTTTTATTCAAACCTCTATGACTATTTCAAAATATTGGACTTGTATCTTCATACTCCGTGCCAGTTACTTTTAAAGTCTGTGTCTTCCACTCATATTAAGGATAATCAGGCTCTTCAACAGCTGTGTGTATTAAAATTGAGGAAATAATAATAATATAAAAACAAATACAGCCAGCCTACCGAAACTGGGATTGAAAGCAAAGTTTTGTTTAATCATTAGGTGTGAAAACAGCATGTTCCTCAGTTATGACCTTTCCTCCTCCTTAGTTTCAGAAATTAACTCTGAAACACAGGCTTATGCACAAAGAGGAAGTAGCCTGAAGGGTCAATATGGATTTCACTGGAAATTTTAATGGAGTTTTAACTCCAGCGTCACTGTTACGCCTTCTTAGTATGTGTAATTGAATATGTGTGCATGTAAGTGTGTGTGTGTACTTTGTGTATAAATATGTATATATGTACAGTATATGGTACATATATGGTGTAAGTATAATATGCATTGTACATATGTATACTATATACAATATATATTATGGTTTTTTATATATATTGCAATAACTGTAAAGGAATAAAGGCTTTGTGTTATGGTCTTTCTCCAAAAGTTCTGAGCTGTATCCAGTTCCTAAATTTATTAGGAAACGTAAATGTCTGTTGGTTTGCCCAGTATATAGCATTCTTTAATTTTGTACATTGCTTCAATTGGATGTCCACTTCAAATTTCCCAGCCCACCAGTGCTGCCATGAGACCTTGCCAAAGCCCACTGAAGACCAGGGAACAGAAGGCGACTTCTGTCTTGAGTGGCCTTTGAACTCAGGCTCATGGTGCAGATATTGGGTCCCCTTTTCCTCTGGGCACCAGTGTATGTGTATGTGGAGAGCGTATCACACAAAAAATGCGTATGTGCTGTATTTTCAGTCTGTTACGTTCTTTGGGTGCTTGCCTTGCTTTTAAGTGCATCGATTCCACCCCACGCTTACCTAATGCCATAACCAATTTGTCTCTGCCTGCCCCACCTGCCTTTATTCTGTGTTAATTGGAAAGCCGGTTATACTGAGCGCATTGAATGTTTTATGTTTTGTTTTCTTGTAAGGTACAGTGGTCCCATCTGGCATCTCTCAAGAACAATGTTTCCCCTGTCTCGCGATCCCATTCCTTCAGTGACCCTTCTCCCAAATTTGCTCATCACCATCTTCGTTCCCAGGACCCATATCCACCTTCACGCAGTGAAGTGCTTAATCAGAGTTCTGACTCTAAGTCGGAGGTACCCGACCCCACCCAAAAGGCTTGGGCTAGATCAGACAGTGACGAGGTGCCTCCAAGGGTAAGGAGTAGAAAGACAGATGTGTGCTATTTTTTTATTATTAATCACAGTTTTCTTAAGGATGTGATACCCTGGGTACTGGGAAGACCATGCCCTTGTGCCAGCACTGGTAACAGTATTTTGGAAGGCAGATCATCATGTAGGTATTCAGTCAATGGGTTAATGATCATCAACCTGAAGTACAATATTGAAGCTTCATATAAAATGGGTAATTATTTATAGAATGCAACTATTTCAGAGAAACAATTTATTATGCAAAGTTAACAAATCATTACCATATTCAGGAAAGAATTCAAAATATCCCTGAGGTTATTGCTCAGAGTTAATATTCCTCTTCATCGGTTAGCAACCCAAACTATGAATCATACACGTATTTAAAATTAAGATGGATCTGAACAAAAAAGAAACATTCAATATATTTCCTCCTCCTCCTCTCCCCCTCCCATCCCCTCTCCCATCCACTGGGATTTGCTTCTTCTGAGTATATTCTTGCTCCTCCCCACCAGTCTTTGCCTTCTGCTGATCCATTCCCGGGCATTTGTTTGGTTCCCTTGAGCTTATTCTCCTAATTCTCATGCTGTTTCAGCAAATTGCTTTGTGCCTCCCCTGCTTCAGTCAAAATGCCATATTCTTTTCAAATGTCTCAGTAGTTGGGAGGGTAGCGGGGTGTGTACGTGTTCGTGTGATAACCATTAAACCCTATTTAATATTAAGACTAAACTGAGTTCTATTCAAATTCTGAACAGCGTCACAACTAAGGCTTTTGGCTTTGTGGGTGTTTGTTTATTGCTTTTGGTCATTGATGCTAGCTTGTACTTAAAACATGTTGTTAAGATCTTAAGAATATGTTCTGTGGCAGGAGAGGTTTTATCTTCCTGTCCTCTCCGTCCTCTTCGTGCATTTAACACAGCCTTTTTTCTCCCAAGGTACCTGTGAGAACAACGTCCCGATCACCAGTCCTGTCCCGCCGTGATTCCCCACTGCAGGGCAGTGGGCAGCAAAATAACCAAGCTGGTCAAAGAAATTCCACGAGGTTTGTAAGCCTACGTGTCCTTGCTTTTCTTGAATTGGAAGGAAAAGGCTTATGGGAAGCCAGGCATTTCCAGACAGCTTTTGGCAATGCCTGTAGGATGTGAAAGGAAGATGATGTTGGATCCCGTTTCACTAATGATTAATATTAATTTCCCTTGATGTAGCACATGTGTCAACAAACACTGACAAAATTTCTTCTTTCGTCTTTTCATCTGAGTTGCCTGCCCTATAATTTTAGCAGTAATTTCAAATATCGTTCAAATTTTGGGAGAAATGCGGCTGTTTATGAACATCTTGCCTTTTGGTGCAACAGGTCAGCTTGGGTGTAATGTGGGGATTACTGGCAGCAGAAGGGCCTGTAACATCTAAAGTGAAGAGACCTCCGGAACTTTTTGGCCTCTTAGCCAGAACCAGATTTTAAGAGGGGGAAAAAGCATCCATGAGCTGTGACACAAAGCATCTGAGGTCAGGAAGGGGGAGGGAGGAGAGAGTTGACCCCTGAGCTCAACAGAGCAACATGGGCAGGCCACCCTGGAATTAGCTCGCTGGACAGGGGTTAGGGTGTTCTGGTATTCTTTTTGGCTTGTCTTTAGTGCCTAGGACACTTCTGAGCCAATTTTAAACCTGCTTCATGCAGGCTGAGAGAATTGTCCACTTCAGGTTAGATACATAAGAATGGCAGGTAGATCATTCCAAATAAAAGGAATAGTTTATACCCACTTTAACATTTTTATAAACCGTCATAAATAAGAGTTACTTCAAAGGGCTCCACTGCCTGGTGTTCTTTCAGTTGAGTTATTAGCAAAACACTGAGGGAGAGTGATGTTTCAATTTAGAGCTGGGAATCTGGGACTGAAATGTGTGTGACAAAGAATTTCTTTCCTCCCTCGATACAGCAATATAGAGCCTCGTCTGCTGTGGGAAAGGGTGGAGAAGCTTGTACCAAGGCCAGGCAGTGGCAGTTCTTCTGGCTCAAGCAACTCTGGCTCACAACCTGGCTCCCACCCTGGCTCTCAGAGCGGGTCTGGAGAGCGGTTCAGGATGAGATGTAAGTCCTTCTCCCACTCGTAACTTTGTGTTTCTAAGTTTATTAAGCTGTGAAGCACTCAGTAATTAAGGATGGTAGCCCTCACAGGGAACAACCTTTGAGCATGCAATGTCAAAGATGGGTTAGCTTCCTGTACCCTCTTGGCCATCTGTTCTTACTTGGGAGCTGCAGTTGGCACAGAAATCCTCATCAAACTGTTTCCTTGTTCTTTAATTCACATCCAGGCACTGCTGCATTTTCCTATGTGCAAACAGCCCAGTCTCCATGCCCTCACAGCTCCCTCCCTTCCTCATGTGTGCAGGGGCACATTTTGATACTTGTTGCTTGTCACCTTGGTGGTTGTTCACA
This sequence comes from Machaerirhynchus nigripectus, assembly GCA_013397975.1. Lineage (NCBI taxonomy): Eukaryota > Metazoa > Chordata > Aves > Passeriformes > Dicruridae > Machaerirhynchus > Machaerirhynchus nigripectus. Next base: position 2,629,164 of record VZRQ01007361.1, read on the forward strand.
GGGTGCAGACTGCAATGGATAGGTCTCAGCTGGGCTACGTTGGATGATGATGGAGGTTTTCCAGCTTGTGGCCACACTTGAGTCTTTGATTTACAATTGTTTTGACCGTTTACTTTGGGTTCAGACATAGGTCAGTTGCACCTATACAAATCACAGCTTACGATGTTTTTTGTAAATCCTTCAGGGACAATGTAATAGTGAACCAGTGACACTTAGGTCTTGTGGTCAGACACCCCAAATAGTCATCTCTCCTCTCTTCCCCATTCCAAATTTAAGTAAGAAAACGTATTTTAGTTCCCTGCTTAATCTCCTTTGTTCTGTGTTCCTTTCGGGGTCTTGGCACATGCAGCATCATCCAAATCAGAAGGTTCGCCATCACAGCGCCATGAAAGTGCACCTAAGAAGCCTGAAGAGAAAAAGGAAGTCTTCAGACCTATCAAGCCTGCTGTAAGTTTCATCCACCTCCCCTGTCCTCCTTCTCTTTCAGGTAGATTCACAAAAAGTACAGTGCAAGCTTCATTCAGTGGCTGTCAGGGGTGAACATCAGCTAGAGTTGAGTTTGTAACTGTGGGTCTAGCAGCATGTTCTGGGCTGTGCAATTGTCTGTGCATATCAGTACTGCAAACATTAGATTTTGCTCTGCTTCTGGGATTGATTTCTGCTCTCTGGTCTTCTTCCTTCCTAATTCATGCCTTTCTCTCTTTCAATCTTGTGCTTCCTTCCTGGGGCTGGACCAATGGTCGTGCATTTGACCTAAATGTGCCAATGCTGGGCTGAATGGTGCAGGGAGAAGTGGTAAGACCTTAAATTTTTCCTACTTTCTGTGAAAGATTTCGGATGTTTCCTATATCTGGCTGCTACTACAATTGATTACATCTCTGTGTCCAGTTGTATCTTGGAGGACTCAATGGGTTTTCACAGTGTTTCCAGCTTTCCTTGAAACTTTGTTCAGTTACCATGTCTCTTACGATGCTGCACCATCACCCAAATCTGTCAGCTTTCTAAAGAAACATGGAGGCTGGTCCTTCACTTCTGATAGTATAATGTGTGAAGTATTTGCCATAAACTGTATTCAGCTAACTAAAACATAGCTACACAACTGAGAGCACATTGAACTGACTGCAAGCCGTGTTTGCCCACACTGCAAGCTACAGACAGAAGTGCAGCTTATGCCCCATAGTGTTTATACTGTTTGACAGTCACGCGTGACTGAGAGGTGCTGATGAATCGGACTTCACAGGTGAACTCTTCAGCGCAGTTCCTTGCAGCTGGAAATGGATCAAAAGGTTTCAAGGAGATCAGCTCTCTGCAACTGTGCCTCAGGTGGCTCAATAAATCCTAGGATCTTTCTGCTACCTTGATATCTAGATTTCTAGTGGCAGATGCTATTAGCTTGAGAAGTTGAGGAAAATGAGCCGTGACAGTCAGCTGCTATGTGAGAGTGGGTCCTTGTGCTCGTATACATCCTTCAGATGGTATGATAACGTAAACTGAAGTCATAGTCAAGGTAGTTGGGTTCCAGAGTATGCACATTTTTCTATGATATGGCAAGACCCCCTTAGGTTGACTCTTCTGGTGCTTGATTTTATCAGAAAGTGAGTTTTGGTAACTGTTAGGAATGAGTAAGTCAAAGGAAACAGTACTGCTGGAGCAATGGAAACACAGAAGTGAACAAGTGCACTAACTCAGGCACTAATCCTGTGGGTTTGTCTTGCAAACTCTTCTTCTCTCTACTTGCACCATCAGTTTTTAAATTTTTTTCTTCCCTCTCCCATCAGGATCTAACTGCATTGGCAAAGGAATTGCGAGCAGTAGAGGATGTGCGACCTCCACATAAAGTAACGGATTACTCATCCTCAAGTGAGGAGTCAGGGACAACAGATGAGGAAGATGATGATATGGAACAAGAAGGAGCAGATGAATCTACTTCTGGACCGGATGATGTCCGAGCAGTGTTAGTCCCTCTAACAGTGTTTTGCATCTGTTTTCCCTTACAGGGGGTTGAAGGGAAAGGATGTTAGCTATTTTGGCTTGTGTGTTAGTTCTTTCAGCTTACTACAGTCTATGAGTAAGACATAGCAGTCTGATATGTTCATTTATTCAAACACTGAGGATAATCTTCTCTCTGTCCTTTCCCTCTTCTCCCTTGATTTGTTACAAAACAAGAAACTGTTTAACAATCTCTTGACTTTTTTTTCTTCTATAGAGAGGCTTTTCTAGGCAGCTTATGTAAATATTCCACTCGTGTCACAATAGAAATTAATTCTGAGTATTCCATGATTCAGGGCAGCGACAGCCAGAGAACGAGTGCTGTTATCTCACTCCGCTTATTTCTTGTCTGACAAATAGGTCAACGTTGAACTTGAGCAATGGTGAAACAGAGTCAGTAAAAACCATGATTGTCCATGATGATGTGGAGAGTGAACCTGCCTTGACTCCTTCTAAGGAGGGCACCTTAATTGTTCGACAGGTATTGCTTTTCCTTCCCTGTGCAGTGCTGCACCCTTTCTGTGCTCATTAACCCACTCGCTCATTCACCCATGCTGTTTCTACATTATATTTGTTGTTCGTATTATCAAGACGCAGCTATAGTGAATTTCAGATGAGCAAGGTGTTTGATGCATGCAAAGAAGAGAGTAGCCCTTCACCCCTTGCTTCTGTTTTGCATGCTTTCCAGTGACACTCATGACAGCACCATGCAGAATATCTCAAAGTCTGTGGGAGAGAAGGGTAGAAAAGCTGCAGGTGTGTGGAGCAAGTACCTGGAGCAAAAATTTAGTTTAGTTTTACCACAGAACCAAATATGTGTCTCAGGAGTGGGCCTGGGAGGGAGACTGGGGTGGGAGCACTCAAGGTTCTTTAGAATTGTTTTGAACCTGTAGTTGAGGGCATACAGACCACCCAGATAACACACAAACACATGTACATGCAATTTCACACAACAGTTGGTGTGGGGGAGAAGCAAAATAGGTGGTGAGGCAGAGAATGTGGACAGAGCTAGAGTGCTGTGTTGTTGCCTTTGATTCTGAAAATATTGTATTCTTGTGCCTCTGAAAGATGATGGTTCCCTGTTTTTAAATGAGCTTGTGTGTTAATGAGCCTGCTAGCTTATAGGAGTTTCCTCAGTAATCACACTTCTGAGTTTCACAACTGAATGCCAATTTCTTAATTGAGCCCTCTTGTTTGAAAATTAAGATTTCATGGTTATTGTTTTAAATAGTTAGCTGAAGGGATTCTTCAGAAAGTCCAAACTGCTATCTGTATAGGATCTAAGTTAGTTTTAAACAAAACAATAGGTAAAAAAATCCTCACCCCACCCCCAAAAATGTGCTTGTCCCTGTTGTGGTGTTGGACTTAGCAGCGCAGTTATTCTTCTGTTAATTGGTGGAACTGGCTGTCCAAGTCAACCACATGAACCAAGCTTCTGCCTGCCAATGGGAATTTGATGAATTCTAGTAGCTCTGCCCACTTTCCCTTTCCATGCAGGCATCAAAGCATGGATTATCAGCTTACTTTAAAACATAAATTAAAAAATAAATATGAGAAGGTAGGAAGTGAGGGAGAGAAGGAGAGAGGTTGTTAGGGATATAGACCTTTAAGCAGCACTTGAGCAAGACAAGTGTGCCTGTTTTTTCTACAGAGTACAGTTGACAAAAAGCGTGCCAGCCATCATGAGAGCAATGGCTTTGCCGGTCGCATTCACCTCTTGCCAGATCTCTTACAGCAAAGCCATTCCTCCTCCACTTCCTCCACCTCCTCCTCCCCATCCTCCAGCCAGCCGACACCCACCATGTCCCCACAGACACCCCAGGACAAGCTAACTACTAATGAGGTATGTCTTACACCACAGCTGGCTGCTTTCATAGGGTTATAGCAGCATTGCCTAGTAGCTAGTTTGCAGAGGAACTCTGGCCAATCTCCCTGCTTTTTTTTCTGTCACCTTTGTTCCCACCTCCCAAATAACACATTTCAGTTCTGTGTAAGAAGCCCTTAACTCTAGAGCAGTCCCACGCCAAACTTGCCAGTTTACTATTTTTGCTTCCTTTTAGTGAGTCATTAATTGCATGGCGTTCGTTTTAAACTAAACTTGACTGCTGCATTTTCAAGCCAATACTCTTTTAAAATTCTGTTTTATTCTGGGAGGGAGCAGGCTAATTGCAAGCAATGTGCCTCTTCAGAATTAGCAGTTAATTTTGGCTTTGTCGGTAAAGGCTGGACTAGTGTCTCCACACATATAAGGAGCTGCTTGTGGAAACTCACCCTTTGGGAGAGGAAGTGGCCATGGAGGGATTTTGCTCACTAAAGCTTGGCGTGTGGGCTGGGTGAACAAATCAGGTGTTGCCTGGGAGGGTTGTAAAAGCCTGAGGTACTGTTATTTTGGAATAATGAATGGGGGAAAATAGTTGGGGGTTTTTCCAAGTGTGTGTGTACTCTGAGAAGCAGCTGTGTAAAGATGACTGTTCACCAGCCCTGATTGTGTCCAGGTGGAAAAGGCTTCACCATGGGGGAAGCTCCCTCTTGCTGTCCTGGGCTGATCCCAGGATGGTGCCTTCCTTTACTGAGTGCACACGGGAAAGCCTGGTCCTTCACGTGTGTAACTCCTCGCAGCAGAGGAGATGCACAGCTGTGAATGAACAAAGAGCCGTTCGCCCCTTACCAACCCCAGCAGCAAGCGAGGAGCCTTGTATGGTGTCTCCACTCCTGGCTGGGTGGCCAGCTGGGCTTACAAGGAGAGCCTCTCAAGCAGGAGGGGTGGTACAGGGCAAGCGAAACTTGGTGAAAGGAAGCTGCTGCTTCTCAGGGCAGAGTCCTGCCATGTAGGTGTGCAAGTGTTGTGATGAGAAGGAGAGGTTGCAGTGAGCTGGGTAGGTTTATGGCAGTGCGCGTGTTTACCACGTAATCAAAAATGCTTCTTAACCACTTAGCAGGAGATGGGGTGGGGGGAGAGTTTCCTCCTGGAAATTCATTTAGCATAATACTTAATTTTCAGCTATGCTTCATTGGTCTTTGATCTTTTTAAAAACTCACTCTTGTAGGTTATAGAGATCAGTTGATTGATCCAGAGATATGCTTGCTCATTACTTTGATCTAAGCAATACGTAAGCAGGGTTCAGTTAACGCATCTTGGGAAGTGGAGGCTGTGGCAGTGCCTGGTGATGAAGGAGCCTTTTGGTATTGGGCTGTGCAGGAGAGGGGTACGCTCCAAAGACCCATTGCTATTTTTTTCTGTAGAGGCTTAGGAAGAGCAGAGGTTGAAGATTAGTTGATGATAAAGAAGTGTCTTGTAACTATGTTTGCATAAAACTGAGCAAAAACCCAGTACTGCTTGTTATAACTTACCACATGCACACCCTTTATATATATACACTTCTTTTTTCCCCACTTGTCCCATTCTGCTTCCATCTGATATGTTGTCACTATAATACTAAACTGGCAAGGGTTTTTAAGTCGTTCCATTTCCACTTTTAACAGTTCATTGTTTCACTTGTCTTCTTTCTTTCTTTATGTTTTTTCATGTTTAGACCTCATAACTCAACAAGCACCAGTGATTTTATCCACTACACATTCATAGTGCCATATCACTGTTTGCTACACCTTCCACACTAATGAGCCCCTTTGTTCGATACAGGTTTAATATGTTGCTTTGTCAAATAAAGGTGGAAGAATCTGCTGCAGCTTTCTGGCAAGAGGCTCAGGTTAAACAAAATAGGGAGAACAAACAGTAGCGAACATTGAAACATAGAAGTGAAGTCCGTCATAGAAGTGAATGCTTGATCCCAGATAGTTGCAGGAGCCAAGAGATCAAACTTCATAATTTATTAAACTACCTCAATTCAGGAGATGCTTCATAAATTCAAAAATTGTAGGTCGTGGACAGCTGGCAGATAAAATAGTACACATACATTTAAGCAGATTTTCAAAAGGAGAGACATTCCCTCTCCCTTTGTGCCTGATTGTACTGGTCTGTCCTAAAAAGCTTTGCTAGCAGCTGAGGTTCAGGGATGGCAATTTAGCTAATTACATTTTGCTGTAGCATGTGCAGTGTGCATATGTATCTAGTTCAGGTGTGGTGCCTGCAGTGCGTTGTGTATTAATAAAGGAAGTATAAAAGCTTGGGGAGGTCTGTAGCATAATTCTGTAGCGAGTTTAAAATGTTGGTGTTTGTTATCCATGCTTTTTACTGTCATTAATATTAATAAAGTTGAAATTTACATTGCAGACTCAGTCCGCTAGTAACACACTCCAGAAACACAAATCTTCCTCCTCCTTTACACCTTTTATAGACCCCAGATTACTACAGATTTCTCCATCTAGTGGGACAACTGTGACTTCTGTGGGTAAGTAAAGTAGCTGAAGACGACAATTGAAAAAGGGTTCAGTGACTTCAGTGGCTCTTTAAAGTACTTAAGAATGTTACCATCATGCTTTTTATTTGTGTTGCAATGGAGTGCATAGTTTGTTTTCTTTTTCCATTTACATTTCTTACAAAAAGAAGGACTTTCTCAGTATTCTCAGTCACTGGTTTGGGTTGTATGATGTAAAGAATATATGGCCAGAATTTAGCACTTGAGGGATATGACATGCACTTTACTTTTTTGTCTTTCAGTAGGATTTTCTAGTGAAGCAATGAGATCAGAGGCAATAAGGCAAGACCCTACACGGAAAGGATCAGTTGTCAATGTGAACCCCACAAATACACGGCCACAGAGTGACACACCAGAGATTCGCAAATACAAGAAGAGATTCAATTCCGAGATACTGTGTGCGGCCTTATGGGGTAATGCAAACGTTCTTCCCTTGCCTCCCGCACTCCTGAAGTGTAGACATGCCAGTAGGAGCTTGCAGCCTTTGATAGTGTATCTCCAAAAGGGTAGCTGTTTCTCTGCTTTTATTCAGTGCTTGTTTACATCATTTTGTTGCAAGACCTGATTATTACTGTGCTTTTTACAGTATAATGCTTCTGCTTTGATGTAATTTCCCACTGGTACATATATGCTTCTGATGGCACAGTTTAGACTGAGAATCACAGAATCATTAAGGTTGGAAAAGACCTCTGAGATCATCAATTCCAGCCTTTGACTTAACACCACCAGATCAGCTAGACCATGGCACTACGTACCACATCCAGTCATTTCTTGAACTCTTGCAGGGATGATGACTCTATCACCTCCATGGGCAGCCTGTTCCAATGCTTAACCACACTTTCAGTGAAAAAGTTCTTCCTGATATCCAACCTGAACTTGCCCTGACACAGCTTGAGGCTGTGTCCTCTTCTCCTGTCAGTAGTTGTCTGGTAGAGGCTTCGTGCAGTTGATCAGGGTGTCCTTTTCAGCTCACTCTGAACCCTAGTACATCTCTTGCAGCTTTTGGGAGCTTGTAGTAGTCCTTGCAGTGTACACCTGGTGCACCCAGGGTATTTCTTTTGAAAACTAATCATCTTCTTGAGGCTCTTGCTAATGTACTATTGCAGGGCTTGATTAAGATGTGTTGCGTAAGATGACTTGTCGGCTCAGTCATCAGTTTATGTTGGAAGTAAGAGGGAAAGGAAAAGGATAGAAGGAGCATTCTTCCATTCTGAGACTTAGCTTTGTTAAGAGTGATTGCTGCAGAGAGAAGCTGGGTATGAGATGTCAGCTGACCAAGTGTGTCTGGTCTTTTTGTCACTAGGGATAATTTGTGTTGGTGTCAGTCAGGATCCCACACTTCATCAGGCTTAGAGCAGTGCCTGTTGCCTGCTACAGTGTGGAATCACTGCTGCAACACCCAGTGAAAGCTTTTCTCTCTTGTTGGTTTCTTGGCCAGAATCTATGGAGGCACATGAATTTTTTCATTATCTAAATGTTAATAGTTGATGCTTGTGTATGTTATATACATATTTATCTACTATCCCTAAACTTGACAGACTATAAATGCACATGCAGCTCATTTTAAAAACTTAGGAAGAAGAGAATTGGCCATTCCTCTAAGTCACGTGATTATTATATAGGTAACACAGTCCCCTCTCTTTTTTACATTTTTATAGCTCTTTCCAAGGCTTTAGTTCTCTTTTGGGGTTATTTCCAGCATTTCCTGTTTCTCAGAACTGTTGTCCCAATCTTCTTGCCTGCAAAGCTGTAACAATTAAGTAGCTCTCCCAATACCTTGTCTTCCTATCTGCTGTTTTCTTTATTTCCAGGATTTTCTGGTAAGAATTTTTACCCCAACACTATTTCTGCTTGAATTCCTGTGTAAAATTCTCTGATAAAGTTAAGACTTGTGCAAATGTAAACTTTCAGGCTGTGAGAGGGCAAATCAGACAGAAATCACATGGTGTCAGTAAAGATGACTCATAATTTCTCTGATCTGCCTTGTTTTGCCAGTAGCAATTCGTGCTAATGGTTTTATATTTCTTTGATCTATGTATCTGACTGTTGTGGTGGTTTAAAGAATAGGTGGAAAATCCTAGAGGTGTTTTACAGCTGTAACACAGCCCTTCCTTGTTGAACATTTTGGGCCAAACTGATGGTGATACAAGTTGGTACACATGCTGACTTCTTGGTAAGGTTTAACTTCTTTACCCATAAGAAAATTAAACCATTTCATGGTGATGCTTTCTGTTCAAAAGAGGGGGACTTGCTTTGCTTTGATTTGATTTGCCTTTACCAGTGGTAATTCCAGTAGAATCTGGCAAGCTGCTAATTGCATGAGGTCTCTGATACTGTTTCTTCTAGTTCTGAGTGGTGAAAGTCAATGTTAATGACATGGATGCAGTAACACAGATTTTTACACCCAGCCTCCACAGACAGCCTGTACTTTTTCAGGAAGCATTTCCATTTGTTTGAAAAAACCAGAACTGCTTAATTGTAGGGTGGCAGTAGTAGAGCTCTGCTGTCTGTGAGAAAGGAGGGTGTCCACATTGTAAAATACAAGCGCTGCTTGCCACCAGTGTAGTACCTTGTTAGTTTCATCTCCAAGTGCATGTGGCCAAGGGAACGGGTGGGGGACAGGCGTGAAAAAGAACTCAAAGCAGAAACAACTGCATCACAAAGGCAGCGGCAGGAGAGGTGAGGGTGGAGGCGTTAGCAATGGAGTCCTGGTGGGCAAAGAGGGGAAGGGACCCTGAGGGAGCAGTTTGCATGTGGCGTGCTTTGAATTGTAGCCCACACTGGAAAAAGTGCAGAAATGCACGTTGAAGCTTATAGCTTTAGTCAGTGGGTACTGGAGCTGCAGGAAGGAGACCAGCTGCTGGGCACTTCCTTGGCTGGTTTGGTGCTGCTTCAGCCTTTGCTAAGCCCTGACTCGTGTATGTCTCGCTCTCCCTGCTTCCTTCTGCCACTTCCCAATCTGAGCATGTCTCCCAGTATGAGAGACAGTCTGTGTGAAATGCTCTTGGGTGAAATGCCTTTTGCCCATGGGGGCTGTGGGATGGGATCCAGCTAATGCAAACCATGTAGGGGATGCCGAGGCAAGAGGTGGGCAGCAGAGGGATGAAGGAGGTGTCAGCAGCTAAAGGAGAGCCTAGAAGGGTGACAGGCCTCCCAGGAGAAGTAGCAGAACAGCAAATCTAAGCAAAAATGCACTGGGACTGCTGGGACCTCTAAAGTTTTCTTACTGAGAAGGCTAGAGAGAGGAAAATGGAGAGATGCATGATGATTTCTGAACTTACTATGGGCTACGTCTGTTTTTCTCATCTACCCAAAGGCTTTTAAGAGTGCTCCAGCAGCTCAGCCCCCTCCCCATCATTACTTCCTCCTGGCTGCAGCTCTGCTTCCCCCTGATACTCTCTCCCCTTTCAGAGATACCTTGTGTCCCCTGGGTCAGGCCCTGGGTCAGGCCCTCCTTTTTGCAAGCCACTCCCATGTCTGGCATCCAGGGTGTTGTTTAGGTGAGCAATAACGCCCTTTTTCAGTACTGTAAGAAGGCATGTCACTGCTGTAGGTGCAGACTGCACTGAGACACACACACACACACACCCCCACACACACACCCACCCACCCCTGGGCACTGGGCCCACCTGCTCTGTCAGAAAAGGTTCATTATGGGATCAGCCCAGATGGCCCATTGGCACCAGTATAGTTGTACGTGGGGGTAATTGTCTGACTAGGGATTAAGACCATTAATCAGTGTAACTATGATGATCTTGTGTGAGTTTTGCTTTTCTTATTTCACTATTTTATTGTGCTAGAGCATGGCAAGTTTTATATTGGGATTGCAACATGGAAGTCTAATAAAACAAGTCATACATTTGGTTTGATTTCCATTTCCTGTACTGTATTTTGAGCTGTCTCTGCAAAATTTGTGAGCTTCTGGACTTAAATTGCATTAAAGTATTGCAAATAAATAGTTATAAAATTTAGGGGTGATAATACATTAATAGATATTTAAAGCTCGGTGTCCTATGTATCTATTGTGTAAAAAGTGTAATTGGTTTTAAATAGTAAGGTTTTATGGACTCTTGGAAAGTATTCCAGTGAACCTTTGCAACTTTGTTTAAAGAAACTGGACTACTGACTTTTCTCATCTGTATTTGCTTGATCTTTAGGAGAAGCCTGTGGAAACGACGAGATTACTGCAGTTCCTCTAGTTTAAACATTCAGATGGAAAAGATTGTTGTGAAGCTGGGAGCAAACCCAGTGCCTTGTCCTTTTACAGGGGGGCTGCACCACAATCTGTTTCTCCCAGTGGAAACTGTTTCTACTGCCATGTCCTCGTCAAAAGCATCCTGCTACCACCCCCCTAACAACAGCTAATACATCTTTGAAATACATAGGCTTGCATACCACTTTGTGCCTCACTCCTCCTCCAACATTAGCATGCGTTTTTGTTTGGGGACTGGTGCTCTAGAAAGCTCTTGGTGGTCTTCCAGTCTCTTACTCTCTTGGACACTGTTTGGTGCCAGTAGTCACTGTGGGCAGGTAGTGTAGAGAGCCTCTTCTGCATTCATAAGAGCTTTTAGGCTACTGGCAATTGAGACCCAGCAGTGGTTAGACCTGCTTGAAACAAGACCGTTGCTATATCAATCAGCAGTTCATCAGAATATGTGGAAAATGTGCTTACTAACTTGGATCTCTGGTTTTGTTTTTTCTAGGAGTGAATTTGTTGGTGGGCACTGAAAGTGGTCTGATGCTGCTAGACAGAAGTGGGCAGGGGAAGGTTTATCCACTCATCAATCGAAGACGATTCCAGCAAATGGATGTACTTGAAGGGCTGAATGTCTTGGTGACAATTTCTGGTAAAGTTAACTATTGAACATTATATTTTTCCTCCATCTGGCATGGCATGGCAGAAAGATTTTCTTGGCAGCCTGTGTATTGAGGGGGAAGTCCTGACTGAAGTCAGTGGGTTTTCCATCATTTCACCTCTCTGAGTCTACAGTTTATTTCTGCAAGTGAATCGTTTTCCACACAACACCCATGCCTGCTTGCTCCCTGTCCTCCCTTCTGTGGGATGACATTTAAAAATGCGGCATGAGTTTGGGGAAAATATCTGGCTTTGTTTCCATGTTCAATATTTGATAGCTGGAAGTTGATGTTTTGTGAAGTTTGGGAAAATGGCATTCTTTCCCTTTGTCTTGATTGCTTTCAACCTGGCCTCTTTCTAACCAAAACACAATGTGGGTTTAAAGACATTTTTCTTCTGTGTTAAAATATGTAGAATGGGGAAAGCTCTTGCAAAATAGGGAAGTAAGAGTGATGTGCAGTAAAAGTGTGAGAGAGAGGAGTACACTGTGTACATGGTGTGGAAACAACCAGAGCGAGAAGAACCAGAGTGGTGCCTGGTCTCTCACTGGGTACAACTTGGGAATGGTGAAGCAATGGGAGATGAAGGGTGGTGGTGATGCTTGTGTTTGTTTTGTGTGTGCTGATGAAAAATGTGTTTTATGAAGCTTGACGTTCCAGACTCTTTGGCTCCAGAAACTTATGGCATAAGGTTAACCTGCTGTTAGACAATCTGATGTGGTGTGTTATTAGTCTTTCTTCTCAGGTGTTGTTCAGCCATGTACCTTCCTTTTGTTTTGGTTTGTTTGGGAAATCAGTCTTTGCTATGCTATGTGTGTGTGATAGAGAGAGGATTTTACATGAGGTTTCTCAGAGGATTCACTGTTGTTGTTCAGACCCTCCCAAATTTTGTCGAGGCTCCAGAACCTGAGTCTGCTGGAGGAGCTCTCTGGCTCTCCCAACACTTGTTCAAAAGGACACACAATAGACAATTTAGTGAAATTTATTGCATTAGCAATGTTGTGTTACCACAGATCCAAAGAACCATGCCCATGCTGCTGTCATCAACACGGGATTTGTTTCTGTCTGGAACAACTTGAATTTTATTGGTTTATCACTTGCTACATTCTCAGATACAGCTATGCTGTGAAGTCTAGGAAAAGAAAAAGATGAATCAGGCAGCACTTAAAAATACACAACCTGCTGTGTGTCCTTTTGATGTCTAATGCTGTATGTGAAAATATAAGCTGTTTGAAAGGCACCATTTGATAGATTTTATACTGTAGTAGACCTTGTAAACAAAAATATTGTATAATCCAACTTGTCTAAAATCTGTTGGTTTGAAACATACCCTACACAAATCACAAGTGTCTGTGATTCAGTCTTGTGTATTAATTGTTTTAAGTTTATTGATGTTTGCGTCAGTCACAATTGGAGTACCCTGACACATCCGTTTTCTTTGTTTCCTTCAAAACTATTGCTTCCTCTGTGGAGACACGCTACATTAACCCTTAAGAAATCAGCTGATCTTTGGTTGTTCTATGCCTTTGTGTCTGTGCCATCCCCTGTGTTTTATGGAGTATGAGGCAGAAGAGGCATCATTCCCCAGTGAAAGGCAGGGCTGGGGGATCATATTCAGCGAAACCATAATGCTGGTATGCCCAAGCTTCCCCTTATATCCTGCTTTTGCCTTCTGTGCTTCACATCTCAGTTTTTTACCCTCATGCTGGACTTCCCTAAGTATCTTTTTATTTGTGATTAGTTGCTTCACCTCTCCAGGCAAAATTGGAATGCTGGAATGAAGCTATGTTTCTGCAAATGGTGTGTTTTGGCAGATTAGTTATGGAACTGTCTCTGAGCTTTGTCCCAGCACTGCTACAGCTTCACTGGGAGCATTGTTCAGCTCACTGTGGTGCGCTCAGCCGTATGTTCCCCTGAGTTTTTTGGGAAGTGATGTGCTGATGGTGGTAGGGTTTGAAAGGTGTCACTGCACTGTGCGAAGAAGTTGCAGTGTGTTAGGATTTTGAGAGGATTGCCACCTAAACTTGCTTTTAATAGATACACTCTTGAGTCTGAAAACATTATATCAATTCTTGACCCAATTTATATTTGAAGTACAGAACTTTTTGACAACAAAGCTTTTGATACTGAGATACTGAGCCTGCTAGAAATGGTACCAGAAAGCCTTGCAGGTAAAGCAAGAGTAGTTGATTGGTTCTTCAGTTCATGCCTGTTGAGAGGCAAAAAAACATAGTTTCTTCTGCTGAGGTGATACAGTGCAGAGTCATAAAACTGCTGGAGGAGAGAGCAGCAACGTGCATGCAGAACATGCTCCAGTTGTGGCTCCCTGAGGGTTTTGCCAGCCTAACTGGCTGATGGTGGCACCAGGAAGGTAGGAAGAGATGACAGAGTGGAAGAACTGGTTGGAATCTGCCTGCTTAATAATTAAAAACCACAGTGACAATAAAAACAAAAACTCAGTATAGGAAAAAGGACTTTGCATTTGAAACTATGTCTGTGGGAGAATCCAAGCCGGGAGTTCTCATAGAATTCATTGTCTGATTAGTTCATTTGATGGCTGGAGCAGAGTTTTCTTTCTTATTTAATAATCATAATGATTAGACCCCCGCAAAAAATAAAAAAGACTAGATTTTTTAGAGCTGTTTAAACTGACTGGTAGAGCTTTACAAGGAGAAGGATCTGATCTCCTCACTCCAAATGTGAACATTGAGAGCAGCATGATTTGTTGAAATACATGCATAGCCGTGTTTATATAACTGACCGGTCCTGCACTTTCATGTCAGGCTGCAGAAAGGCAGAGGAATTTCCTGTCTTGTGACTTTTCCTTGTGGTCTAGACATCAAAACACAATGGGAACACACTTGAGATATTTCCCAGTTGTTTTGAAAAATACTTCTGGTTGGAGAGAAGTACCCCGGTGCTCATCATGTGAACCAAAAGGAAAAAACCTAGCCACGTGCTGGGAAATTCCCATGTGTACTGTTTGTTCTGAGTCTTCAAGTTTGACTAAGCTACTGGGGAAGCTACACCCATGGAAATATCTGAGGCAGAATTTGCCTCCTTGTGGACAGGGACTCAGGATGATTTTTAAAGGATTTGGTACATTGTACTGACCCTGAGCCCTCTGAGCTCTTTCTTGCCCAGAAATGCAGTGGCTTCTGATCCAAACTATGTTTCCTATTTTTCAGTGTTTTTAAAAGAGCCCTTGTGGCTATAATTTGCAGTGTTTTCATGGAAGGACCTTTTTTGGATTACGTGTGTGACTTCTGGAAATACCGTTTCCTGCTCTAGTCCTCCAAATCTTGAGAAAGCTACAGGAGTGGTAGGGCTTTACCCCTTTGCGAAACATGGCTTAATAAATATTAAGTCAGGAAGTAAATCAGGGTACTCATTTACTGCCAAATCTGTAGTCCCATTTGTAATGGAGATAAACAAAAGATGGTGCAGTGTTACTTCACATTTCCTTGCATGGCATCAGAACAGAAGGGCTTTTAAAATTGAGTGGCAGATCCAGTATTTGCAGTCACCTCTCCAATTCCACTTTAAATTTAAGCTCAGTGAACGGATTTTTTTTACTTTGAAACTGCCTCTTCTTTTCCTTCTGTCCTTTCCCATCCAAGTAATAATGAAAAGATCTTTTAGACTATGTGTCTTTTTCATGCAATGGCTTGTGGTGCTGGGAGTCCATGGAGAAGCCTGTTTGCAAGCTGCTTCCCCAAGTTGCTGCCCTAGCCCCTGCAGAAGCTTTTCCTGACAAGCGTAGCTCTGTTGGGGATCCCCTGCCATCAGGGTAGGGGGACTGTGCCAGCTCCAGCACCCCAGTGTGGAGCTGGCTGTGCATAGCAGGATGGTCTCAATGCTCGGGCCTCGTGTCCGGCTGCAGCCAGTATCCCCTGAGCAGCCACCTGTGAACTAATGTGTCAGTAGGCATCCTGTGAAAACTTAAACAACAAATTAAAGACATTTAGCTGAACTCTATAGCTGGATTTGGCTGGCAGGCTGCCAGGCGGACCATCTTGATAGGAAGTGGCTTTCGACAGCACAGACCAGTATGGTGTCACTTGGCCAGCCCAGCGGTGACTGCAGTCCAGGTCACCTGTCTCCCTCTCACCTCTAGCATCTGAGAAACACCGGACAGGCACATGGCACCCCATCGTGGCTGGTGAAGCACGAGCACGGAGCTACTCCGTTGACAAGTAGGGTCCCTGAGAGCATCTCCTGTTCCCTTTCCTTTCACAGGGACCTCATGGAGCCTTATTTTAAAAGGCTCCTAGTCAAAGCAAGGGTGATCTCCCTTCCTCAGCCACAGCTTCGTCTGTGGAACTGTAATGCTTTCAAGCAGCAAAGCAGCTGGAGAAAAGAGGATGCAAGCTTTGAGTATGTGCATTTAGGGCCATCTTCTCACTAGTTCAGCAAATGCTTTGTAGGCCACTAGTTGTTAAAGAATCACTGATAAAGTTGATCGTGCTTTGCATTCAAAGAGGCCTTCTCCTATGGAGAGTTAAAAGTCTGAGCTGTATTTCGATGACATGACAGATGCACTGTCAGTTGAAGATAGGGCAGCCTGGGCAGGTAGCATCTCTCACCTGTGGAGAAGAAACACCTCTCACAGTTTCTGTGTGCAGCCTGATAAGTATTACACCCTTGCAGCTCAAGGGAAGGGCTGCTGACAAAGCAGTCATCAGCTTTTAGCAGGCAGATGAAGTTTCAGGTCTCATATTCCATCCTGCTGCTCTCCTACAGTTTTGTGTCAAAAAGAGCCATTCTGACTCAGTTATATAAATATATATTTTTTTAATCTCAGTGCATGACTCTCTGGTGCTTTTGTTGTGGGAGTTCCCTGTTCTAGTGGAAGCTTTCTAGGCCCTAAGAACCATGTAGCTGAAGAGTTGTTCCCTTGTGTTTTGTCATTTATGTTCGTGTGGAACTACCATGTGTCTCTGTCATTAATTATCAGGAAAACGTGTTTCTGGGTGGAGTCTGGAGTGAAGCTGTTGCAGATGTAAAAACTGAGGGAGATTTCTGTGGTTGCAGCATTTTCTCCTTCACTGTTATTTTGGTTTGCTTTGCAGAGCTTTCTGTTTGCCTGGGTAGGACTTTCTGCAAGTATCTTCCTATGGAGATAAACCTTTTTTTTTTCATTTTGTGGCCAGGTAAGAAGAACAAGTTGCGAGTTTACTATTTGTCATGGTTAAGAAATAAAATCCTTCACAACGATCCTGAAGTAGAAAAGAAACAGGGCTGGACAACGGTGGGCGACTTGGAAGGCTGTGTGCACTATAAAGTTGGTGAGTGGCAAATGCAGTAATCAAGTAGTTGGGATAAAGGATGGTTGAGAAAGGGAACTGCAGTGCATGTAGCTATTGGGTCTAAGGTTTGGTTTTATTTCTAGCTGTCTTACCTGTTTCTCAGGGTGAACTTGCTGGCAAAGCACCAAAATAGATGGCAAGTTACAGGGTTAAATTGAAGATGAGAGGGGTTTTGTGGTGGGATGATGGGCTGGGAACTGGAAAGTTTGCAAATCCAGTCTGTCTCCTTCCTGTAATGGATGCAGCTTCCAGAAGGGTGCTGATATGGGCAGTGAGGGCTGGTAACATTTCACCACCTCTATTAGACCCTTTAGGTAATCGAGGGATTCTCGTCCCCAGCAACTGGTTTTTTTACTAACAAGTTTCCCTCTTCTTTTACCATGATGAATTTACATGCTGGAATAGATTGAAAAAAGTTTCTCTTGAATGTAGATTTTAGGGGGAAAAAAAAGAGTGGGAGGAGAAAGGAAGCTCTGGTAGCAGATGAGGTTTGGAGAAGTATCTGGGAACAGAAGCATGTCTTTAACTTCAAGATGATTCATTGATTCCCCTTAGCTCATGAAATTCCCTAATGCCATCTGAGAACTGCTGCAGTACAGTTACAGAATCAAGCGTGTCTTCACTAGGCAGGTGCCCTTTGAGTGGTCTTAAGTAATTTAAATGGATTTGGCTGTAGAAACTTCCACCAAAGCTGGTGAAAGACATGTAGCATTCACAGCCAGCGGAGTATACAGTGAGCCTGCTGCCCTGCAGGTGGGAATATGAACCAAGAGCTCTTTCTGCTGCTTCGGTTTCATGGTGCATCCTAATAGGCACTGGATGTTGCCTCTGATTTGATTTTCTCCCAAGAGCCAGCTCAGTTCCTTTCCAGCTGCGTCAGTCAGTGTGGAGCAGCAGCAATCAAACTGTTCTCAGTCTCCTCCTGTCATGCGTGTGCTCTTGGAAAAACCTGCTAATGGGGTGTAATCAATAACAATGGCAGTAAGTGACTGCTGAACCAGGAGCTTGACCCCGAAAACAATTAATAATGCACTTCTCTGGTATCATACCCCAGGGTGTCAGCAGCATAATGAAGTAGCCTGTTAACAATACATCAACAGCTATTGAAAGGAGGCTTTCCAGCAGGGAAGTGTCTGAAACAAAGAGCATTCTCTTCCAGATGAAGAGGGGTTTGTTACCCTGGGCTGCAGCCTGGCACTGAACTTCCCTCTGAACCACAGAAATACAGTAGACTTTTTCAGGTAGTGAGAGGCCTCTTTGACAGCTGCGCATTAATTCCCAAGAAGGAGAGCTCTGCCAGTAGTTGGGCTTGCAGTCTGGACGCTGTCACCGAGGCAGCTGGCACTGATCACTTCCGTGTCTCTTTGATGCAACAGGGGTCTCCGATGTCAGGGTGAAGTGGTATTTATGGATCTCAGTTGCTTCAGGCAACTTTTGGCTCCTCTAAATGAGAAATTGCTCTTTTGAAGCGTAAGATTTGGGTGAATTCCCAGATAACACCCAGAGCAAATAATAGGAATTATCAAATGTTCCCTTTCACAGATGAGGTGGTTTTGTTCAACACCCCCTCTCTTACCCGTGAAAAAATTCCAGGAAGTCTTGTAAGCTAGACAAGGTTGAACAAAAGCTCTGTTTTTAGTCAGTACAGCTGTGGAGGTTGAGAGACTTTTTTTGTCTGTTGAAGAAGTGTCAAGCCCCTTAACACTTACAGCTCAGTAGTCTTGCTTTCCTGCACAGTTATAAGAGCAAGTAGTAGTGTGGATCATTATTGTAATGACAATTTATTTCTGATTAATTATGTGAATCTTTTTTCTTTTTCTCAAATGGGTGATCTCAGACTTTAAAGGACTAAGGGAAATGCTCCGCTATCAAGCTTGCCTTTTGCTTTTGAAATTGACTTACGTTGTAATTTTTTTTTCTTCCTCCTTTCCTCTGAGTAATTTTTCCATCAGCTCCAAGTACGACTGCCAGTGCTGTGACTGGAACTGCCAGTAATGGACTCTTCCACAGTCACGGCCTTCTTTTATTGGAATGTCCCTGTCTGAAAATTGATTTTCTTGTCTTGATGACTAAGCACTGTCCAATGTGGGAAAAAATAAGTGGAAATAAGTGTGTACTGACTAGTTAATTCTAAAGATGGTGACATGGTCAGTTGCTAATAAGAGCAGTGACTTCTGTAGCATAAATGTATCAAAGAGCTTAACTACACAGAAGTAGCAATCCTAAAATGTAATGTTACTAAAACTCTCAAAATTACAGTATTTCTTCATACTTACATAAATTGTCTTCTTTCTTGATGTAACTGGAATGACTTTGGAATTATGCTGAATTCTTTTTTGTTTTTTTTTTTAATTTCAGTAAAATACGAAAGAATCAAGTTCTTGGTAATTGCATTGAAGAGTTCTGTGGAAGTCTATGCATGGGCACCAAAGCCATACCATAAATTTATGGCCTTTAAGGTAACAGTATATTTCAGCCATAGGTAGGATTTTCTCATAACTACTTGCAGTTATCTCTTTTACAAAAATGTTCTGACATTGTGTTATGGCCATATTCCAAGTTCTTTGGTAAATCTCCACAAACTTTGTATTATATTTTAATTTAGGAGGGTTTTTTTTTAATTCTTAGAGACAATACACTTAAAGGTCTATATTGTTACCGAGCATAAACTAATAATGACACAATATCACAAGTCTTTGTTTGCTCTGATTGATACTCAGCATTGTTATGGGACTGTTTTTGAATGCTGCCAAAATGAAATTAGCTGGTTTGGTATAATTGCCAGGCTGATTTACAGACAGTTACTGTTGGTTGTGCAGATAGAAGTACTACAGGAGTGCCGAATTGCCCTAAATTTTGGGGAAAACAATTCTTGCTAAAAAAGCAAACAGACCAAATAAACCCCACAGAAAATAGCTTGGGTGATTGAAATGCAGCAGTTTGCAGAGTAATCTGTGATTGTTCATTAGAGATGTGTTAGCCTAATGGGTCTGGTGTCTAGGGACCAGGGGGATGTGGTGGAATAAACCCACAGTGTGTGCATGCGAGCATGTTTTGATAAACCCTGTTGTTGTTCTGAGCACTAAAGTACATTCACTGATGGTTGTCTCACAGTCATTTGGAGAATTGGTACATAAGCCGTTGCTGGTGGATCTAACCGTAGAAGAGGGTCAGAGACTAAAAGTGATCTATGGCTCCTGCGCTGGCTTCCATGCTGTTGATGTGGATTCAGGATCGGTCTATGATATTTATTTACCAACACATGTAAGAGCTGCTGCTGTGGTTGGATTTTTCTCTTTCTTTCTGGTGGATCTCCCCCCCACCTCCAACCCCTTCCTTTCCCCAAATGACCAGTGTGTCAGGCTGTCCCTGTGGATCACTGCCAGATGTTTGCAGTGGTAAATTGGGTGGAGGGGTCTAAGCAGTTATGGCCCCGTGTGCTATGGGATTTGTGCCTCACTGTCAGTCCTCACCTCGTAGTCAGTATGTCTCTGTGGTTTGGAGTTGCCCACTCAGATCTGACAAGGACTGGTGTGACTGTTCCTGGGGTAGCAGCTAAATGGCCAAGTGCCCTGCAAATGCCCAGCAGCACAAATGACACAACAGCCCACTGATGGGTTTCAGAAGGGTTGGAAAAAGCCATGTGGCCTTAGCTACCAAGATTTCCTGTTGTTCATTGTACAAAGAGGTGTCAGATGGGCCACCCCAAGCACTATTCAGTGCAGTGCAGAGATCTGAGGTCTGCATCTGCACTGCTTGCCCCAGGCTTCCTTTCTGCCCATGAAAAGAAATGGGCACCCCTACAGAGAAATTAATCTTTCCTCAGTTTAGATGTCTGCCTTAGGATGAGAAGATTTGTGCTCCGAGGGTTTACGGGTCTTGGTCACCATGTATGGTGTCTAGCTTTAGGGGAGCAGATCTAGTGAATAGTGAATAATGAATTTGGGACTAGATGATCTTTAGGGTCCCTTCCAACCCAAGCCATTCTATGATTCTGTGAATCCCTGATGTGTCAGCCAAAACCAAAACTCACCCATTTCTTTCTTCTAGCACAGGCTCTGCAGCCTTAAAACAAAAGCTTCCTCTTTCTGTCTCTGTAGATCCAAAGTAGCATCCAACCTCACGCAATCATCATT
Source organism: Machaerirhynchus nigripectus (assembly GCA_013397975.1). Classification (NCBI taxonomy): domain Eukaryota; kingdom Metazoa; phylum Chordata; class Aves; order Passeriformes; family Dicruridae; genus Machaerirhynchus; species Machaerirhynchus nigripectus. Next base: position 2,649,828 of record VZRQ01007361.1, read on the forward strand.
CTCCCAAACACGGATGGGATGGAGCTACTGGTCTGCTACGAGGATGAAGGAGTTTATGTCAACACATATGGAAGGATAACCAAGGATGTGGTTCTGCAGTGGGGAGAAATGCCAACTTCAGTTGGTAAGTGCCCCTGGTGAGCCATGTTCAGTGTGCTCTTAGGGAGTGTGAGCCTGTGTGTGTGGGCAGAAGGAGGGAACATTGAGTGTGCTGCTTCTGCATCTGAAGTCAGTGCTGTATTATTTCTGGAAAACAGCTGATTTGGCTGAAGTTTTTGTGAACAAAACCCAAACAGTCAAATTGTGGAGTTCATGATTGAAAAACTCACCATGACCTCTGCAGACTGCTGCAGAAGTTTTGCTAGACAGCCACAAAGTTGTGGAAACCTTTCAGTGTAAAGGCATATAAAGTGGCAGATGAGTAAAATATTATGGGTAAGTCTATGTAGATAACAAAAGGTGTACCTCATTTGATGTCTTTAATTCACCTGCAGATTACTCATCTTTCCAGCTCAAAATAAAGTTGAGAGTGAGAACAATGAGTGTAGTACCCAGGTACACATCAGAATCCCTCTTGCTTGTGCTTCTGTAATTCAGTGCAGAGCATAGCACGGGCTGTGGTCACACCTTCCTTTTGTTGGGCAAGCACATTGCATTTTATGGGCTGTGGGATGGCTGCACTTATTGGGAGATGACTGCTGATAGTTGTTTGAGAAGCAGGAACAACAATGGAGGAGGAAATTTAAAGGAGTTTCATGCACAGCATGTTCACTCCTGTGCTGATTAACTCTTAACTAGATCTAAAAGCAAGCAGACTGTATCAGCTGGCAAATTCCGGAGCCTTTGGAGACTGGAATGCTTGTGAAGTAGTAAATGGCATTGAGGCAGCCAACACCATTTGAACATCTCATATGGCAATTTTTAGAAACTATTTGGCCCGGTTAGCACTAATGGAATGTTTAAAATGAAATAATTTTCCATCAGGATGGTATATACACTGTTGGTGTACATTATATTGTAGTAGATAATTCGATTCAATTTAACTGAAAACTAATATGAATGTGTTATATAAAAGGAAAGTACTGCGAAATTAAATATTTTTTAATTTTCCTGGCTAGGAAGTACTTTTTATTTTTCTGTTAAGTATGCATGCAAATCAGAGGCAACGGCTTAGTCTTCATTAAGTTCCCATATGTTATTTTTGACAGCATTCCTAAGACTATTCATCAAATTGCTTTGTGAATATACCTTTTCATAATGCTGGTGACTTTACTTTTTATTTAATTTTCTTACTGCTATCAGAAATAGATTTTTTCCCTCATGCTACTACTGTATTATACTGTAATCTGTGTTCCGTGTTAACACTCTAAGGAAAAATGTTTGATTTGTTGCTTTATTTGTGCACAGAGAAGCGCAGTATGTCAAATACTATTTCTGCTTCGAGAGCTAAATGTGAACCTCTTGTGAGATATACAGAATGATTTTTAGTTGGCTTTCGCGAGGAGATCAGTTTTTCAAGTATTAATCCTATTAAGAGAAGTTAGGTAGTTTTTTTCCAGTTTTACCTTTTCCTCTCATTCTTTGTTTTTGCTGACAAACTCCTTTGAGGAGGGAAAATAACACGTAAGACACAGAGCTGGTGCTGGGGACACACTGCAGTGGATGGGCTTAGTCTGTTTAAACCTTGGCTTCTGCTTTCTCCTAGTCAACACCTAATTATTCTGTCTGTTTGTCCCAGACTTGGGAGAAAAGGCCTGTGTAAAGACTCAATGTTCCCTCCATTTAATTAAAGGTTATAAAGTTTCCTTTGTTATGAATGCTCAAGGAAGACGTATATAACATAGCAAACACGCAAAAGAAAATTAAAAAAAGGTATTTTTTAGGCATCTTGAATGTTCTGAGGACAGAAATAGCACTCTGAACATGTGTGTAGCTACAATAACACGCGTACAGGTAATTTTTAACTAGACTGTGTCAGGATATTCTGTACCTTTTCCATTCTTCCTCTTGCCTTCTGCCCATCCTAATGTGCTGTTTTCTCTCCAAAGCATACATCCGATCTAACCAGATCATGGGCTGGGGAGAAAAAGCTATCGAAATACGATCGGTGGAAACTGGACACTTGGATGGTGTGTTCATGCACAAAAGGGCACAAAGACTCAAATTCTTATGTGAACGCAACGACAAGGTACCTTCCCTCCCACCAAGTTGGTTGCCAAGATGATAAAGGTGTACTTCAGTTGGGTACTTAGGTTGGGTTGACCCTGACCAGCAGCCAAACACCTAGCCAGCCTCAAGCTCTCTCCACTCTCCCATGGAAGGGAAAGAGAAGTCAGAAGGCAAAAAGACTCATGGATTGAGATATGGACAGTTTAATAAGACAGCAAAAGCTGTGCGTGCAAGCCTGACAAAGTAAAGAATTAATACACAGTCTCCCATGGGCAGGTGCATGTCCAGATGTTTTCCACACATAATGCTTGCTTGGGAAGACAGATGTCATCACCACAATGTCCTTCCTATTCTCTCCCTTTCCCTGAGCCTTTATTGGTGCAGATGATGCTATATATTATGGGACATCCATTTGGTCAGTTTGGGTCTGCTGTCCCAGCATTGTCCCCTTCCAGCCTCTTGCCCATCCCAGCCCACTGGCCTTTTAGGGGTGAGGGAGCTGGAGAGAAAGCCTTGATACCGTGTTGTTCAGCAGTAGCCAAAACACTGGTGTGTTAACAACACCGTTTAACACAGATGCAGGGCCCTGCACCCCACAGGCCGCTATGAGGAGCACCAGCTCCATCCCTGCCAGCCCAGACCAGCACTCAATTGCACTGCAAATACTGGGGACAGTGAAGGCACATTAGAACCACTGCTGTCCTACCTGTTGAATTTGCTGATCTCTTTTCTTTGCAGGTTTTCTTTGCCTCCGTGCGGTCCGGTGGAAGCAGTCAAGTCTATTTCATGACCCTTGGCAGGACTTCACTTCTGAGCTGGTAGAAGCGGTGGGATTTGGAGAGGAATTGCTGACATCCAGAGTCGGAGATCTTCATAACTTGGAATTATTTTCAACTGGAGTACAGACCTGCACGAATGCAGCACTCTGTGTAAATGTGTGTGCAGGCATCACTGGTGTTAGGTTTCTTTATGTTTTTCAACTGAGGCTGCGACGCAGCTGGTGCTGTAAAGATATTGCCGTCAGGTGCTACAATGTCTTTGAGATTTGGGATCATGCTAGAAAGCTACAGGTCTTCTTTTCCCTTCAGCTCCAGGATTCCTACGATTTGAAGGACTCTGTTTGTTAGTGTTAAAACAGAGAAAGGGGGGGAAAAAGGAAGAAAAACAAACCAGGCTTACCATGAATATGCTGTTTGTTGAGTGGACAGGAGGCAGGCAAGAGAAGGTGAGAAGTGGTGTAGAGAGTCAGACTGGCTGAAACAGAGGGCAGATCTAGTCTAGTAATGTTAACAATGTATTTAATTGACATTTCTTTTTTGTAATGTGACAATATGTGGACAAAGAGGAAGGTGCAGGTTTTAAGAAGTTAATATTTATAAAATGTGAAAGACACAGTGACTAGGATAACTTCTTCTTGGGGACAGGGAGGGTGGGAAGGGGCTTGGGGTGGATTTCTTAGGGTTTTTTTGTTTCTGCAGTTTTATTTTGGCCTGGCCAATAACTTTAGTCATTTTCTGTGTACCAGGTGTTGCCTGAAACATGTGCAGATTAAAAAAAAAAAAGGAAAAAAAAATTCATTTTCTATAATGATTCTGTGTTAGGCCAGAACTTGGTTATGTCACAGTATTAGCACTGCCTCAGTTAAAGGTTTAATTTTTGTTTAAACCTAGAAGTGCAACAACAGTTTTACCACAGTCTGCACTCGCAGAACTAAAAAAAAAAAAAAGAAAAAAAAAGAAAAAACAAGAGAAATAAAAACAAAACTACATATGTTTATTTTTTGTGCCTACCTCATTGTTTTTAATGCATAAAATAAAAGAGGTGGTTTAGTTTATACGTTTTTAGAAGAAAACCATTAATGTCTAATTTAATCTTAATACCAAAACTACCAGATTGAAAGGTTTCTGACTGTTATTGCATAGCAAGTTTCAGCAGGAGGAGAGAGTAGTCCGTTGGGGCAATAGTCGTAGCGGTGTGGCAGTGAGACACTGATTAATGTAATTTGCTTACAAAATTTGGTAAAGCAAGCATTTTTTAAACCAGTTTCATCCTTACTAGAAGTATGAATTTAGCCTAAACCAGAGGTTTCACTCTTCTAACACATGGGCTTAGTAACAGGCAGGTAAAAGTAACTAGGCTAGTTCTATAAATTGTTAAATGTTGTAGGAAACATTCTGGGGCGGTGATGTTTTTCTTTTTTAAGAATGCAATGCACTAAAACTCTTTTAAGAATGTAGTTAATACTGCTTATTCATAAAAACAGCGTATACCTGTGTTTAGATGTAAGATCCCAGCTCTGGCTTTT
>VZRQ01007361.1:2654317-2738220 GCA_013397975.1 Machaerirhynchus nigripectus
TTTTTTTTTTTTTTTTATGTTTTTTTTTTGTTTTTAAGTGAGTTTTATTTTATGGATAAGTTCTGACATTTTTAATAAATGTCTTGAGAGTAATAATTTGTTTAGTGGCTACATGTTCATTACTTGAGAAGTCTTGAGTGTATAATAATCTGTTGGTGTTGTAATAATGCACAGTGTCACGATTCAGCCATTTTCCTTTTTGTTTCCTTTTTATTTTTTCCCCTTAATTCCTTTGGTGGGGTACTTTGCTGACAGCTGCCTTAAGCTGTTCATTCAGTGAACAGGCTCTCAGTGTTTCATGGGCTTTGTCTTCTGCTGTGGTTAACTTTCCTTCATGGCATGACAGGTAGGGCTTTTTAAACACGTGTTCTTCAATTCAGTCAAGCTGATGGCTCGAGTGACTGGTCACACAATCAATTAAGAGCCAAGAGCACCAGGTGTGCAAAGCTCAGACTCAACAGACCCTTCTTTTGGTGTCAAATCTGACTGCTGTAAATCCTTCAACCCCAATCAGCGCTGCTGCTGAAGACTCTCCTTCAAACATCGTAGATGGTTGAAAAGCGAGCGGTAACGCGTACCTCCAGCGCATGCGTGTGCACACAGCAACCCCCACTCCCCCACCCCCCAAAAAGAATCAAAACTCAAGAAAGCCTTACATTTGCTGGCGGAGGAATACCTAGAACTATTTTTTTTCAATTGTATGACTTTTGGATAGTGTTGAAGGTGAAGGATGTGTTCTTCTCAGGCCCGGTGTGGTCAGCCAGAAGAACGATCAACCTTTTGTACTATAATGAACTAAAGGGGACTCGGAAATGCAGCGTGATGGTAGACATGGGTGTGATCACAGAGCTGCCCTGTAGTGTAGTTTGCCGAAGCTGATTCGATCGAATGTCAGTCTGCGTGATTTAAATCTTCCAGTGCTATGTGGTCAAAATTAATCTAGTCCTTGAAAGCTGATGCTATTCACCTAGAGGAAGATGCTCCAGTGCTGTAGGGATGCCCAGGTTGTGGATATGTACTGTTGAAGTTTTGAGGCTCCGGGGGAGGGTGGAAATCTCCTTCCTTCAGTGGGTCTGCCCGTCTGGCAGCTTCTGCCTCCACAGAAGTGCCAACATGGCAAGGTGAAAACAGTATTACAAAACCACTTCATATACCACCATCAAACTCCTCAAACAGTGCTTTTGTAAGCAAAGAAGAAAAGAAAAGCTCCTAGGTTTAGTTTTAAGCTTTAATAAGTAATAATTTTCTGTATCTTTAAGTCAAAGTAACCCTAACTTGTATGACTGCAGTGTTTTTATTTTTTATCTTATGCACATGTTATGTTGGAGAAAATGTTTACAAAAATGGTTTTGTTACACTAATGTGCATCACATATTTATGGTTTATTTGAAAGTGATTTTTGTGGGTTTTTTAGTTCTTCATAGTATTAGTAGTACACTTTTTGTGATTTATAACCCCAAACTCTGCTGATTATAAAGATGCTAAACAATAATACAAAATGACAAACTGCATTAAAATTACTAATCGTAGAGCTGCAAAGCAGACTGGTGACAAGTAAAACACTCAGCCTTTTTTTTGCAGTGCTATCTAACTTGTCTTCTGTGTATTATGGAAATTACTGTTTTTTCCCCGTTTTTCCTTAAATAAAGTCAAATTGACACCTATTGTATGTGGAAAGTACTTTGAATATCTCCTGGCTGCAGAAATCAAGCTGCATGTTGCCTAGTTGCATGTTACCATAAGAACAAAAGTCTTATTGTCAAATCTCATAATTTTAGAGACTTTGACAGTAAATGTGGGCCTTTGAGGGCTTTTTTTGTTGTTGTTTTTTTGGGGGGGTTTTTTTTGTTTTTTTCTTTTGCTTTGTTTTGTTCTTTTTCTTAAAGCCCAATCTCCTGGTGCTGTTGTTTTTTTGAGAATTGCAGTTCTGCTTTTACAGAGAAAGGAGAGTGAAAATCTTAGGAATGTGAGTGTGGGCTGGGAAAGAAATTGCACAAGGAGAGCTTTGGTTGCGTTGTGAACGTGCCCTCCTGCCATGCCGCCTTCAGGCATGTGGTTTTTGTAAGCTGGTGTTGCTCATTGTCAAGAGTGCAATGAACAGCAGTCTTGATCCGGACTCTTGCACGGCATAAAAGCGTGGCTTCAAAAAAGCCAGGCTTTCCGAGTCATAAGCTACAAACACTGAGCAGGTTTGATGCAAAGTTGCTGGTTTTGGCCCCAGGGTTTCCCTTGGGCTTTGCCCGTGTTTTTGCACCACAGGCTGTGTCTGTTTTCTGAAGTGGAGATAAGCAGTAGACGTTTCCTTCCGACTAGGCTGGTCTCTGTGTGAGGAGGAGGAGGAAGTCTCTGGTCCCGGACTTCTGCCTTTCCTTTCACTCTCATCTGCAGAAGGCATGGGATGTGGTGTAAGTTGAAAAATGTTTCAGGATTTCACTTGCTTCCTACAGACAAAGGTATCTGAAATCCTCGAGCCTCACAGCTTTTCCGCTTCTGCGAGGATAGATACTGACTGAGCTTAAAAAGCTCAGGACCAGCCAACTGCTGGTCAGGTTCCTGCTGGCTCCACTCCAGTTGCTGCTTCAGAGCTGCTGGTTTTCCTCAGTCATCCATGACCCACTGAAGACTTCCCTCAGTTAAACATGCTTAGGTGCAGTTGGGTGAGCACCCTTAGCTGGTCGTGAAGACAGATGTGAGCTGATGCTCATTCCAGTGTGCAGTAAGTAGCTGAAAGCAGCAAACACACGTGAGTTTTGGAGCAGGTGCTGGCAGTGGAGAACAGGGAAAACCTTTGTGCTTCTGTGAAGAAAGGCATAATTATGGTGACTTACAGTAAGAAGGAAAAAAAATGCAGCATTGGAAACCATGCAGCAGAACTCATTCCTCTGTGGTACTGGTGTAGGTAGCAATGGTGAGAGAGACAAATTTTTACTTTTAAGGGAGGGAGGGATGTCCTGGGGCAGAAGAGAACAAACAATGCAGCAAAGGAACATATGCATCTTAAAACTGGAACTACTTCATTAGTCAAACCAGGGAAAGAAATGATCAAATGTCAAAATTGAAACAATTTTTTTACAAAGCTTTAAATACGCAAGTTAAATATTAGTAAAGTGCAGAACACTTAACCAGGAGATTGAAGCAACAAAAATCCAAATTAGAAAAGATACAAGAGCCAGCCTTTTTCAGCAGGTTGCTCTGCTGGAAGTCATGTGCTACAACAATAGGGTTGTATAGAACCTTATATGAAGGTGGGAAAGTCCTATTTTGTGGGCTGCTACCTTTTGTGCAGAGACCTTGTTAATTCTCCTTATATTCATATGGTTGTCTAGGATGAGGACTGTAATACTGCTGAGAAGAGACTGAAGTTGCAGAAACTTCGAGTGCAAGAAAAAGGCTGATGGCAGAGAGGGGACTCGGCACCGTGCATTCAGCACAGGACTCCGCGGTGTCAGAATGGTCCATGGCAACAAATACAGTAGTAATGGGACTGCATTTCCACCTTAGGGTCCAGTGCCTTGTGAGCTCCAGCATCTCAGCCCAAAGCTGTTTCTCTCTTCTAAAACCACTAAAGAAATACTAGCACTGAGTTGTGCCACTTTGCTTAAGCAGTGTTCAATAAGCAGTGGTCATGGCCAGCCTGGGTTACTTGCTGCTGGCTCTCTTTGCCAGGGAATCCCAACCAGTCCAGCAGGGAAACGATGCTGGGAACTCAACCATGAGAAGACTTCTTTTGCCCGTGAGGAATAAGCTTTATGGCCAGGATTCCCCCTGCACATAAGGGGTGTCCCTTGCCTGCTGGACTATATTGGGGTGTGTAAGGAGATGCAGATTCAAAGAGCTGTGTGTGCCCAGGAGCTGTAATGATGTTCGATTGTAGCCATCTTCCAGTATGTACAAATTCACTGCTGAGCTCCAGCACGCAGCTTTTGGCCTATTTCCAACCCATTTAAGGCAGGAAAGGTGGTAACAACAGTCTTTCGACTTAACTTTTTTTTTAAAGTTTTTTTAACACTGCTGTGCTGGTGCTGCTCGGGGAAGTGTGAAAATGCAGGGTCAGGCCAAAACTAGCACAGCCACTATAGCCACTTGGACTGCTGTGAAGGTTACTGGGTGGGGGAATTAAAGATGAACATCAGGTAATAGTTGCAGCCACTCAATTTTCACTCCATGATCGTGTGGCTCCGCGCAGCATATGCTCCTAAAGGGTAAAAACTCTGCCCTAGAAATACCGATAATCTTTCTTTATCTCTCTGGTTTATTCCACTCTCGGTCTAAGAAATAATAAACTAGGGAGGGAGGGAGGGGGGGAGGGAGGGAGGAAGGAAGGTGTTTCATTGTTTGAGAAAATAAATCCCTGACTCAATCAAAATATGCCCTTTCCAGCTGATTGTTAAATAGGAAATTCATTTTAATGTTTCATTCTCAGGCTCTTTTGATTCTATGGGGTAAATATGTGGCACAGGAAAATGAGATGAATTTGTTCCAATTGCTGCATGCGGCTCAGATTTTACTTGCCCTCTGTGTGAAATTTATATTGCACAATCTCGTGTTTGTCATTCAGCTTAATTTGTCCATTTAAAGGCATTACCATACTTCCATTTTATTTTAATATTTGCCTCTCCCAAGCAATTTTGCCCAGACCATGTTACCCATGGAAAAAAAATGCATTTCTGTCTCTGAAATAGCCATTTGAGTGAAGGGATTGTAAATGCTGTTTCTGTTGGCTCTTGTCATAGTGAGGTTACAGACAATTTCTGGTAGAATCCTGTCAGTATAGTTAGCAAGACTCTAGTCTTACAAACAGGCAAAGTTGAAAGACAGAAGAGAGTAAATGATGTGTTTGGCAGCTTTTAGTAAGTCAGAGGGATAGTTAAAAAACAAGTTTTTAGTTTTAAGTTTCTTCAAGTCAACCATTTAACCATCTTGGCCCCTTTGGGGATGGGTGTCTCCCTGGTGCTTGGTGAAGGCAACAGAGCGTGACCCACATGCTCACATTTCTGGGCCAGATGCTGACTAACCTTTGGCAATTGAGACAGGAAGGCATTAGCAAGGTGAGACCTGTGAGAAAGCAAAGAGCACATTTGCTGCTTCATTGCAATGATGTTACCAAATTTTCTACACCTGCTAAAGGATACATGTGCATGTAGCTTGGCATAGAGCACGCTTACTTGCGACAAGGAAAAGTCCTGGCTTTTGGCAGTCCTGTGTCCTACTGGTGGTGCCACCAGGCAGAAAGTGGACCTGGGTCCTCCTAGAAGAGCCTTGTCAAGAGCTTTCTCAGCCCCACTGCAGACCTAAGCATTTACTTTACCTTCAAACATAAGACAGACACAATCTAAGCTCTCTTCTCCCAAGCACTTAGTTGTGTGCTAACCTCCGCCTAACGCCGAAGTGTAACCCCAAACCTGAAGGCAGACTTCCTGCCATGGTGATCCCACCCTGGTGCAGCCCACACAGAGCAGCTGGCAAAGCCAGGCTGGTGGGCACATACAGAAGCTCTGTCCTAAGAACTTCACTAAGTGCTAGACCTACCCCAATCAAATCCCAAAACCTTCTGGAAAATTCATATGGAAATTTTCTTGGTGTTTCAGTAATGAAATTAACTGGAAGATAAGAAGAGAGCACATACTGGCATAGAATGTTAAAATGCAAAATGTGTAATTATAGACTCACAGTTGTAATGACTCTAATGGATATCAGAGACAAGTCTAAAAGGAGAATAAATTATTTCAGGGCATAAAGAATCAGTTATGGGTAATTAAGCTGCAATTATCATTACTGTGCTGCTATGATAGATTTTTTTAAACTAATTTTTCTAAAATGGAAAAATGCAAGTTATGCATGAATTCATCTATTATTTGCCATTCAGATAAAAACATTTTTCTAGTGCTTTTCAAAATGTGCCAGTGGGACAGATCTCAGTTTTTCACTAGAGAGAGCACCAGGGATTTTATGAGGTGATTTATTTCACATCACACAGCTGTTCAGTGGCATAATTTAAACTCATGTTCAGTGAGGTGCATAAACTCATGCCCACTGCCAATCATGGAAGCCAACACTCAGGTTCCAACAGAGTTCTTCACGTATTTAAGATGAAGGGATTTGGTAAATCTAAAATCCAGGGCTCCAATTCAGAGCAAGGACATCACAGCTCAGAGTGGCCAGCATTGTTCTTGGTTCAGTCTGCAGTGCTGAGATGGCTGAACCTGGAAATCAGCTGTTAAAAAGCTGCAGTTTATGAAATTGAGACCGATGCTCATTGGTGTCACCTTGCTTTAAAAGGGCCCTTGTGAAACGTGTCAGGCGAGTATGCGCTCCACGAGCAGGTGTGGTGTGGGAAGGATCAGTAGTTCAGGAAATCAGAGACCTGAGATGGCAGTGGCATTACAAAGGATTAGCCAGGAAGGCAGTGGGACGCCTTCTGTTCGTCTTCAGGCACTGAAGACTTTGCAGCTGGGGAGGAGCTCCTTACTGGTACCAATGTACAAGCTCAGCGGTTCGAAGTGGCAACCCAAAATGTGGATAGAGGACAACTTTGCCTGTATTGCATGGTAACCTGCCCAAAGGAGCAAGGAAATAAATTCCAGGTTTGCTTCTAGCACCATCCCTCTATGCATGACCCAAGTAGGAATATTTGCCAAAGAATTACTTTGAGTTCCTAAAGCCTTCATGTCCTTTGCTATTCTGGTTGGCTTCCAGCTGCTGCAGCAGAAACATTGGGGTTCCCAGGGAGGTGGGGTGTTCTCAGACACCTTGGACTTCTGGAAGAGAACCACATGCTAGGGTTTAGGTGCCCACATCCCACAAGGGTGTTTTTAGCATGTTTGCCATGACACTAAACTCCTCAATGCAGGGCTCGTCATCTGCTGCATGTGTTTTTAGAAAAGGATTTTTTAAAAATGCTGAAAATCTGGAATGTATTGGGTCTTATGTTCCTAACTTAATCCAGATGCTTCTTTCTACTGCTCAGCATTTGTAGACTTTTCTTGAAGAGCCATATTCCCTCTATAACAGATGGTCATCATGAGAGTATTCAAAAACTCTCTTTATCCTCACTAATTAGTTTGTAGCCGTATGTATACCTTGATATAATCTGAAGTACTTGTTTTCTCATAAATTATATCAATTTAGTATGGTTCAAAAATACTAATAAACTTCTCTACACTCTTGTTGAGGGGAAGTTAGAAGCATTTTTTTTCTAACATTAATCTCCTAACTTGAAATAAAGAACAAAAGGTTAGATTTGTTTCTTTACAGAAGAAAATTTATAAAGAATTTTGTTTTAGAAAATTTGAAGGAAAACACTGCAGTGTTTGGTCAAAAATAATTTCTACATTTGTAAAAACAGTAATACTATGCTTTCTGTAATAACCACTAGGATTTCATTATGCTAACTGTAATTTGAATTCTAAAGGTATTTTCATGCTGCTGAATTCATTATCCCTATACAGTGCATTTTGAATGGACAGCATCTCTCATGGCCCAGCTCACAAAGTTTGTCTCCAAGGGAAATGTGTCGTATCAGGCTACATTTACATTTTTGTGGGGTTGGGTATATGTATAAAACCCCATGTGCTGCATTAAAGTGCTTTACAAATTTTATGCCATTGATCAAATATTGAAGGGTGTATCAAACAAAATATTCTGTCTTGGTCAACCTGACCTCCTCTTGCCTTCCTTGACCAGAGTATCTCTATTTCACAAGACTAGCATTTTTTACCATGGGAAGTGTCAGTTAAATGGCAAATTATTTTCTGATTAAAAAGGAAAGGACTAGGATGAAAAATGCTTAGCCCGCTCTGATTTTTTATGTGTGAAACACTGAAGCGAGGTTCTGTCCAGCCGGCTGAAGTTTTCACTCCTGAGCTGCCCCATCTGCCCCAGGGGAGAAGCCCCTCATTGTTGTCAAGCCAAGGCACCCACAGATCTCAACTGCAGACTTGTGGACAAACAAGTGCCAAGTCACCCATATTTTGGGTAGGTGCCTCAGAGTGATGGTTTTTTTACAGTAACTGAGATTTGGGGCAGAAGGGGGAAAGCATCAACAACTCAGAGACTGCCAAGCCCTTCCCTCAGGTGCACTAAACACAAGTGGCGAGAAGTCCTTGGGGTTCAGCCAGCTGGGTCTCCAGCTCACTGAGGGACAAGGGAGCTTGTGGCAGATAACTTCATTAGAGAGGATGTATAAGCTAGTTGTTTTCTAAGGAAAAACATGCCAAGTAGAACAGAAAGAGGTTTAGGCTGAAAATGTGGAAAAATGGTGATAGTGCTATGCTGTAAAACCAGTACCTACAACGGGTCCCTGGTTTCTGGTATCTGTTTTTCGTGCATGTCTTTGGAAGAGGATTTAGTCACTGCTTTTAAACGTGTCTTCTTCCTAAAGGTGCGTACCTCGATCTTTATTTTCTAAAGACAGTACAAAAGAAATTTTCTCACAGATTCCATTTGGGGGCTTTTAAATAGCAGTTAATTGCATCACTGATGGTGTGGGAGGTGGGTATAACCCCTCGCGCCACAGCATGTGGGCAAAAGGAGCAGATCCCTTGTGTTCCTTGTGGCATATGCACGTGTCTACGAATCAAACAGGGCTTTATTCAGCTGTCAGTTATCACACTGTTACAGAGAATGTCTCACAATTTGGGTTCTTAGCTGAATTCAGTCCAGTATATTTTTCCCCTGGGATCACTTTGCAGCTGAGATTCACTGCAGCAGTGAACAAAGTGAAGCTGTTATCCTCTTTTTGCCCCACTTCTGTAAATGGAAGCAACCCTTTTAGCTTCAGTTTTCTTTCTAGTCATGAAGACTATAGGGTACATTCCTGTAACAGAAATGGTTAAAAGGGCTCTTACATCTTCTTCCTATTCCTTTGTGACAACAGCTCTGTGGGGAGGAAAACATTATTTCCTCCTATCTGTGAGATGCTGGCATTGATGCCTTAGGTTTTAACTTTTATATTATTCAAATCCTATACTGCCTAGAGTGTAACTCTGAAGTTTCTTGTGGCCTGTTAGCTGCAGTTCTCTCATGCTGGTTAGACATAACAAGCCATTCTAGGTTTGCTCTCCCAGGACACCTAGATTGTCCCAGGCCCCAAAATATGTAAACTAAGGCCTCTGAAGAGGGAGGCAAACGTGGAGTAGTTACATCATTAGCTGGGGTTGTAATTGGAGAATTATTCCTGATATGCAAATGGACCAAACTTAAAAAGGTGTGAAGAACTCGAGACCCGGTGTCCATCCTGGGTGCAGTCTTTGACTGCCCAGGGTGCACCTTTGAAGGCCCTTCGAATGAATACCTACCTTTATTCCCTTATTCTTGTCTAGTCTCTGTTTTTAGGTGGCCCCCTCAGGCACCAGCAATATACAAGGGCTCTCTGGACACCCCTGGGAGAAGATACAGACATGCCAGGGACTGCATGCCAGTGGAGCTGGGGTTGGATGCTGCCCACAGCTGTGCCCCACAGCTGTGCCCCACAGCTGGAGGTCACAGGGTCTGGCTAGGCAGGTGAGGCTTCGTGCCTGGTGCTGCACCTTGGGGTGCAGCCAGGCTGGGTACCACCAGCTGGAAAACTGCCGTCAGCAGATCCCAGGGCTGGGTGAGACCTGTTTTTTAGGACCTTCTCACACCTGGCTGCATCTGCAGCAGGAGATGCAGCTTTCCTCCCTCTGCCAACAAGGCCTTCAGGCCCTACAGGACTCATTTACTTCTCAGAACTTTGAGACGCTTGTATTTTTGTGACAGCTGTAAACTCAGACTTATTTGAAATGTTATTGTTTCTGTTCCCTTCTGCTTTTATCAGTTTCTTTTTTTTCTGCTCTTTGTTCTTCCTTCTTTCCTTCCTTCCTTAACTTTGCTATCGTACTTCTGTTTCTGCCAAAAAGCAGTGTTTGTTTTGCGAAGTGATGGGTTGAAGCAACACACTGGAGATTCTTTTAGTGGATACAGCCATTGCTATTTCTAGCAAAGACGCAACTGTGCAGTACTGGGATTGTATTTCTGCTCTGCAGTGTGTAACTGTGCACGTGTCCTGGTGCAAACTGTCCCAAGACACTCCAGCTTTTAATCAAAGAGTTTCAGGCTAATATGAAAGCAAAGGAGTATTTTCACAAAGGGGTGAAGCGGCAAAATATTTCCCTCTTGTCTGTGGAAGCTTTGATATTCTGTAGATTTAATAACAGCCTGCAGGATCAGAGACTGGAGGGACCAGATAATGCAAATATTTTGTTTGATTTTATGTGGATTGCTGAGTTTTGCATTGTGGTCACTCTTCCAAATCCAAGTCCAAGACATACCAGCTGGAGGCTGAATGTTTACAGGCAGCATTGTCTTAGCAAGTGCCTTACAAATCGCAGAAAACATAAATGCTGCAGGAACAGGGGGGGCTCTGCTAGCAAACTGCAGCTGAGACATTTGTTCAGCATCAGAAGTATAGATGTGGTGATTAGAGACATGGTTTAATGGTGGACTTGGCAGTGTAAGGTTTATTGTACGATTCAATGACCTTAAGGGTCTTCGTCTGCCTAAATGATTCTATGATTCTAAGGGGTTTTGAGCAGGCAAAATCTAAATCTTGTTTCTAAATTTGCCATCTGTTTGTAAAATGTGTGTCAATAAATGCTGTACTTTCACATTCACAACTGAACTTGGTTTCAATTGGACTGTGGTAACTCTGAGGCTTTACTAATGAATTTTGTAATAGCCACCTTCACTACTTCGGGAAGTATTGTCTGTGTTGACATTTCTCGCACACCAAGTGCAGAGGCCCAGAAGTTCCTTTTGGATTTGAAATATAGTGCTATTAAGCAAGTTCATTTTCCAAGTTCTAATCTCACCCTAGGAAACACCATTCTTGTGAAGATGTGTCTGTCAAATTCTTGTGAAGATGTAGCCATCAGAAAAATGCATCCAGTTTCTTTTCTGTAAGGTCTGGGATGAGCTCATATCTCTCAGCATGGATGCTGAGTGCTTGCTGGCACACAGGATAGCTTCTTGTGGGAGTTTTGTGCAATGGCAGTAGGTTGGGAGATGCTCAAAAATCTGAAGTTTTCAGTGACAGTAAATATTTTTTGAAAGCTGTCATGGTCAGAGATAAAAAACTAGTGTGTCCTTTTGGGGTGAGTAACATTGATGCACGTAAATATTCCTAATTGTGATGCCCAGTATCTGCTTCTTACAATATCTTGACAACTCTGTATGTGACAAACATTCACTTTTTCTTTTTTTTTTCACTTATTTGGATGAGCATGTGAAGATAACCTGCTTCAATCCATAATCTATAGAGGTTCACATCTCAGGTGAAGAGGTTCACATCTCATTGCTATTTTACAGTAAGAGACTGTGAATTTCACCTTGGAAAGTTTTAAAGGTGACTGTATCCTTAGATTTGTAATAGTTTAACATACAAACCTACTATAAAAAGGCATCCAGGAAACCCAAAATTTCGATCATCCACAGTTAAAAAGCAGTTTAATTAATTCTAGCACTTGGTATTTCTGTTGTGGTTTTCCTAAAGTATGGAGGCTCTTCCTGGAAGGACCTTCAGGGTCACTGCTATACTGATGCTTCAATGATTATTTCAGGCAAACTCCTAGTAATGGATAGAAGGTAACAATCCATTTGCAGTAGAAATATGGCACATTTTTAATGCACAGTCTTAGTTTATTGGTGGAATGTAGCCATCTCCTTACTATATGTTTTTAAGATGTGTCATGGCAGGAAATTTCAAGAGAGAAAGCTGGTAACCATGAAAATTCATTTGTGGCACCTCGATATTTTTCCCTTCATACTTGTCTGAGGTTGGTGGAACACAGCCCGCAGAAGCTAGTAGGGAACAGCCTCTAAAAGAGACATTGGGTAAGACTGGAGACATCCTCTTAACTTCTCCTTTAGATTCTTCTTTCAGTCGCTTCAAAAAAACCCCAAAACCCAAACACTAAAACCTCCAAAGGTTTTGTCTAAGTGCTGTCACTTAGCCGTGTTAGGAACACATTTCAATGTCTTCATCTGTAAAGAGATTAAAATTCTCACTTCACTACACTTAAAGCCTACTGCAGCTGAGTATGATTTGAGTGCCAGATCCATCCATCTTGGAAAGGCATTGTGCCTAATTTTGCTCAGGAGAGCCAGCGATCTCATGGCGTTTTGACTCGTGCTGCTCACAGCTTACTGCAGCACCCAAACACCGGCAAGCCCTTTGTGCATTTGATGCCTTAGGTTTTAACTTTTATATTTTTCAAATTCTGTACTGCTTAGAGTGTAACTCTGAAGTTCCTTGTAGCCTGTAATTTCTGCTCTTTCGTGCAAGATAGATGTAACAAAGCCTCTCCAGGCTTTGCCTTCAAGGACAGCCAGGCTCTTCTACGCCCAAAATGTGTAAACCAAAGCCTCTAAGGGGGGAGCAAGCTGAGGGGAATTACATCACTGAACTGGGGCTTTAACTGGAGAATTAACCATGGTATGCAAATGAACCAAACCTATAAAGGTGTGAAGAACTCGTGACCTGTCGTCCATCTTGGGGTCCGTTTTTGGAAGCAGCCTCTGGCTCCCCAGGGTGTACCTTGAAGGCCCTTCAAATAAACACCTATCTTTATTCCCTTACTCTTGTCTAGTCTCTGTTTCTAGGTGGCTGGAGAAGGCATCACATTCAGCAGAATGCATCAGTAGTTGGATTTCTTCAAGGTTTGAAACAGATGGTTTGCAGTCCATTTTGCTGTCACTTACCAAAGGGGTCCCTTTGAGGTACGTGTTGTATTTTGTTCTCCGCTAGGTCTCTGATCTCCAGGTCTCGGAGCTGGCAGGTCTGCTATTTCTTGAGTACTATGGAACTGCAAGTGCATAATTCTGCAAGTCTTGAAATAGTGCAAGTGTAAATGTCAGTAGCTTTTCACGTAGATACGTTGGACTTTCTATATTGCTTTACTTATTACAGTTTTATATTGCTTTTTTATTGCAAGAGGAATTATATTAAGCTTACTCATGATCTTTGAAAGATACTGCAGGGAAATCAAAATGCTGTGTAAACAGGCCCTGACTAGAGACCTAGACTCTTCCTCACTGGGAGGATACGTCTGAATGCTTCAAGAACTGGGCTTTGGCAAACGGGTTTGGCCATACTTTACTGAGTTGCCCCCCGGTCACCTTTGGCTTGTCCAGTGCTGGAATGGGTAGTCCTGAGACAGGATCAGATTTTTCAGTGCCGAGGTCTGAGGCTGTTTAGGCCAGATGTGTCACTTTGGATCATGCCAATCTAACCTTTTTTCATAAGGCTGTGTGAGTAAGTAGATACATTAATGGACTTGGTTTTCCCCTCAAGTCTGTGATGGTGTGTTGGGACTTAAAAGTGATGGACTAAACCTTATTTTTTTTACCACTGTTGGAAACTAATTTTAACAACTGATGCATTTGAGGCATATATAAAGAAAGTACGCATCCTTGAAGTGAACAGCATGTGATATGTGAAAGAAGAGGAGGGAACAAGCAGCTAAAAAAGGTAAATTTAGCAGTGTAAGTGTCATTGGGCACAGACAGATGGATACCAGCTATCTTTTTGGTAGGTACTAAGATATGCTGTATGAAGTGAGGAAGAAGAATGTGCTTTAACTGAATACTGCTAACCCTGTAGAATAAAAAAGCTGAAAGCTAGATTTTTTTTTTTTTTAGTAAGTAGGGCCATATTCTGCATAAAGTATGTTTGTCTTTAATATTCAAACAGGAAGATATTTCAAGTTGTTTCAGACTCTAGTGCTGCTGAAAAACCTCTGGATTCATGATAAAATGAATGTTTATTATGTACCACAGATGGAGAAGAGAGCTGTTATTTTTGGAGCCAGGAAAATAAAAAGTAGTTTGGAAGCATCCCACGATGTGGAGCAAATTCTTTGTCACATTTGTTAGGAGAAAATTATGCAGGTAATGTTCATTGCAATAGATGTCCTGCAGAATGTCATAATTAGTAATTTGAGCTAAGATTCCCAAACTCCTATGCCCTAGGTACTGCAGAAAACATTTAAAAATATACATCAGCAGGCCACATTAAACTTTAAGACATGAGTGATTATACTGGTCGTTTGGCTTGGTTTCTTCCAGGAAGGATTTCCAGAACTGGATTCTGAATGTTCTTGGGTGCTCTCCTCTTATCCCACAGCATTGCTGACTTGCTCTAGTTGCAAAGTGCATCAGTTCAGCCAGGGTGAGATTTTAGTTGTCCAACGACCAGCAAACCTATCAAAATCAAAATTGTAAAGAGGAAGCAAGTTGAAGCCTCTTGATGTGTGGCAATTCTTCCGGAACAGGGCAGGCGACACGCAATCTTGGACAGCCCCCAGGGGCAGCAGATCAATGAATACTTGCAGGGAGATGTTGCCTAAGTAACCACAGTCATGGGTCTGTATTTCACAAGCGTGTTTTCCTATTACTGGAGTAGTAATGGGATGTTCTTGGTACAGTGAACTCTGGGTACCTCAGAGCTACCTCTCTCACGTAGGAAACCTGAGGCCTACACCTTCGTGAGCCAGAGTGCAAAGCATGAGGTTTGGCATGGGCTGGATCGGGGGTACCAGGGCTGAATTGGGGGTGCAAGGGCTGAATTGTTTTCAAACCTGATGTTGCCATCTACACTTTCAGCTCCGCACTTGTGTTGGAGCAGCGTAAGGTTGCGTGAGTGGTACATGTACAGTACATTTTGTTCTGCAATCAGTGCCCATGGATTCTGTTTCACTGCCTCCCCCATCAGCACAGATTGCCAGTAAGTGCTGTGTGTTCTGGTCAGCTGTCAAGTGTTGCTCCCACAGGTTTTCAGGAAACTTGTGCATGTTCCACGCAGTGCCCTACAAAGCACAGGAAGTCCTGGGCCCACTGGTATTATTCCTGCAACTCCAGTGTCCTTGCAAACAGGTCCTGCAAGTCCTGACTGTTGCATGGTCTATGACAGATTATAGGGTCTTAAGAAGACCTGGAAGTGCTTTCCACTACTTTGTTTATTAGGAAGCTTTTTCCCATACATGTATGTGTTGTTTTTTCTCCTGGTGTGAGAAAGGTCCAGAACGCTTTTTGTTCTTGTCTTACAAAGCCTTTTGCTAGCAAAAGAGTTAGCTATTTCCTAGGTTAGCTGCAGCGTGTACATAGGTGTATCTATGCATGCATTTTCAGGGCAGAAAAGTAGAGAGGGTCTCATCATCCATGCTGAACATTGCTGAGATACATCTGCATATCATAGGAGCTGCTGGCTGCAATGTGGGCAGCCTTCATGGATGAACCAGGTTCATGGTTGAGAGGCTTCTCTACGGCAGTGCAAAGGTGGATAATGATTCAGAAAAACTCTTCATGGGAACAACAGCCTCCCCTGTATTTGTACCACTCTGTGCCTTGTCTGTCTCCTGTGTCCTGGCCTATTTCCTTATGACCTACCTTTTATGGTGGCAGTATCAGTATGTAATTTACCTCTGTACAAACCCCCCCATTGAAATATGTGCCCTGGTTATAGCAGCCTGGCCATGACTGATAAGGACATGGGGAGGACACAGGTCTGCAGAGAGGTGAGGGTTGTGGATCAGAGCAGTTTAAGAGATGGACACAAAAGTGTATCAGAGGCACATCAGAACTTGGCTCAGGGTGTGAACGAATTTGCATCCACCTTGCTGCAGGTGAACTTGTTCCTGTCTAGAAAGGTCTGAAAGGGGCTTGATAATGCAGATAAATACTATAGAGTTTGCAAACCCTGCATTTTGTTTGTTGAACATGGAACAGCTGAACCCAAAGCCACATGAATTTACCCATTGCAGATCCTAAGCGAGGCATGAGGTGTGTTGAAAGCCTCTTCAGTTCATGATTCCTCCTATGCACCAACTTCTGTTGAAAACTCCTCTTACATAAGCATCAAATTTGGCACATTAACATAATCCTTTCCTCAAGGTGGTCTTTCTTCATCTTCTCAGAAAGTACAGCCTTAAGGCAGAGCTCTGCCTGGCACTTCTCTTCATTACAGCATTACGAGGTTTTGAAGCGGTCAGTCAAGTAGAGTATTAAAACTGCTGGCTGCATACATTGTTAAGAAAACACTGAAAATCTCCCTTTGGCAGATTGCTGTGCCAGAAAGTTTCAGACATTTCCTCTGTTCCACAAAGCCTTCAGAAATAAGAGTGGTTTGATGAGGATATACTAGAAAAATCATACTCTTCTTTTATAGTAGTTATTTGGCAAAATGAAGAAATAGATTTATCCTAAAACAGAGAAGTGGTCTGAGCAAGGTCTGGAGGATGCCATCCTAGTTCTGATGGTTCTGTGAATGCTGAGCTGCAGGGGCCCTGCCAGGTGCTGTCAGCCCCTAGTAGACATGGTATCATCAGCAAACTCATTAATGGTTTTTGATCGAAAATGACACTGCAGAGCTGCTACTGAAGTTTTTAACGATGCCTTATTATATAAAGTAAATACTTTTTAGTATAGCCCTTGGGTTCTCCCTACACATGTAAACATCACTAGAATGCTATTAGCTGTGTTAATAATAAGTGAACTTATTTTGGTTTGAGTTTTGTAATAAAATAACTTTGAGTTATCACAAACATTTTTCAGTTTACATGAAGAAGTTTTGGCCAGATTACTGTGGTGTCCCTATAGAGCACAGCCAGCACCCTATAGCTGTCCCATTTTGCATGGGGCAATGGAAAAACAGACTGCAGAGCAGGAACAGAAATCCTGCAGGGCTTTCTTTTCTACTCTTCTTTTGGTGACTTTTGCAATTTGAATACAACCCTTTCCTCTCAGCAGGCGGCAGCCTCTGGATTTCTCCATGTATGGATACATATATGTCTCAAATATTTCTTTTCTTTCTCTTTGTCTCTATCTATGGAGAGAGTTGCCAAGAAGTATGTGCCTTCTTACTGATCTCGTCTCCAGTATTTCACTTGGATATTTAAAAGTCCAGCAAAAGGTCCTGTGACTTCTGCCTGGGACATGTAATCTCAAGCCTCTCATCTCAGGCCAGTATCACAGGCACATCATGAAACAGGCAGCAGCTCTGAACCACTGAGGGCCGTGTCCTTGCTGTGCAGAG
This sequence comes from Machaerirhynchus nigripectus, assembly GCA_013397975.1. NCBI lineage: Eukaryota > Metazoa > Chordata > Aves > Passeriformes > Dicruridae > Machaerirhynchus > Machaerirhynchus nigripectus. The sequence goes on from VZRQ01007361.1 coordinate 2,671,365, forward strand.
CTGCCATTAGCACCTTCAAGGGAGACAGCAATGGTTAAGGTGCCAGACACTGCTGCCATGTCATTATAATACGAAATGGTCAAATTTAGTTCCCCTTTTTTTTGGTCTTTTGTTCCCATAGCTATGGTATCAAGCCAAGAGGTTCAATTATTATAAAATATCATTCCATTATTCACATACCCTGCTGAAACTCTTCTCCTTGGGAATTCTATTCACAAAACTTGTACAATAATCAAAATAGTAACTTGTAAAGGTCCTGGGATCTTTCAGCTTTCTGCAGAGACAATGGGAATGGCACAGCACTTATGAACTGGCTTTAAAGTAAGTGCAGGGCTCCACTGGTCCCCAGTGAAATAAATGCTTCTGATATAACAGGTCTTGGAAGCTATGGCCAGAAGGACCAGCAGGGATCTGAGTTTTGTTAGGAAGGAAGCTCTCAACCCAGGAATGTTTTGAAGGAAAGCTCACCCACCAGTTTCTTGCAAATTTTCATTAAAGTTACCCTAATTTTCCTACAAATGGTAAAGCCTTCCAATTAACTAAATCTGAATGAAAACTTTTCCAGCTTGTAATTGAGGAAAATTTGTGTAGCAAAGTAATACTGTTGTTAAAATCTCTTATTTTTCTTTTCAAAATATGATTGATAGCAATGATATAAACAAATAACATTCAATACTGTATAGTGTAAAATCCTCCCAAAATCTTTAAAAACAGTTGCTGAAATGATGAGCTCCCTTTCAATCTGGTACAGGAGGACAAAACTCAGGGCATTTGAGGGTTGAAATCTTCCCAAGATCAGTTTTGCCGCCCCGTGTGTATTTGTACTCTTGTTATATGATCAGCTGTTGAAACAGAACACTCCAAGCTCGGCTGATGGTTACTTTTTCTTAAAACAAATGTGTTCATTAACCTGAATAATGGTAGAAAATCTGACTTTTTTCAGTGCTTCACGGTGTGTGTCCACCAGCTGAACAGATAAACAAAAGACAGAAAGAAAGACTAGGCCTATTTGCTCTTTATTGCTAGCAAGTATGGTCTTGCAGCATCACTTGGTTGCTTTTGTATTTCTTTTTTAGAGCAATGGTGTTGTTGGAATTGATTCTATTTCTTCTGAACTGACCTGATTTCTCCTAATTTCTGCTGCCAAATACACCGGTTCTCTCCCCACCTCTTCATTTAGAAGCAATACATGTTGCATCTAATTATTTGTTATTCATTTATTTGCAACCCCCTCTTCCATTATATCACAGATCCAGAGCAAGTCTTTCTTGCTCAGTTTTTTCTTAAGCAGCTCTTGATGCCAGTCAGAATTGCTGATCATTGTCACACTACATACAGGACAAGCACAAAGAGAGAATGCCAAGCAGGACAGCAATTTTGTTGATCCTGTTTCTATACCATATGCACTTTCATGTGTTGTCCCCTGCCCCAGCTCCCTCCAAATCCTGTGATAAGGAATTACATATTAATGTAGTGGAGTAGAGAACAAATACCTTGGGTAATTGTATCTGCTACATGTATTTCATATGACTGCTTCTTAAAACAAGTGTGTGAAATATACTTGTGTGTCACAAGGACAGTAAATCTAAGATAAATGAGAAGATCTACTGCCTTCATTACATAAATGACTTCATCTTCTTGGTGAGACTAATACTTAATTCAGGAACATGTAATAAAAAAGTAATGTTTAATATTACCCTCCCAGTACACCTATAATAATGTATGAACCATACCAGCTCAATTTTTCCTTTGTCACAGGCAATATATTTGTCACTGTTTTTCATAGCTATGAAGTTACTTTTTACCTACTAAATTTAAGTTCAGCCAACAAAAGGGCAATTATGAACAAAAGTCTTTGTAATCTGTTTTGCTCTTTGCCTCTAAAATCCCCGTTTGCTGGGTTGGCTGCTTAAGCCAAGCACTGTAACTGGTTTAGAAATTTTCTGTTGTCCCTGTTGTTCTGGCTCCTGTAACTCTATACAACTTCATGGTCCTCAACTGGACACAGTTCCTCCTCTGTCTGCTGTTAATGTGGGTTTTTGTAATCATTGCTGTGTTTTTAAATCCCTCAGTACTTCTCACATGAAAGACCACAGAACACATTATATTGTTTCATATATAAAAAAGACTGATCATGGCTGCAAGCGAACACTATGATTTTGGAACTGGTGGAAAAGAAAAAGCTACTAAGCAGTTTTAGGTTTGCTTTTTTCCTAGCATGTCCCTAGTGCCCCTACTGCCTCACTGCCTTGGTCTGAGAAGGTGCCAAAGCTGTGGAAAATGTCTGCTTGTTGTTCTCCTCAGCATTGCTGGCACCCAGCCAGCCCCACCTCCCAGCCTGGACATGGTGAGTGACCGTGTGGTCACTCACCATGCAGCCTGGCCTGGAGCCCTGCACTAAGGCATGGTAGGTGGTGTGTGCTGTGGGCTTGCTCCGTCCGAGCAGGGGAGATGCCTGGTAGCTTGGGGAAGAAGCAGGAACCTCAGCGTGGTTGTGGCAAGTTGGGGGTTGGTCTCTTCTCCCAGGTAACAAGTGACAGCACGAGAGGAAATGGCCTCAATTTGTACCAGGCAAGGTTTAGATTAGGTATTAGGAAAAATTTCTTTGCTGACAGGATGGGCAGGCTTTGGAATATGCTGCCCAGGGAGTGGTGAAATCACCATCCCTGGAAGCGTTTAAAAGGCATGTGGATATGGCACTTGGGGATGTGTTTTAGTGATGAACATGGTGGTGCTGCATTAATGGTTGGACTTGATAATCTTGGAGGTTTTTTCCCAAACTGAATGGTTCTTTGAATGGCCCAGATTAGAAAGATATAAGGGCAGCAATGCTGGGGCCCTGCAATGATCCCCTTGGCATGCCTTTTCCATCCCCAGTGTCCCTGGAGCCCCAGGCTCTTTTACTGTCTGATCCCTAACTCTAACCATATCCCTGAACAAAATTCAGCATATTTATGCACCGTTTTATCCATAAGAGAAGGAAGAACAGTAGAAAATTGGTTTTAACTTTTATTTTCATTTGAGAGACGTACTAGGATGCATTGATGTTTAGACTGTCATTATTTACTAGTTTAGATGATCTTCAGTTCAGTTTATAGGGAGAGCAGTATCACTTTACTACTTTCAACAAACTCAGCTTTGCAACAGTACTCCATCACTGCTTTTCCACATAGCATTATATATCAAGTAGGCTGTGCCCAGGGATTGTTTTCTACCTTAAATAAAATCCGGAAAACACCACTTTTTTAGAAATCATTTTTTAATTTCACCAGTCTATTGCTGTGTGTCTGTGCACAGAGACTCTGGGCCTCTTTAGACATTACTTTGTCCCTTGCACCCTGTTGATTTCTACACTGAGGGTCTCCTCTCCCCTGACCCTTCCAGCTCTTGAGAGTATAACTATTTTTCACAGTCTGCCTGCTTTCTATTGCAGTGAAAGGGTCTTTGGAAATCTTAGGAACCTGTAGTGGTGAGGCAATCTGTAACCCAGCCATTGCTGCTCTGGCCAAACTATCGCTCCCTCATGACAAAGTGGATCCCTTGGCGCATCGCTTCCTGTTTCTCCCACTTAGTCATATACAACTGGGGTATGTCAGCACTTACTCCTCTGGCTAAGCATGTAAATTCCTGCATTCTTGGAATCTGTTGTGCATTGTGCTAATCCCTCTGTTTAGTCTTTCTTTTTCTGTCATAGTTACTTGGTGATTCTCAAAGTTGGAGAGCTCCTTTTCTTCCCTTTCCTTTTCTGTTCTCCCCAAGACCCCATCTGGGAACTGTGCACAAGGGTATTATAAATTATTAAAACCAGATTTGCTCATATCAATAAGCCCAAGAACATGTGTTGGTGCAATAGTTGTGGTTTACTTTGCATCTTCTTGCCAGTCAGCTTTCAACATTCAATATTTCTTAATGCTTCATCACCTTATTCTTCTGTGAACCAGAGAAATTTTCTTCGGTTTTTAATTGCATGAAGTTTGCTTAGCCAAACTGGATAACAGAATAAATAATGAAGTCCAAGGGTTTGCAGTTCTTGGATGCCAAACATCATCAGCCACAGAGCCACTATAACACCGTAAGTTCCTCCAGGAGAAACAGCAGAACCTGGGAGCTGCTATAAGAAGCAGGCACATTAACAGTCCCTTGTAGAAAGGCTGTAATCCCCATTCCATGATGCCTGATTTTCCATTTCCCCTTCCACTGACTAGGGATACTGAACAGACACGCCTTGCTTGTGGAGGCCTTTTGAAAGTCTCTGTTGCAAGTACCTTCCAGAACACTAGATATTCCTTGATATTTTGATTATTTTATTGGGATGTCCAAGGACAGGAAAATCCACCCGAGTGAGGCAAGGCATTGCATGTAGCCCTGGTGTGGGAAATATCTATCTGGTGAGATGAGCAACGAGTGAGACATATGGGGAATAGTCTGGTCTTCAAGTTAGGAATTTCACAGCTATGCTCCAGCATCTCGAGCTGTATAAATGAATCATCGGCACAGCGAAACCACAGAATGACACCAGCTTCCCTAAGAGAGTCTCTCTATATATATAGCTGCTAGACTTGCACATTTCTGTTTATAAATACTCAGTGATAGCTAACCACAAAACGATATGGCCTTCTCAGCAGACATATACTGAAATAAAGCAAAATTCTTGTTCTATCTTTCATTTCTTCCTGAGTTATTCTAAACCAGACTTCTGCACCGCCAGATAAACAATTTAAGCTTGAGGTCCTCATACTGCTGCATGTGATCAAGATGTTTTCTGCATAAAAAGACAGCCAGGGCAGAACTCTTTGGAAGAAAGCTGTTTAAAAATGTTGATCCTTGTTAGATGTATCTGAGGACATTATTCTATCTGGGAACTGAAGTCCCTCACTTGATTGCCCACTTGTAAGTAAGTGAAGGCCGAAACTGCCACAATTCATAACCATTTTCTTACTCCTTGTCATGAGCCTGGAAACCAAGCTGTTACTTCTTTACACCCCATTGCAAGAGAACCTTAATGTAGGCTGTCACACTGAAATGGATGTTAGGAGAGGAAAGGGGAATCTGCACATTTGTGATTCACCAGCGATCTGGGAAATCACAGAAGATTTATGTTGTCTGTGAAGAGCTGACCAAACCACAAAATGTGAAGATTGAGGTTATTTAGCAGCTGTGCAATTATTTAGCTGCTGACTATGCTGCAGTGCACCTTTTGTTACCCATGAGAATTTTTTACTTGAGGTACTTGAGGTGGTGTGTGAAATAGTCATGTGAAGACATGGGTGTATGAAAGCTTCCATTCGTCAGAAAAGGGGAAAATTAGTCATATATTTAGCAGTCATTTCCCCTTTCTTTGGGAAATCCGAATACACATTTTCTCTCTGTCTGTGCCTCTGTTTCTCTCATCCTCACTCTACGGAAGGAAAGAAAGTTGTTATTTGGTTTTGACACAAATCTGATTGGGCAATGAGAGACAAATTTCCGCTCTGTGTTGAGCTAAACCCTATATAAGGTCCTCACTAGGAATTTTCAGTCTGATAGCTTCTTTTTTTTTGAGAAGCTCACAGCTGAAAGACTACAGAAACATAGGTAAGTGAATCTGATCGAAATTTGGGAAAGAAAACCTCCCCTAAACCCTCTCATGGTGTATGGCTCATGGAGTTTGTTAGTTACTAAACCAAAGGGACCAGAAATCTGTGAACAGAATAACCAAATGTTTTTGTCAGGCAAAGAATCTGAAAAGAGAGAAACTCAGCTATTATCTATTGATATGAACCATTTGGCTTGTTAATGCCACTAGCACCTGGTTCAGGTGTCCTGAGAGAGACTAGAGCTCCATACCAATTCCCTGGAAATGCGTGCAGATCGAAGAGTAGGGGAGATGACCCATGGTTATGAAACAGTATTATTGAGCAAGAGGTTGGTTTTGTGGTGTTGTAGAGATGGCAATAAGCTGGAAATAGTTTATTGTAGTCAATGTCAGATATCAAATAAGTATAGCTACTAGAACAGGAAGAAATTTGGATTAAAACCATGATGTAAGGATGAGCATAATGGGATACACAAAAGATGCCTAAAGGTGTATACCTATGAATATGGCTTTGTTATATTGGTAGAAATATTTTTTTTTGCTTTTGGTTTTGATTTGAAGTAGTTATCCAGTCATTTAATATTCATCATAGTTTTAAGATAATGTTAAATGCATGCAGTTGCAATTTCTGTACATAAAATGGAAATAGTGTAATGTATCATGTGGATATGTGCACTGTATTGCTCATAATTTCCTTACATGGAGGAGAAACTAGTGCCTCTATCCAGCATGTTTTACATATTTTTGCCCATGGCACACTGAGGTAAAGCATAATCAATCAACTGAGTAGCAGGAGCTGAGGCCTCGTGGCAGAGCAGAAGCACCCAGTGATATACACAGACACTGCCATGCCCATGCCAGGCCCATACAAATGACACCTGATGAACGACTGGCAGCGGAGAATTTCATTTTCCCTTTGTGCCAGTCTACATCATTTTCAGGACAGGTTGTTAGGGTTTTCCTTATCTTTTTTTTAGAACAGATGGTAATAGTGTCCATGCTGAAAACTTACTTGTGCACCACCAGCAAGACGGGTATACGTGCCATAGGAGTCAATGCTTTTTGTCCCAAGAGGAACATTTGTTGTAGACAAAAAAGCTTGGCACTGCTTGCAGCAGGAAGATTTCCTGCAGCCTGATTCACACTAGCTGGCCCACTGTGCTCCTGTGTTCATCCAAGCTACTACACTACAGTTCACTTGAAGCAGCTGACCTGTGCCTCAGTCACATTTTATTGCAAAATAAGCAGAGCTAGATTTTTCCACCCGTAGCTGTTGCTCTGAAAAGCTGTGGGGACAGCAGCATCTTGTGGTATGCTGTTTTCATCTCCTGGAGTGAAAGGGAAGAGCCAGAATAAGTGTGTGCCAAGACAGATGTTCGGGTTCCCAGTTCAGCCCTCATAAACTAGGGATGAAGACACCTTTCTGCTCAGTGAGGATGAACCAAAGCTCCCCAGGTCTGGAGTGAGGAAAATAGCAGTTAACTCTTCAGATAACATCGAGTATTTTCATTATACCATCTGTCTTGAATAAACTTCCTTGTAGATTTCAAAACACTTTCCTTCAACCCCCTCCTTCTGATTTCCTGTGGAAAAAAATGCATGGGCTCTTCTTTGTCCTGGTGACGTGCACAGCAGGTGCCTCTGCTTTCAGACTCCAGCAAGTCAAAAACACAGGTAGGTGCATATTTGTCTTTTTTCCTTCTGTTTCCCTCACCCTTCTTTTTAATGTTCCTGTCTGACAGTAATGTAAAAATATCTCTGATTTATATAGAAAACTGCCCAGATCACACCGTGTTTTCTGAACACTACTATGAACTGCATGGAGAACCTGTGGTTCTGAAATGCCCTTCCCTCAGATACAAACATTTGGATTTCTCTGCCTTGACCCCTAATGTCACATGGTATAAAAATGGTTCAAACCCCATGATATCAGGAAGAGATGAAGATTCAAGAATCTGGGCAAAAGGAAATGCACTCTGGTTTTTACCAGTGATGCTAGAAGACTCAGGAGTATATATCTGCACAAAAAGGTAGGTATTTTAAACAAAATCTCTTTCACTAACAAAATGACTGTCTAAATGCATTACCTTGATTTTAAACTCCAGTTATATTCGGAGGATTTCTGGGTAATTTCCTGCTGGCCTTATTAGAGAGAAAAAATGTGGGAAGTCAGGACCCTTAGAGTGTGTTGTAGCTACCTCTACTGAAATCTGGATAAATTGTGACACATGGTTGCCACTTTGGCTACAATCTCGTAGGAGAATAGTGTTTGGAGAGTTCTGGTTGCCTCTGAGCCAATCAGGGCTATGGCAAGTGGGGCATGCTGCAGGCAGGGGGTTTTGCTGAGTGCAAATACCCTTGATACACCTCAGATTGCCTTATGAAGCATATATAAGGCATTGCAGCTCTGCAGTGGCTTTCCTCTTCCCTCTTCCTGGTCTTCACTTTTCTTCTGCATCACGTTTTAAACCAGAATTTGTTTGACTTGGTATTGTTACGAGACTTTTCATGAGACCTGGTGTGTATTTACTAGACTGGTACCAGGCTTGTGGTGTTGCCTCGAGTTGAGACTTCAGCCATGGCTCTTTTCAGCCCTATTGGTCATTTTTTTCCTGGGTGTTTACAATCTGACAGCCCACTGTACCACGTCAAAAGAGGTGCCAGGGTCTGGATTTGTAGGGGACTGAGAAAGGCAAAAACTCCCATCACCCTTAGCGCGTGAACTTCAGAAGATGTTCCAGGTCACTGTCCCCTGCCATCTCCTGCATCCAGGCAGCTTCTCAGCACCTCTGGAACCTTGCTCTGGGGTTTTTACTGGAGGACATATCTACACATCCCTGAAGCTCCTTGTGGAGAGCACGGTCTCCTTGCTTGCAAGGCACACCTTGTGAGTGATGCGTGTCAGCAGTAGGAGAGATGGACAAGTTGAGAAATCATGCTCAGCATAGCGGGTTGGCCTTTCCCCACGTCTCAGCAGCAATTTCAGTTGTGGAGTAGAAGAGAAGACATTGACAGTGAAGCCCAAAGAACAAAAGGTTGCAAATACTGTTCTAGAGCAGAGTGTTTGCCTGAGATGTTCAAGAGTGTTTTTTAATCCCCCTTTCGGACTATTCTGCCTCACTTTGTCAATATATAACACTATGGCGGTGTTACTGAGAGATCTAGTAAAATGCTGTGAAACATGTTTGAAAAAGACATGCAAGAGCCAAGTAGGTAACTTCATTGCTAACATTATCACAGGATTAATAAAGTGCAAGTAAATTGCATTTCCTTTGCAAATTGTCCCACAGGGAACCCAGCAGATTTTTTATCAACTCCATAAAATGAAGGTAGCAGCAAACTATCACAGATCTCTGCTTCTGTGTTCTGTGGAGCAAATATTTTGGATTTGGGCATCTGGCCTGTATGTGACAGATGGCCACAGTGCCCTGGCAGCAGTATCAGTCTGTCTGCTTGCAGCCCACAGCTGCTGTCCTGGAGGTGCAGCCCAGCCCCCGTGGCTTCGCTGGCCCCTTCAAGGCTCAGGCACTGATCAGGCACTGCACTAGTAGAGCCGTCTCCAAAACAGGCTTCCAGAGGTTGTAAAGGATAGAATTTAAGCATCTATCTCCCCCAGTTCAGTCTTCCTTAGGACTGGAATTGTCAGTTGGGGCCAGAAAGGGAAGTTGAATACTGTGAACCTTTCAAAGCCAGAATGCCTTCTTTGCTACACAAAATTATATGTACTCACAGAAGTGCCTATGGTTGTGCAATACTAACTGCAGATGTATTTAATACATTCTTTAAGCTTTTTATTTCATTATTAGGATTTTCACAGTCAAAATTTCTTTCAAGGAAATGGTGGAGGGTTCATGACACACCTGCCACTGTTCAGGTGAACGTGTTCCCCCTCCCCACAAAGTTAAAATCATGCTGCAGCCTAAAGGTGAACAGGAAACTTGTACTAAAAAGAAAAGAAAAGCCTAAAGGTCTGAGGCAGACGTGTCAGCAATATGTTTAGATTGTGCTAAAAGAACAGTACCAGTGATTTTCCAGCATCCATCCTGGTATGATCTCTGTCTTGGCCTCTGTTAAGGAGGGAAATGGAGCAAGGAGGAAACCAAGGGTGTCATTTGAGTTCCCCTCGTCACTCTTGGGGGCTCATCTCTCCCTGTTCTGCAGGAACTCTTCCTACTGTGCCAAGGTCGCCATCCACCTCACAGTCGTGGAGAAAGCAGCTGCTCGGGAGATTGCCTATCCCCAGTTCCTCTTCACTTTCACCTCTGGAAAGATCGTTTGTCCTGACCTGTGGGATTTTACACCAAATAGGACAAGCCTGGAGCTCAAGTGGTACAAGGTAGAACATTCACTTCCTCTTTATGGATAGTGTCATCCCAGCTTGGCACATAAATTTCCACTCGACGTTTCTCCTGAACATCATGTTGGTAACGTCACAAGCACAGTGTAATATGTGGGAATTTTGGGGCAGATGTTTACATTTTAAGAAAAGTTCTCTGGGGCGCACTCAGCACACGGTGAAGTGTTCCACGTTTTCTGCTCTCACAGGCTGTGCAACTGTTTTTAAGGCTAGATTAGTTACCCAACTCCAGGGTTTGCCACCTGATATTAGGTCCTTCTCTTTGGCACTGTGCTTCTTTTTATGGCCTCTCTAGTGAATCCCATAAAGTAGGACCTCCCAGGGATGCTTCCTCCATGTTCAAGTGGGGTAGCTTTCATTAATCGACTGGAATACAGCATTTGGAAATACTGGATGAACTGCACAGTGCTTGGAGTGCTGTCTTGCCTAACTGGCTAGTTTGCTGCTTTTCAAGTAGGCAAGCCTGGTTTTGCCTCTAAGATCAAATACAATATCCTTGACTGTTCAACGTCACACTGGAGAGCAGGGGATTCTCCTTACATTTCTGTAACACCTTGGTTTAGCTTTTATTTATGCTCCCACTATGATCACATGCTCTGCCTTGTGCAGCTGTAGCCTTACCACAGGATGCAATATACAGGCTGACTTCCTACAGCAGTGCCTAGGTTGTGATCTGTACCAGCAAAGTGTTGCTGCTCAGGACTCCCTTCAGAAGTGGGAACATAACCCACTTTATCTGAGCAAAAGGCTACCCCCCTCAATATGGTTCTTGTTACAAACATAAGAAAGAGCTACCCTGCCTTCATGGGGAAGGAACATAATTTCTCCTAGCAGGGCTCCAAACCATGTATGAGCAGAGCCTTAGGGATACAGAGCAGGAATTTCTAAGTTTATGAGATATATAGGGTAAGTAACAGTTATGTGAAGTCTGACATGATCACAAGTATCATTCTTCAAAGAACATCTTAGAATATTACTCATTTGAGGTCATGTATGGAAAATGATAACATCGTGAAAACCTCCACGGGTAGTAAAATTTTGGATGATTGCTCTTAAGATAACTCAGGGAAGAGCCTGTTATATGTTTTCCATCTTAAAATGTGCACTTTATTGAAGAGCTATGCACACACATTATATATAGATTAAAATAGCAATTCTTCACACTTCATATAGTGCCATAAGGCATTTTAGAGATGGATACACATTAAAAGAACTTGTGCTTTGGTAAGAAAGCAGAACTGCTCAGATTTCCCAGTGATAAGTGAACTTCTAATAAGAGAGAGACAGGGATAATTTGTCTGGGAGTTACACAGGGTGTAACTATAGCTATCTGAGTCATAACACCAGTTTCTGTCCTTTCTGCAGGATGCTCTGCCTTTGGAAGATGACAACGAAAGATTTGTCATTTTGAAAGGTTCATCTTCTCTGATCATGAAATCTGTGCTACCAACAGATGCTGGGTATTACACCTGCAAGATGTCATTTCCATTTGAAGGCGTGGTGTACGAAATCACGAGGACAATTCAACTGGAGACTGTTGGTAAATATAGTATCAGATGATCAGAGGGATGGAGCACCTCTCATACAAGGAGAGGTTGAGATAATTGGGTTTTTTCAGTCTGGAAAAGAGAAGGCTTCGGTGTGACCGAATTGTGGCCTACTGGTACCTGAAGGGGGCTTACAAGAAAAATGGAGAGGGACTTCTTACAAGAGCATGAAGTGACAGGACAAGGGAGAATGGTTTCAAACTGAAAGAGGGCAGGTTGAGATTAGCTATTAGGAGGAAGTTCTTTCCTGTGAGGATAGTGAGGCACTGGCAGAGGTTGCCCAGAGAAGTTGTGGATGTCCCATCCCTGGAAGTATTCAAGGCCAGGTTGGATGGGGATTTGAGTAACCTGGTCTAGTGGAAGGTGCCCTTGCCCACGGCAGAAGGGTTGGAACTAGATAAAGGTTCCTTCCAACCTAAACCCTTCTGTGGTTCTATTATTCAATGATTGACATATTAAAACATCACAGCACATAAGAAACCCTCTTCTTTGCTAATGAAACTCTTGAGAAGAGCTCATGCTCAGCCTCTCAGCCGTGCCGAGGGAAGGGTGACACCGTGAGCGCTTGTCCTGGCCCTGATGGGGCTCCCACAGCACCCCTGGTAGGGCGGGGGTCTGTCCCGCAAGTACCCGTGTTTGTTATCCCGACTAATTTATGTCTCGGGGGCGGGAGGGGTGTGTCACTGCCCAGGCTTTCGGAGGTGCTCGGAGCTGAGGCGTTTCGCGGTGGCTCAGGGCGGGGACCAGGCGCTGTTGGGCGGAGCGGGGCCCGGGGCCCGGGGCGCTGCTGCGCAGAGCGGCCGGCAGGGGGCGCCCGTGCCGCAGAGTCCTCGCGCGCATCCCTCAGGATCGGGACGGGAGCGGCAGCCTGCCCGTCCGCACCGCCGCTCCGCGGGGTCGGCTAGCAACGGGAGCGTCTCTGTTTGCCAGGGGCTTTAGCAGCCAAATCCTTCCCTGGGAGACCACAGATGTCTGGTGAAGTGGCATGCTGCTCCTTCTGGGGCCATGCCCACCTTTTCTCTTGCCTTAGCACTGACTCTGTTCTCTTTCTCTGTCAAGAACAAGAGAAGAGAATTACCCCGATAATTGTGTATCCAGCGCAAAAGACAACATCAGCTGCTCTTGGTAAGGCCCAACATTATTTTTCGGAACGTTTAGTCAGAGAAAAATTAGAGCAGGTCCTCTTATGGTGTAATTTGTTGGCATAAATTGTTACAGGTTTTTGATCTCAGTTATATTGGTTGAGGGTCAGTGCTGGAGTATTTTTTTGCTTTTTAATGTTTACAACCAGTTGCTGTCTTCCAGGTAAGAGAAGCTGCAGAACTGCTGTAGATTTTAGCCCTTTACCAAGCAATAAAAGCATATTTGCACCATTAGCTCAGCTGTCCAGAGTTCTCACTTCACTAAAAGCTTTTCTTTTTCATATTTCCTGAAATTGGTTTAGGTTGTTGGGTAGCTTTGAATGAGTCATCTAGCTCTTTTGAAAGGAGACTTTTTTCATTCTTTTTTACTGTTTGAGCTAGACAGTTGTTAGTTAGTAAGCACCTTGATAGGATCTCAATTTTTCTTTGAAGATTATATGATGGCAACAAATTTCTGTTGTATTTCCTCTTCCCAGAAAATGCCACTTGTATTTTACACTAAACTTTTTTAATCTGGGTACTGGACACACAGCTGTGTCCTAAGATGATATTAGTTTTCTCTGCCACTTTTCTTTCCGTCAGTGTCAGCCTAACAGTATTTTTAATTTTTTTCCACTATGTATCTCTGTGTGGTGTTTTATATTCCTTCTATCACCACCTGCACAGGTATAATAATAACATTGTTTCCCTTATTGAGCACCATGTTTTCCATATAATACAGACAGCATTCTGGAGTCTCCTTATCCCTGAGTTACAGAATTATAGCAAAGTTTCAGAAATTTTGCAAAATCACTTTATCCCTGGAGGTCCCACCTTGAGCTGAATGTCCTCACCCACAGCATCTCTGTGTGAAGCTATGCTGCTGGTTAATGCAGTTGCTCCAGAGGGGTAAATCACACAGTGCCCTTTGGGCTGCAGTACGTCAGAAAGGGCAAGGCCACAGGGACACAGTTTTGCCTCTAGGGAATGTGTTTAGTGCAAGAGCTGCTAGCTGCTGCAATAGGGAAATTATTTGGTTAGCAACAGGAAGGACTGCCAAACCGAGGGGTCTTGCTGCCAAGAAGTAGAGGATCAAAAGCAATCTGGAGATTAACTTCAGTTTTGAAAGAAGTGGTTCTTCATGTTTGTGGAGTCTCCCACCAGAGCTGTTGGTTTTCACCAAAAGAAAGAGTAGTTCTTCATATGTGTCCAAATTGTTTTTCAATCTTCCCTTTTTTGACAGGCTCCAAGATGACTCTCCCGTGCAAAGTGTTTGTTGGGCTGAGCAGCCATTTCCAAACTGAGGTGGAATGGCTGGCAAATGACACTAGCGTTGAAATGGTTTATAAAAAAAGCAGAGTTACAGAGGGAGAACGACAGTAAGTCTGGCTGAAAGTGCTTCCTTGTGCTTATTGTTTTAACCTGCAGTGCTACAGGGGCTCGTGGTACAGCTGAGTGCCAGGTAATGAAATGGGAAATGGACAGATCTGAAGTGAAGGTGAGAGCTGAGAAAAAAAAGGGCAGGCAAGCAAAAAAACCCCCCAAGCCCCACCCACTCAGTGAAATAAATTCTTTCTCTCTGTTTTTTGTTACATGGTATTTTGCAAAGGAGCCAGCTTTGAGACTTAAACTTTAAGCACATTTTCATGAACAACTGAGCTGATGTAAGAGCTGACTGCAGTGGAAAACAAGGAGACTTGATCTTTCCCAATGCTTCTCTTCTCTCTCTCCTTACCCCATGCCAGCAAAGTGGCTACGTTCTCTCCCTGACATTCATGAAGTTCTCTCAATACACTAAGACAACAGAAAATTATCTAGTGGTTTGATGGTTTTTGTTTTGTTTTTTTAAATAACATCATTTTTCCCTCTAAGCTTGTTCTTTTCCACATTGGTGAGTTAAAGTGACTCACACAGACACCCACTGAGTGCTAGAATTGATGCCAGGGTAGCACTGAAGGGGATGCTTGTGGGAGGGAGAAACAGGATGTTCCACATCCTCTTGCCCTGATTCACTGTGTCTCCCTCTTTTAAAGAGCGTTCTTTCAGCTGCCTCATAGCTGCATGCTGCCAGGCTTCTCTAGCTGCCTCATAGCTGCATGCCTCAAGCCTTTTCCCACTAGTTTCTTACAGTTATGGATGTGAGATGGTTTTGGCAATTTGTGGCTACCAGTGCCAGGTAACAGCCTGGCCATGCTGCAGTCAGAGGTAACATAGTAACTCAGCTGTATGCCCAAGCCTTTAGATGTTTTCCCATTCCCCACAGCATGATCGGGAAAAATAATTTATAATATTTTTTATATGGATAAGTGAAAATGCACTGAGCCTGTGGACAGGAACCATAAAATGTGCTGCAGCTATAGTCTCTGCGGGCTTTAGTATAGAGCAGCACTTTCTTACTTGGATTTTAAAATTTATTTTTGTTATGCCTATCACTATCATTATTGCTGTTATGTATTACCATGCAATTTCACAAGGACAGTGACAGTGACAGCTGAGTTTCCTGCAGGACCCACAGTGTGTGAGACACCCCAGTTCTGCTGGAAGCCCTCATTATGGCAGCATTAACAGCTCAAATGCCACCAGGAAAACAAATTCCCTGCAGAAATCTCTGGCAAAGAGCTCCTGGGAGGAGCGCCCAGGGAATTCCATTCCTGCCGTGCAATGCAGTTTTGTGATCAGATCATTAAAGAGCAGCTGGACAACTGCTCTGGTAATGACTAAAATATATCAAGGGACAATGTTTGACTTCAGCTAGAAAACCACTTTCAAACAGTGGGACTCCTGAAAAATAATGTTGAACTAAGCCGGAAACTTCTCAGACAGTTTCTTGTATTGAGCTATTGGCTTTGAGCACATGATAGACAGGAATGGTGGTTTGGTTTTCTTAGAGAACATTTGCAGGGTTATGTTCTCCATACGTCCTCTTCCAGCTGGTCTTAAGAATTAACCTTAGGTGGTCAAAGAGAAGGAATTAGATCCTTGCACAATGCTGTGAAGTGAGCTCAAAGATACACAGAATTCTTCCTGACTTTCCCCCCGCCCTTTTCTTTGTTTTTGCAAGACAAATCCAGATTTTTTTTTCCTCGAGACTCCAAAAAGTGCAGGATAGGTACTGCCCACTGAGACACAAAGAGTTAGTACAACTGGGCTGAAGACAACAGGCGTCCTTGAATGCTGAGGGGCTGGTTCAGAAATGAGCCAATATCCAATGCATTTTCTTGCAATGTGCTGTTAGAATGGACATATCAAATAGAGAAAAACCATCTTAATAAAGTATTTAACATTAAATCTTCCTTATTCTTCCAGAGAAATTGTAGAAAATGGTGAAAACTTCATTGAAGTACCACTGATTTTTGATTCTGTTGAAGAAGTGGACTTTTACACAGACTTTACCTGTCTGGCCCAGAACACATATGGATACCAAGTACTGCCAACAAGGGTCAAGCAGGAAGGTAGTTTTTTGACTGTGTATTTTTGATAATTTCTATTATTATTCTAATTCTAAATTATCATCCGATCTGTTTATACTGTCAGAGCTAGTGTTGGGATGAGTTATTGCCTGGGAAAAGTCTGGTTGCTTCTTTTACCTGTAGTCTTTGATACAGCCTGTTCACAAAACACACCTTCTGTAGGTCATTCACTGACATGTTGTGCAGGGATAAGGTAGTACAGTCTGTGGTGGTATATCTGTTTGTTGGATAAGAGTCCAATTTAGATACAGTTTGTGAAATAATTGTTCCAGTGAGACTACTGGCACACCTTCTTTGCAGCAGGGCCGAATCTCCTCCAGTTCCTCAACAAGTAGGGAAAAAAAGAGACAGTAACAGAATAAATTATTAGAGTGTTCCTTTTCCTCATGCACAGACTGCTGCCAAAATAACAAGAAGCGTAAATTATGATGGGTGTTGTTATTTTGGCTCCTAGTGATGGGAAGAGAAGACCTAAACTCAGAGCAATTAATTTTGCAGTGTGATAAACCACTGGCCAAGATCCAGCTGTATAAACAATATGAAGCACTGCTAATTGTTTCTTTGCATGATGTTGGTGAATCACCAAAGTTTGCTCACACTGTCGTAGAAAGGCACATGAACGCTTTTAGACTTCATTATCAGTTATGGCTCACCCCAGCACCCTATGATGAGGGATTTGTACTCAATTTGTGGATCATGTGCTGCCCTTGTCTTCCATGACCTACACAGGTATAACTACAGAGGAGGCAATATATATTGGAATAATCCAAAATGGTCTGGATAGGCACTGGTGCTTGAAATTAGCCAGATTTGGGAAGAAGTTCTGAGCCTTGGGTCGACCATTACTGATCTATAAACTGCTCTGTAGAAAAAATTATTCACACAACTTGTGGCTGTGCAGTACTGTTAAGTAGTCCTGCTCTCTGAAGTACTCCTGCTCCACACGGTGCTTGGATTTCCTGCTTGGAATATCTATGCTTTTAACAAACCAAGATAGAAAGCACACAGCTGCTCTGAGCAGGTGTTCAGAAAGCTGGGTGTATGCAAAAGATTGAGCTTTAAATTCTCACCCTCTGTTGTTTTACAATCATTCCTCCCATCTTCATGAACACATTTCCCAGAGTGCTCAATCAATAGACCTCTTCCTTTCAAAGGTGATAAGCCCTGCTGGAAGGTTAACTTGCAGACATCCTTTTTATTGTGATTTCTCCTCTTCCCACTTGAGCTTAGAGGACTATGCTCCTGGGAGTTTGTTAGGCTTTTTTCTGGTTTTCTAATATTTAATTTGTTTACTTTTCCAGCTGTTGGCCTGTCCTGGTACATCGCAATGATTCCTGTTGCGCTGGCTGGTGTGATCATGGGAGGGATATGCATGCACAAGCGCTGGAAGAGGAGAGCTGATAAAGGGTATACAATACCAAAGGTTTAAAATCCACTTGGTTCTTCAACCACTAACAGAATAAAAAATCACCCTGGCTATGTTTCACATCAGACACAGAGAGCATTTCAGACCTGATATACTGCATTCCCAACAGACCAATAATAACAGCTCTTTCCCGCTTGTCCAAGTCTTCTGCTATCTGATGAAGTTAAGAATATAAGTTTGCATTTTTATGCTGCTTAGATGCAGAAAATCTGGTTCTATTATTTTGCAGCTAGGGTGCAATCTGTAGAACTTTGGAACACACAATTGTGCTCTGGATATGGGAAGGGAAGGGTAGGGAAAGGGAGGTGCTCTCACACTTTGTAATTCCAATAGATGTACTATTTTTTTAAAAAAGGAAAAGAAACCCCCTAAAACCTAAAAAAGGAAGCTAAGGAAGCTTGCTACAGAAGGACTATTTGACACTAGAGCAAAAAAGCACTTTTTCTATCCAACCAGACTAAATTTATTTTACTTCAGTCTGAAAAGAGACATTTGTTTTCCCTTTTCCAGAGCCAAATGCAGTTGTCATGGCAACTGTATATCTATGAATTTCTTCACAGAAAAACTAATTTTGTTCACCATTTGGATTACTCTTTGCTTAAATAGACTGTCTCAGAATATCCCTCCCCCAGAGATAACTCCATCTGTATAACAGATAACTGTACACAGAAGAATTCAGTTCTGTTTTATCTACCAGTATGTTATAGCTAGAGATTCATAGGCAGCTGTAACATGTCATCTTTGCCAAGGAAAGAATTGGAGGGATGTTCAAATGTTTTGAGAGTAATTTGGCTAATAAAAAGTTTTATTCCTGGAAGTTATTGGACGGATTGCCAGTAATAATGTACAGTCTCACACTTTTTTGCCTCCAGCCCTTTCGTGACCAGTCTGGTGCAGCTTCAGATTGTGTCCTTTAAATTGCAGTATGCAAACTGGTTACCCATGATGCAAAACACTGCCTGTTAGGTTAACCTAATTGGATTCTAGTCTTGACATAAATCATAAGGGAGCAATAATTAATCAGTTATCATGTTGTACTTTGAGGGTCAGAATGAGTAAAATGACTTGGTTATTTCCTCTCCAAAGAGATACCACTTACGTCAGCTGAGAAATCATTACATGATATATAATGTGTATTATCTTCATCTGCATAAGAGGGAAGAGAACCTGCATTAAGGCCTAGAGTACAGATCCATAACTGACACCTCTTATAGACACCAAACATAAAGCTTTCTGTTCATGTGAATCATCCTAGAGGATTTTCAAACTCCGTAGGAAAAAAAATCAGGAAAAACTTTGGCTGCAAAAAACCAAATTGTAACACACTAGAGAACTGAATGGCTCACATCCATCTGGGAGAGACCATGACCTTATTCCTTTCCACCACTTCTAGCTGGCTCTGAGTTTAGCCCAATAAATAACTGGAAGGATTTTAAAGAGTAGGATGTGGCTTGAGTTAAGAAATCTTCACTCTATTAGCAAGAACATTCATATGTCATGAGATTTAAACCAAGGCCTCCCTTTAAATATTCTAAATGTTTGTTGTGAAGATACAGGCACAGAGATTAGAGTTCTGACACAGTCTGAGTCAAGGGCATCCAGAGAACACCACAGGACTCACTGTTTCCAAGCGCGGAATATTAAAGATTATAAGGACTCCATGTATTCTATGGGCAGATGGGAAAAAGGTGGATGCAAGTGTGGAGAACAGTCAGTCCACTTGGATATCTGTTCTTTGAAGGATGAGAGCTATAGATTAGCTGACCAGTGTTGGAGGGAACACTGAAGATGTTCTAGGATCATCAGGAATGCTCATTATTTTCAAACAACTGCTAGTCTGTACCTAGAGAACAAATCCGGTTTGTCAATAAGCGTAATCTTTCAAAATGTAATTTGCTCTTCCTTTCCATCTGTATCCTCCAAGAATAGTGTGGTCACATACCTGGCTGTAGGTGCAGGGCTGGATTTCACTAAGTACTGCAAAAGAAGCAGAACTTTTGGTATACAGAGTACTGGTGCCATAAGAAAGTTAAATACCTCAGATCCTTCTCCAAACCAGAGAAGGAGAAAAAAATACGATAAAAAATAAGATAAAAATTAGGTATTTAGAGAATTGCTATTACATACTCAGTGGCATCTTGAACAAAAAAGGGAAGTAAAGAAACAAAGGCTTTTCTTTTATGAAGAGATACTTGCTTCTCTGACTACGAGTATAATAATATTCTGGAGGCTTTCCTCCTAAATAGATGTCTTCAGGTGAACTACACAGTGTAAATATTTTACAGGTAGATTTGAACAAGTGACCTACATAATGTAAATGTTTTACACAGATTTGTATCATTATACACAAGGGCAACATGGTTTATCTTGGTTTTGAAAATGTTATGTGAAAAAAAGGAAAACAAATAAAACCCAAACCAAAATGCTGGTGTGTGAGTTGAGTGGGAAGAAAGATGTGAGATGTAAGATGGCTCTTTGAGGGTGGCAGCTCCTTCCCAGACCTGAAAAGAAGTACAGTATTAGGGAGCATCAATTCATGTCAAGGATTCAGGGCTCTGCACCACAACGTTTCTCTTTGGAAAGATTACAGACGTAAGGAGGACAAGGTTACCCCATCCCTGGGACTGTGTGGGTTTATAGCATTTTCCAGAGAGCTAGTCTATCTGCAACAACTTCAGAGGCACACTTGCAGAGAGGAAAAGACTGGTGTACCATGGTCTTGGCATGTTAGAATCCAGGACAGAGGCTTCTCATGCAGAAGTTGTTCTCAGGAAACATGAGTTCAGTTAACAACTATTTTCTAGTTTAGTCCAGCACATGTGATCTTGATGTCAGCTATGCATCTAAATAGGCAGCATAACAAATGTTTGACCAGACTAGCACCTAAACCAAACCTAAGCATAATTTGAAGAGCACCAAATAATTTGATCTGCTGCTTCCTAAACAACACCCTTAAATAAATGTGGGAGCAAGTGACAACAAGGGCTGACCTGCACACAGAGTTGACCTTGGCTGATAAAGACAAGAAAGTTACATATTTTTATTCTAGTAACTGTGGAGGGAAGGTGTGCATGCAGGAGGACAAGGACCATGGTGAAATATCATTGCCAGGAATAGTGTTTTGGGTATGAACAGCTAATTAAAGTGTTTATGATTATTCTGCCTCAAGTCTGCAAAGCAAGAGGCCCAGCAGGGAAAAACAAAGTGAAAAATAGTTCTTATGTTTTGGAGCTGAGAACTCCCTGTCCACTCATAACCTTGCAGCTGCTAAAGATAGTCTAGGGTGGGGTACCTCTCACCCAGCCTTCACACAGCCGAAAGGTATCCAGCTGATCCAAGATAGCCACTGATATTTCCTCTCCACTCAGTAGAGAAAGACTTCTCTCTGGTGCCTAAAAGAAATGGGATGAATTGCATCTCAGGTGTCTGTCTTTTTCCACCATTTTAAGACAAAATGAGATGAATCCATTCTGCATGGATTCATGGATACAGGAATTGTGGACCACCGAATTTCAGGTCTTCAGACAGGTTACAAAAAGAAACAGTCTAAAGCCCAGAGACACCTTGACATGTAGTTGAGGCTGCTGGGGTTTCTTGGGAAGTGACTCTAATGCTGGCAGCTCTCTGTGCAGAGCAAGCACAGGCTCACACTAAATGAAAATACTGTTTAGAGGCTGGGAGGCAGGCACAAAGGCGTATACGGTGGAATCCAACATAAGAGGCAGGCTGAAAATATCTAGCTGGTGTCTTGGAAAAACATCTGTGGCTCACAGATTGTGTGGTCATGAAGTGCCACAGCTCTTACAGGAAGAAAAGAAAGAGCTGTTGTGTGCATGGCTGAAGTACAGAGAGCTCTGCTGGGACCAGGAGGAATTCTGCTGTGTGACTGCAGGTGAGCTGGGGCCTGCCATCCTTTCCACAGCACTCAGCCAGATCAGCTCCCATGACAGAGTCTGCCTGCTCCTTCCTTGCTCTGCTGGGCCACAGCAGGAAATTGGAAAAAATGGTTGTATGGAAAATGAAATATCGTAAAACTAGCCTGCTTCCAGTGGACATGTCATGGATAGGAAAACCACTTATATACATATATGTATATATGTTCTGTTTTAGTGTGCTCATTGCACTGGAAGCTATAGTGTCTATCAGTCTGTACATTACCTAGTATACAGTATGTAAAGAGCTTAATAAAGCAGCTGAAATATAACTCCAGTCAGTTTTCAAGGACATATCATTATCTTCCTGAAAATCTTCAGCCAGGCACGAATAATAATAGTGAGAAACTTCTGAAAACTCATGCAGAACCAAGCTCACTTGTTAGAGTTTGGGAAATTCATCCATTTCTGAATCTTTAACTGCCAAGTGTAGTTTGGCTCTTATATTTGTGTGTCCCTTCTACTCATTTTAAGTTTTTGCATGAGTCTAAATTGTCTCAGAACCTGACAATGACTTCAGGTGTAAACACCAAACTCCTTTATAACATGTTGAAAAAGTCAGTATCTCAGTCCTGATAAGAAGTGGAGGTCCTCTCTTTCTCACTGTTTTTTGCTGTTTTGTCGTCTATTGAGTTGTGCCACAGGAACTTCACTTATATGTACGTAAATTTCATAGAAATGCACATCTTGATTCCTTTGTGGATAATGAGACATTGCCAGTGCTTCTGTCTCATGAGGCTTGAACGGTGCTATTTATTCAAAGCTGTAGAGGTCCTGTTCTGCCTTGGTTATATATTTATCCATCTCCTAAGCTGTGGGATGAATGAATCATAATGTTTGCTTGCTTTGGCTCCCAAATGTGCTTCGTCATAACTGCTACGGAGGCCAGGCTATGACTGGAAGTAGTTGATACTGTTTGTTTACTTGCAAAAAAGACTCTCAAGTGACTTGTGGCTTTCAAGTTGGAGACACTGCTGAACAAAGTAATTAAAGGGTGTGATTACATGTACCCTCAGTGTGTTACTACCATTCTTTTTGCTTTGACTGGGCCTTACCATGGCTGATCTTCAGACAGCTTGAGAACACTCCAGAGGAGAGTGTGGGCAAGACATGGTGGTTTCTTTGCTCTCATCATCATTGCTCTGCTAGCCTGTGAATGCTGGAGGCTAGGGCCTCCTTCTTATCATTAAATCATAGAATGATTTAGGTTGGAAGGGACCTCAAAGATCATCTAGTTCCAATCCTGCTGCCATGCGCAGGGACACTTTCCACTAAAAGATTACTCAAAGCCCCATCCAGCCTGGCCTTGAACACTTTAAGGGATGGTGCACCCACAGCTTCTCTGGGCAACCTGTTCCAGTGCCTCACAACCCTCACAGTGAAGAATTTCTTTCTACTACCTAATCTAACCCTACAATCTTTCTGTTTAAAGCCATTCCCCCTTATCCTATCACTACATGGTCTTGTAAACCGTCCTTCTCCAGCTTTCTTACAGGTCCCGCTCTTGTGAGTAGAAAAGAGTGTGGCAGGACAGGTCTATCCCCCTCTCTCTACCACAGATAGCTGGTGCATACACAGGAGATAATTGGGCAGGTCACAGGCCCAGCATGGGGTATCTCTGGTGCCAAAAGGGTTCAGACACCCAGTTAAGAATCAACATCTTAGTCTGGAAAGCAAATGTGGGAAGAGATGAAAGAAATATTCTTGACCGAAAGACACGGTTCTTAAGTCTATAAAAGCCCACACAATTATCACAGAGGCAGAAGTCTCTTACATACTCCATGGAAAGGTGTGAGAAGATTTCTCCCTGCAGCTGGACATAACTCCAGGTCACTTTCCCAGGAACTGAGAGAGAGGATTTCTCGATGTGTACTCCATCAAAGAACTGGATGGTAAGAAACACTGAATCGTAAGTTGTACTATTTCTTAGCAAGCTGTAATTTTAATGGTACCTTTAACTCCACTTGCAATACTAGTATGCCTTTTTTTTATCTTTCCCTGTGTAGTAGTAGTCTGTTTTAAGTCTTGTGTTTGTTCACTTTGTGTCTATAAATAAATAATTAATTTTATAACAGACGAAATCAACCATTACTCAAGAACTTGCGAATGGTAGTGGATTTTGGGTTGCTGGCCACCTCAATAATGTGACTACCTGCTGCCAGAGGCCTAGGCAACAGGCAGAAGCTGATTTAAACCCACATCATCCTTTCATAACAAAGAGCTATCAGCTCAGGGAAGAAACAAGTGCCCTGCCTTTGATCACAGCTGATGGGTAGTTTTTCAGATGAATGTAAGCTAGTAAAATGCAGGAAGAAGCGTGGTAGAGAAAGAATTGAGATTCCCATCCCCACCTAAGAGTGGCAGAACTCTATGACTGATTGCTCCTTAGCAGGAAAGAACATGTAAGATGATGATGATGATGATTATTATTACTACTGTCTCATTGATGATGATTATTACTACTACCACATTGAGTGGTACCATTTAGGAAATACGGATTGCATGGGAGATCACAAACATGGGTGGTAGAGTGTGGGGGAATGGAGAATTCATGAGAATAAGCAATATGAGCTTATTCTCAGCCTGGAAAGGCAACGACAGGCCATGATAACTGCCCATAAATTCATCCAAAGGGAGAGTAAAAGGAAGGACATGTAATTATTTCCACTAATGAAGGAGACTGCATAGTAAGACTGGAGTAAGATATGCATAAGCAAAATTAATCGCTGCAGCAGTGAGGTCCTGAAAGAGCATCTCAGTAGGAGTAATGGTAGGAAAAGGAATTACTTCAAACCTGGAGCGGGGTACAGCCATGAATAGGATTTGATGTGTGTGACAGGAGGGGGTCTTCCTGCAAGGCTGAATCCTGTCCTCTGGCTTTGTGTTCTTTACCCCTATTGGAAAAGGCTGGACAGTTGAAGATAAAAAATGCCATCCTAGAGTTTAATTACTGTGTTATTATTATTTCCTCAGTTAAATCTGCATCGCTCATATTTACAGACCTTACTAGCTTGTAAGGGCTGGAAGATCAAAAGAATTAAACACTAAACACAATTGCTGGATATGTCTTTGTAGACATGGCCAAAGTTCAAGTCTTTTAAACACTGCCAGGAGATGCCAGTTGCCCCTGGAAAATAGCCCTTAATGAGAGTTGGCTTTCATGGTGGAGGGAGTGGTCCAGTCTCTAAACAAAACCGTGTTGTAAGAGATAATTTAGCTCTTCATATGGCCCAAGTGTTATGCAAAGAGGAGGAGAAGGAAGTCCTTAAATGCTACAATGTTGTTTTCCACTCATTCTCCTAAATGTAACTTTCTGTTTGTTTATTTTGCTGTTTAATGGTTGCTTCTGTGGCGTTCGCTTTCGGTCATGCACTGGGAACAAAGATGGAGCAATGTTGCCTCAGCGAGGGTCCCAAGAGCTTCCTGGCTCAGGCCAGCAGGTCTCACAGACTGCAAGAAAGCAGCAGAAGTGATGTCTCTGCTGTGAATGTCAGGTCACTGGAGACAAGGAGCAAAGAGTGCAGTAATGATAAGTGCCAGTGGCATCCAGGTTCCATCCCTGGAAGAGTGCTTTAGGGCATAGAAACCAGCTGCTGAAACATGACTGCTGGAGACTTGTCAGAAGTATTTTATAGTTTATGGGATTGCATTTCAGGATTATTGCCAGTTCCTGCATGATGGTTTTTTAAAACCTTCATTATAAAAGCAGAATATTGATTTACCCAAATGCAGTCCCCTTACCCCTCTTAAATCAGTAACCCATGTTTTTCATTGTCTAGCCAGCATGGGACACACTGATTGTGCAGTCTGAGACTGTGTACATGCCAGTCACCAGCTTTGTCTTTTAGATTTAATGCTTGTCATATTTAGCATTTGTTTTTGTTCTGTTTCTTTTTGATTAAGAAAACTAATTAAATCCTCCTTTTACAATGACTTTTAAAAGTGGATCATGACTTAAATCTTGTTATTCTTTAAAACAAATTACTATGATGCAATACTTTGAGGAGGTCTGAGCATGCCATGGCTTGTTTGCACAAGTAAAAGTTAACTTTCAGAGAATATATTTGTTCCTAGATTTCTCTAGGTTCAGTCTCAACATTTCCTTTTTGTCCGTCTTTCTTTCATTTATTATGTTTGTAGCATGTATTTGAGCAAAGTGGATGCAAGAGGACCAGCTGTACGATGAGCCTCCTCGGGGCAGTGGGATGGGAGGGAGAGGAAAGAGACGACTCTCAGTGCAGCTCACCTGTGAGCAGTAGTCTTCCTGCTTCCTCTCTTCCTCAGGGCACCCTGCCTGCCCTCCAGACCCTCAGTTATACCAGTGGCACATTGCTACCTGTGTGGCACAGTACTCAATTTCAAGCTATTTTCTTTGGCCAGCAAAATCCCAGGCTATGTCCAGCCAACTGAGTGCTCCAGGTCTGGTTCTTCCTGTGTGTTTAGATGCAGGTACTCCGAGTTTAGTTCCTGGGATGTTTTCCTTGCAGCTGCGCTGGTTTAGATTGGCTCATGACGTGGGAGCCTTTGACTCCTTGCTATATATATAACTTAAAACTGGACATACAATTTTTTTTTTTTGACACCAACAGAAACATGTCGCTAACTCACAGATGCTTGTGTTCTTATACTGTCATTCAGCCTTTCCATGTGAGCTGAGTAAAGTTCTAATGCATGAGATGAGAGGTCACCAAGTATTTGTGTATTACAATAAAACAATGTGAGCCAAGGCATTTTTAATGGATTATTTTTAAATGCAGATGTTGACAATAATGTGCTTTCAATCTCCTGCATTTTCATGTCATTAAAACACTGTAAGAGTGATGACTATGGCTTTATGTAAGAGAGCAAAATTTAGATCATGAAAATAAATGTCAGACTCCTAATGACACACAGTAGGCTGGTAACAAGCGACTAACATAGGTGTAGCTTTTTTCACTTGGTCTGAACATGTCCTTTTAGGACAACTAGTTAATGTGTGCATGTTTTGTTTGAAGAAAGGCACAATTTTAAAATTAGCACAATTAATTTTTGCTGCATGTGATTTGTTTGATCACCTCTTGACCTCTTGCATTCAAAATTCATTGACTTTGCCTACATTTTTGTTCGTGGACATAGCAGAATTAGACTAAACCCAACAGAAGATCTTGGATAATTTAGCATGGCATGCCATAAACCTGAGGGACATACACGTCAGTCTGAAGTATTATAGACTTTTGCAACTTATTATTAAATAGCTTAATACGTTCTTTGCAATAAAATTATAATGATCTTGAGCTATTTGTTGCTCTCTCACAAGCCCCAGAGAGCACTTCAGAACATCACAAAAGCTCAGGTCTCCTGTACCCACTGCCTGGAACTTGTGGCTCTCCATAATTTAAAGGCAGGCTCTCAAATGATGTTTTTCAAAGCTATGTCTGCTCTATGGGCTCTGTGCTCCTATACCTCATAATGAATACACACGAGTGCAGGATGGAAGGAAAGAAATAAGGTGCCCAACAATTCTCCTAATTTTGATGAAACCTAGATGAAATTTATGAAAATTTTTTTGTGTGTTTTGAGTTTTTTTGTCAACAGGATGACTCTGATTAATACTACCACAGAAGAAGAATGAAAAACCCCTTAAGAAAGCTTTCTTAAGGTATTCAAAACCATTGCTTATCTGCAATGTCTTTGAGTTTATCAGAGATATTAACAACCATTTATAACTCAGTAATACACACAGTTAATCTTGTTTGACCAGTAAATTCAAAGATTCTTTGCTGCAACGTTTGTAATAAATAATTTAATGATCCAACTGGTTGTCAAAAGATGGACACAACATTACTAATCACCCACATGTGGTTTAAGTGACTTCTTACCATTCCACAGGAGCTTTGTGGCAGAGCTAAGGATGAAATCTTATTCTCAAAGGAAACATTCACATCCTTAAAAAAATAGCCTTCTCTTTTACTCCAAATCCTTCTTCATCCCTTACTAGCTTCCAGCTTTTACAGGGAATAAGAAAGGAATCCTCCCATGAACAACCTCCTGTATGGTGCAGACCTGATTATTTTCCATAGTTTAGGGCATCCTGTGCTCTCCAAGCTGGAAAAATATATAAAGCATCTTGCATTTAAAGTCAAAGGGATGGAGGGTGTCAGTTAGAGAAATAGTACTGTAGTACTATTTCTGTGTGTGACATGTTTGTTGTGAGAGGACACAGAAAAATACTTCCATTCAAAACTAGGGATTATGATGTTATGTCTACTGTTTGACTCTTGAGTGACTACTTCTTCCACCAATCCTGACCCTTTGACCACTTGCCTTGGTCCACTTCTGACTGCACCCAGTCTCACTCTCTACCCTGACATTTTTTGCATCTCTCCTTCCTGTTTTTGGGCACACTGTCTTTTGTCTTGGCTATGAAAAGATAAAATATGAAATTGTGTCATATGTTCTTAGTATCTCTGAACTGCTTTCCTGGCTTCAGTTGTGAAGGAAAGCTTTTCCACAAACATTTGCCAGCTGATGACTGCT
This sequence comes from Machaerirhynchus nigripectus, assembly GCA_013397975.1. Lineage (NCBI taxonomy): Eukaryota > Metazoa > Chordata > Aves > Passeriformes > Dicruridae > Machaerirhynchus > Machaerirhynchus nigripectus. The sequence goes on from VZRQ01007361.1 coordinate 2,699,309, forward strand.
TAAACTGGAAATTAGCTCCTTGGTTCCCATAGAGAGGTACTTTCCCTTCCATGTCTGGGAACAAATCTACACTTTTCCTGGGAAGGCATAAGCTAATGCTGAAGGCCATTGGGTTCTTGAGCTGTTTTTCCTCAGAAACTATTAAGCACTTTGCGTGGTAACTTGCATCCTTCCACACAGCATATACAGCGTGTCTCTGCACATACAAAGTGGAGAGATTGTGTTTGGCTTTGAAATATTTTTTCTCATGCACCTCACAAGACAGAGATCCTCTGCCTTTCTCCATTCTGACTTGCACTAGGCCAACCAGACCTACAGGCTGAGGTGTCAGACTGAATGACACCGTATTTTTCTTTAAACATTATCTTCCTGATCATGCAGTGTGCCCAAGTTCTGCACATCCCGCTCCTTGGTCTATAGATCCAAGACAACAACAATAACTCCACCTCATAATTTCTAGCATTTTCTAACCCCCTGGGTCTGATTAAACAGGGCCTGAAAATTTTCTAAGTATCTAGAGTTGGATGCTGATATGTGCACAGAAGCACCTGTCACAGAGTGATGTTCTGTTAGAGCTGTGCCGATAGTCTGCTGACTTCTGCAGAGACACATCTGGCACCAAGGGCAGCCTGAAAAGCTGGAATTTGACATGGCCATAGGTCCCCTGGGAAAGGGAAAGATGAGATCTAAGCCATTATTTTAGAGTGAGAAAGCTGAAGTTCCATCCCAGAAAAGTGGTGCACTGTGCCAGGCTGCTCCTGCCTGAAACAGCCAGGGGAAAGAACAGGATGTGAGTGTCTGCTCCAGTCACTGGCACGGTTTGCTGCTTCTGATGAGTGGCTGTTGTAGGAGACAGGTTCATCCCAGCAAGCAGGGAGTGGAGCTCCTCAGCCTTGCCTGTCACCATTTCCCCTGGCCTGATTTTGTCTATTTCCTGGAGTGCACTGTGGCTCTGCCTCCCTGGAAATGGGAGGATTTTGGGAAGGATGAAGGGTTAGCCCTTCCTAGCTCTCTTTTTGCAGTCCTTCACATGAAGGAATAAACTAGTTGTGCCTAGTTCTGTCTGTTAGCATTTTGTGTTTTATGAATTCAGAGACCTATTTATTTGCAGCCACGGCTGCACTGTTGATCCACTTATACAGTTCCTTTTGCATTTGAAACTCTTTAGAGAACACCTTATGCAAATTTGTTGGTCCTCGCTTACCGTAAGAACTTCCTTTGCACTGAGACTGATGGTTTTGCCAGTTCTCACAGCAGCTTCCAGCCCCTCCCTGCTCCTTTTTATTCCATAGCAAAGCCTCAGATTTCCTTCCAAATGGGTAGTAAGCTAATTGCATTCTTTTGGATCACAGATTTTTCCAGTCTCATGCAACTTGTGGTACTGATTTACTTAAGTTATTCCTGATATGTAATAACACCACTAGAGAAAATGGAAGAAATCTGAGAAATATACTTTGTGTTAGCTAATTTCCTGCTCACAGGTTGTGTCAGAGATAAATATGTTCCACATGAGAAAAGTCTTTCCATAAAAACATTAAAAACATCTGTAGTAGTTAATACCCCCTTTAAAACAAAGATTTGACGTTCCATTACTTCAAATAAAATATATTTACCCTGAATTTATTATATTTTATATATATGTATATATATGCAAGCAATAAACCCACAACAAATATTCTGAATTTTCTTATAATCCATTACGTTATTTTTTTTTTCCACAATGTAGTGTGAGACATTTTATTGCAATCTGGCCAGTTAATATCATAGCTAGATTATATTAGCATGCTGATTTATAAAAGTATGGGAGAGGATAAAAAAAGGCACATGAGAGGTTTTCAGTTGCACAGTTTGATTCTATATGATTCTTCTGAAGTCCAGAGAAAGATGGAAGACAGACTACTTTGATGCTTTTAGGTAAAAATAAAAAATGGCATATAATCAGTCTTGCAGTCAAGACAGAGCTAAGGATTTGCCAGTACTGGAGATCTGAACTATTTAAACATTTGTTGGGAAAGAAACAGAGGAGGACACAGGTGATTCAGAAAGTTCTGGGAATGTGTTAGTGGCAACTTCTTATTGCAGAGGCAGAGGAAGTTAATAGATAAGTGACAGTAATTATCTCTCTTTGAAATTAAATTCAGACAGAGGTCACATGGTAACACGAGTTACAGGAGATTATAAAACAATAGTGCTCCAAATAAAGGAAGGAAGCTCTGAATTGAACTAAGGCAGACAGGTAGGAGGATATCTTTGGAAGGCATTCCAAAGAGTATCTAAGGAACAAGAACACAAGTAGGAGACAAAAAGCTGATTAAAAACAAGGTGCATTTGCCAAGAATAAAACATGCCTTTTCAATTCTGTTTCCTCTTTTGCAGGATAACAGCTTAAAGAGGGGGCAGTAGTTTATTATCTCAGATTTAGTAAGGGTTTTGAGGAATGCTGTAAGTAAGCTTGGAGAACGTGATGGAGATGATGGGAATGTAAAGGTTGATGCTCAGCTAGCAAATTCTGCTCATGGAGGAGTCAACAATGGATTTCTGTGAAATGAAGGATATTTCAAGGCAATGTTGCAAATTTAATTCCTGGAAATGGCTTAACTTTACCAAATCCAGTAATATAGGTTAACAATGTACTTGATGGACTAAAGAACAGATTAAAGAATTTATATTTCAAATTGTAGTAGGAAAGGGTGGAAGCACTGGAGACAAACCACGAAGGTCGAAGTGGGTTTGGTATGTTGGGGTCATGGTATGAGACAATAAATCCAGGAAAGAAAATACTGGGAAAAAAATCAGTGGCAGTTAGGGAACTGATTAGGCAATAGCAGCTCTGCCAGGCATACGGAAAACAAAATCAGCCAGAAATTGAGTTGGTAAATAACGTAAAGCAGTTGCAACAAAGACAATTTATGTTGCATGTAGTAACAGGGTTCTTGTTCATATAGCACGAGAGGTATTTATTCTACTGCATCCTTAATGGGAAGACCTTATCTGGCATTCAAACTTCACTGAGTTTCAATATCACATTTTGAGAAAGATGTACATAAATCGGAGACAATCCAGAATAGAGATCCAGGAAGAAGATTTTTGGAAAAAATGATTTATTTGGAACAAATTTAGACAACTGAGTTTGTTTATATAAGAAAAGACTATGTGGATATTGGTTAAATTATAGCAGACTCTCAAAATGGCAAGAAGACAGCAAACAGTCATTTTGTATGTTGACTGGATTAAGACAAGGAGTGATCTCTTCAGTTCTGCGTGGGAAAATAAATATTTATGTACTGTATTAGAGAAACCTAGTTCTACTAAGAAAACTCTACAGCAAGTTTTTCTAGTTTAAGGACAGAAGTAGACTATGATGTTGTGCACTGTTTTGGCTGGGATGGAGTTAATTTTCTTCATAGAAGCTAGTATGGGGCTGTGCTTTGGATTTGTGAGCACAACAGTGCTGTGAATACAGAGATGTTTTAGCTATTGCTTACAAGGCATCAAGGCCTTTTCTGCCCCTCATCACAGCCCAAGAGTGGGGAGACTGGAGATACACAGGGAGCTGGGAGGGGACACAGCCAGGACAGCTGAGCCCTGCTGACCAGAGAGATATCCCATACTGTAGGACATCATACTCAACATATGAAAGCAGGGGAAAGAAGAAGGAAGTGGTGGACATATTTGGAGTGACGGCACTTGTCTTCCCAAGCCACCACTACCTGTGGAGTAGCCTGGTTTTCCTGGAGATTGCTGGACATCTCTCTGCTGGTGGGAAGTGGGGAATTAATTTCTTATTCCGCTTTGCTAGCATGCTTTACCTGTTAAACTGTCTTTATCTCAGCCCACAAGTTTTCTCACTTGGACTCTTCCAATTTTCCCAATTCCAATGGGGGCAGGGAAGTACGTGAGTGGCTGTATGGGGCTGAGTTGCCAGGTGGTGCTTAAACCATGACAAGGGCTCTAAGAAATCTCTATGAGTATGTTAAATAGCCATCTGAATATTACAGATCTACCAGCCATACTTCACGACAAAAGCACAGATTAGACGCCCCTGTGACATTCTTTCAAGCTACATCCCAGTTTTTGCCTTCATGGTCCTGTGCAAGTGTTTATTGAGTCACTCCCTCTTCCTGCAAGCAGAAATGTACACATGCATCAGTTTAACATGTCAGGTCAGGCTCCTGTCTGTAGTTCAAACAGCTTTATCAGAGTGTTATGGACTACTTCAGAGTCAACCTTTTCTTTGTGTGCACTGAAGTAGAGAAAATTTTGTTTGGTTTTTCCCCCCCAGTAATTCATTAGACCTTTTCCTGGAGCAGGCTGTAAACATTCCTTTATAAGAAAAACTTAAGTGAGCAAAACCCAGACTCAACTGTCAAGTGAGAGCCAAGTCCCTTCCAGAAGTCCAAATCTTCCCTTTGCTTCTGTCTAGGGAGAGACGTGGTTTAACTTCTTGACAGAAATACCATGTCTGCTTTAGGTTCTCTGAGGCTGAGCTTCACTGCTGAATGTTTGAGCTCAGTATGCCATAAAATCCAGGAGGTTTTCTCTGGAAGGCTTCAGTGACATTTACAAATAGCAGGATGCAAAATTCACCTTAACACCTCTTCCTCATGCTGCCATTCTAAGTCTGTGGACACAAATACACATTTTGCATAAACACACATTTCAATTTTATCAGGTCCACAGATCAAATAACAATATAGCTCTATAATTAACTTGGTGATTTTGCATTTCCAAAAGAACCTAAGGAGCTTTATTTAACATTTTCTTTCTTTCTGAGCTTCTGCCCTATGTTATTTGTTTTAACTGGGAAACACTGCAGTTTCTTTACTTCACTGTTTGATTTCTGGGTGATTTACACAACAGCTATTTTGGCTGCAGGAATTTGGACGTCAGCAGCTAGTTAACAAACAGGTCAGGTTATTCACATTGACACTCATATTGATCATGCAGCTTGTGAAAGCTGCTCAAGGCTTTTCTATTGAATTAGGGTTCTGATTGTCCTCTGGCAATTTTGTAACCAGTCTCAAGCAAATTCACATTTTCAGTAGCAGGTACTGTAAAACACTGATACACCTTGGAAGGAATTAAAAAGGAAATAAAAATGGCTTCCAAAAAGTAGATCTGACATTTATAGTTCAGAGCTACAAGGTCATAGCCAATGTGCAGCTTTCTAATGGTTATTCACTGTAAAAAGAAATCATTGCTAGTAAGATTTTTGCCTAATAAAGTTAATTGAAAGCAAATTCCTCTAACAAAAATTATTCCCCTAACATTTTTTTTCCACATTGGGTTGGTTTATGGGACTTTTACATGCCGAAGTTGAAGATCAGCTGGAAGAAACTCAAGTTATACTATAGGGATAAAAACAATTACACTTTGATAAGGAAGAAGGATCTTTTCCTCACCTTGCCTCCACCCATCCAGGAGGCTCAGGTGATAGAGCTCAGCCTGTGGTTTTAAAGCTGCAGGTGGTACAAACCATGAGCTCCTGCCTGCATGTGGCAACCACTGGACTGAGAGGCTTTGGACTCAGTCAATCATTGGACTGAGAGGCTGTAAGAAGCCTCTGCAAGGCACGCAGGAGATGGACCCGCCAGGAAGAGCACAACCCCCTCCTGTCCGTGTACATTTTACCTGCACATCCTTGCTGAACATACCATAAATGTGCCAGCTGAGAGTACGTGGCTTGGTACCCAGCCAAGGTTGGCAGCCACCCAGGTTGAGTTACACTGGGCTGAAATTCCTGTAAGGATTAGTCAAATCTGGGTGAAATTTGCAGTTACTGGCAACTGAGTGTGTTGTGATGCTGTCCTCACCAGCAGCCATGGAAAAAACAAGGCCTGAGAGCACAGAGCAGCTTTTAATTCAGCAATGCAGATGGCAGTGGAGTGTGCTGGGGAAGATCCCAGAGTTTTCATCAAGTTTTTGCTTCAGAAAACAGAATTGTGACATAAGATGTCACTCAGAGAGATTGTTCAGTAATAATTTGGCTGAAAACTAAGTGTTCAGGCCTGAGATTAATTGGCTCTTTCCTAATTTTGTACAGCTTGCTTGTATTCCTAATTACGTACATAATTCCTAATTCCTAAAAAAGCTGTCCTTTCAGTTCATACCTGGTCTGCTGATTGCTGCTGACCAAAATGTGCCTATCATTCAAGAACAAATCCCTCCCAGCACAGCTCAGAAGGCTCTTGGGATGTTGCTTTGCAGAAGCTGCATGATTTTTGAAGGTGTTGAGACAGGATCATACCACGCTGACAGCTTTAGTAGTAGTACCTAATTAAGTACCTGTGAGGACAAACTGGGCTAGATGTGGTCAGGCAGGCAGAACAAAACCAGCCCTGTCCAAAACCAAAACAGAATTTAGTGTCCATATGCTTAGTTGTACGATTTAGGTTTAGGCACTCCTGGAAGGAGCAAGGAGCTGTACTCAGTGATCATTATGGCTCCCTGCCAACTTAAGACAGTCTCTGAAAGTTTAGAAACTTATGCCCAAAGCTGTGATTCTGGAAAGAGGCAATGCCTAGAGGAAGGGCAGACAGGTTGGCAGCAGCATGGTCAGAGTATGGATGCCTGTATCTGTTTGATTAGCCCTTAGCATTTCTTTCCTTAGTACTGTCCTAGCTTCAACACCTCTCCTCTTCAGATTAAGGGCTCAGTGGGTATATGAGCTCAGTGGATAACTTGAACCCAGAAGTGAAAGGGCCTTATAAGAGTTAGGTCAGGAAGAACATTCAGTGTAGGGACTGAGAGCTGCAGCTTCCTGAAAACCAGTGGAAACATTTTCAGCAGAAACTGTGCACATGTTTCCAGCTGAGACTGAGATTCCCAAAGGCAGTTGTGGATTGTTATTGTAGGCTGCAGTTTTCACAAAACATAATACATTAGTAATTGTGGTCAAGCAGTCTAGTCTGGCAGTTACTCATTATTTCTGCTATATTAGTATCCCAGGCAGGATCAGAGCTGTCAGCTGTACTTCACAGAATATGAAGCAAAAGAGAAACTGATTTGTCTTTATACAGATATGCATATATCTGTGTATCTTTCAAACTTCTTTAAAACTCCATTTTTTTCCAGTTTTCCATCAATATCACCCTATAAGTAATCAGTCCTTTCCAATAATTTTAGTCAGAAGCAGATCAGGTCTGTAGGCAGAAGAAGCTGCATGAAGGACATGCATGCTTCACTGGGGTACATAGCACTTCCCTGTGCAGAGAGAAGCTGTGCAATGAGCCTGGTTTTCAAAAGTGAAGTAAAAAAGCAAATAACACTCAGGGGGGACAGGGTAGGAGATTTTCCTTAAGAGCATTTGGTTGTGACATGTGACGGCTCTTCCTTCAAATGACTGTTTCTGAGAATGATAAGGTGCCTTTCCAGTAAATCCATTTGCCTGAAACCCTTGCACAAAGGGCGCAGAACAAATAGGACTCATGCTGGAAACTGCGTGCTGCTGCAGTTCTTGCACAGTAGGGGTGTAAACATTTGTTTCAATAACTAGCACAACTAGCAGTTGGCTACCAGAGAGCACAGCTTGCTCCCAGTCACTGGCACGACACAGGAGTAGACGCTGCAGTGAACCTGAATGGAGCATATGGTTTCTAGGGATGAGTGATACTTGAGGCATGCAGTGGAGCACAGTCCTCTCCTCACACAGATTAAGGGCAGTGCTTCCACTAACATCAAAGCTCCTATCCCACTCGCACCGTGAGAATTGCCTTGCTGGCACATTCTGAGTACGAGCAAGATATGTGACAATATGACTGCAGAAAAGCAAGACTTCACTTGACTCAGGCTCCTATAAACATGGGCTTGGCAGCGTCCCCCTTCTCCTTGCCAACCATTGAAATATTTAACTATTAAGTTCCTACTACATGAAGACTGAAGCTAAGTAAGACAATAAAAGCTTTCTTCCTTGAGGACAGGCAATTGCTGCTCCAGGTAGGCTTTACTTGCCATAACATGGGCTTATGTACTGCCAGCCAGAGCTTTGGTTTTGTTGTCCATTTAAGGTCCCAGTAATTCATATTGGAAGAAGGGGGTCAGCCCCCTCCACCTGCCATTTTTTTTCCTCTTTTGTATGTCACTGTCAAATGAAATAAATTAGAAAAACACAGAGAGGGCTTTTTGGTTTTAACATAATCTGGAGAAGACAGAAGAAGCTGGTTTCAGTGTTTAAGCAGTTAGGATAACTTTTGGCTACATGTGCAATGAGTTAGCTGGTATAGCTGGGATCAAATTAAACTTGTTCTGACTGCAAATGCTTTAAAAAAGAAAAGAGAAGCAGGATTTTACTTAATTAGACAATCTCATAAAACAAGATAGAAAGTTTCCCTTCACTAAGGACAGAGTTTTCGTGATTAAAACTTTAGTTACTGGAAAATACTGATTTATTAAAACCTAATCTTAAAAATTAATTAATTTTGGCCAAATCCATTTCCATGAAGATTTTTTTCTGAGACATGAGAGAGCCAGGCTGAATTCTTTGTCCCAAAGGAAGTGAAGCATGAGATTGAATCTTTCTCACCCCTGCACTTTTGGCTTTTCTTCAGCTTCCTGGTGAAAAACTCAGGATGATATGTTCTTCAAATCAATGTGCTAAGAAAATAAATATCCATTGCTTTGATCTCTTCAACAAAAGGATTTTTTTGTTTCCTTATAAGTCCTTTAGATTTTGGAGCGAGATTCCACAGGTTTTTAGAACTAATTCAGATAATACTCTGGTAGTTGCACTTCCCATTCATATCCAAGCTGAAGATATTATTAGAGTATCTGTACTGATAAGACAAGAAGAAAGAACAATATTTTTACAACTCATTTGGCATCTTCATTCATAGATTGCAATATCTTGATCATCACTGGCACAGACCAGGAACAGCTTCAGAGTGGCACAGTGTGAGAAACTGGAGCTTTTTGCAACAACAAACCTGGCTCACTTATGAGTCAGCTGCAGGATGAATGCAATTCACATGAGAATGCATTGCTCCTTCTCCTTCCCAATCTACAAGGGAGAGAAGAGAGCAGAAGAGTGCTTTCCCACCCACTGTTGATAGGGGTACTTTAGTCTGCCATTTTATTTGAGTGTTGTTAAGTAAAAAATGATGGTATTTCAAACTACCTGACTTATGTAGATTCAGGTCACTGACACTGCTGACCCACCAGGAGAGATCTCAGAGGGACCCTACTGACATCTGGCCTGGGACTTCAAGTTTGTTTTTCTCAATAAGACAAAGTAACAGACTTTGCATGTGCTTCAGAATTACTTACGCTACTCAAATACAACAAAACATACTGTAAGGGCTGTGAAAGGGTCTTATTAAATCTTCTCACAGAACTGACTGATAAAAAGAGAGATTTAAATTTAGTGTAGTGGCGATAAACATAAAACCGACTCCCAGTCCAAGCTACAAAGGAGGCTGCTCACACCTAAAGCTGCTTCAGTCCCACTTGCTTTCTTGGTAGCAGTGATCCTCTAGTCTCTCTCTTCTGTGCTGCTTGCTTGCTTTCTCAGTAGTAGTGCTCCTCCAGCCTCCTCTCCTCTCTCTTATGAGGTACCTGCCAGAGGGTCAGCTGGTCTCCTGCCTTTAGCAGAAACACCTGGTTCAGCACAGCCGTAACTCATCAAAGACAAGACTGCCTGCAGCCCACACCTGTTCTCCCACAACTCCCCTTTTTGTTTTTCAACCACAAATGCCATGTTTACTATTTTCTATAGGGCTTTTTGTAGACAAGATAGCAACTGTGGCACAAGCATTTTTTACACTACCAAAATCTTAAATCCATACAGCACACACCAGAATTTTACATCTATACAGCACATAACATCAAAGTGTTTTTTCACAACCATGCCCATGGGCTAATAACAAAAGATCCATAGCTGCCTCTCTTCTGTAATATTCACAACAAACTGTTCAAAACAGATTTTTCTTTTGCTGATATTTGAGTCCCCATATCTATGTTCCCAGCCGCTCACCTTGGGTCAGGTGTCTCTTTCTGCTTTCGTAAATCATCCAGACTCCTAGGCTCTCTCCACCTGTACTGCTTGACTGGTCCCATGTCTATGTTCCCAGCTGCTCACCTAAGTACTTCTTAGGCTCTTTCCACCTGTATTGCTTGACTGGACTTCACTGCCGGCTGCTCTCATGATCCCATCACATCAGGGTCACAATTTTTTGGTGGACACAAGAGTGCTCTTAGGTCTGCAGCCATAATCCTCACACTGGGCACCATTTAACAGTAAGCAAAGAACCAACTCCCAGTCCACAGCTACAAAGGAGGCTGCTCTCACCTAAAGCTGCTTCAGTCCTGCTTGCTTTCTTGGTAGTAGTGAGCCTCTAGTCTCTCTCTGCTTGCTTGCCTGCTCACTCAGTAGTAGTGCTCCTCCATTCTTGGTCGTAGTGAGCCTCTAGTCTGTCTCTGCTTGCTTGCTTACTTACTTGCTTGCCTGCCTGCTCGCTTGCCCGCTCGCTCACCCGCCCACTCAGTAGTAGTGCTCCTCCAGCCTCCTCTCCTCTCCTCTCTCTTATTGAGTTACCTGCCAGAGGGTCAGCTGGTCTCTGGTCTTTAGTAGAAACATCTGGTTCAGCACAGCTGTGACTCATCAAAGCCAAGACTGCCTGCAGCCCACACCTGTTCTCCCAAGCTGTAGAAAAACAGAAATCCTGTGGAAAACCAGTATTAGCTGTACCTGGAAAGACAGTAATCAGTGTACTAACAGCTGGCTCTTCATTAGCTGTCTATGTTCAGGAAAGGCACATTGATATCACTGTGACTAGATCTCTGAAAGCAACAGCTCAGTGATGAGCAGCAGCCTGTCAGGTGGGCTCCCTGGTGTTGTTAGGAAAGGAATGGAGAATGGCACTAAAAGGGTCCAGATTCAGTGTAGGTTTAGGTACATAGAATAAGTGGCTGCATCAAAGCAAGCACACCAGTGCCTTGGAAAGAGCACATAGTCTCAGTCCTCCCATCACTAACAAAATACAGCACAGAGGAGGGTGTCACAGATGATTGGTGGTGTGGGGTGGCTTTGCCAGAAGGTTCTTCAGCTTGGAAATGCAAAGAGGATCCTCTGAGTCATGGACGGTAATGGAGAAAGTGAGCAAGAAAAGAGGTGTTCGTGGTTTCTCATATAACCAGAGTGAAGGGTGCCCAGCTATAACTGAGTGTCAGATTAATAAAAAGCATCAGTGTTCCTTTTTAATCATAGTGTGTGGCTAGTGTTGAATGATTAATGTGCAAGTCATTTCCATGGGATGTGAAGGCAAGAAAGATAAGAAGTTTAAATAGAGACTAAACAGAGCTGTGAGGGGAAAGTTAATGAGTAACTTCTGAACATGGGCATGACCTTTTGCTGATGGAACGCCTGAAATATTATTACTGGAAAACAGGAGAGTATAACAAACACAGACAAAATGCTCATTAGCCTTGTTCAACTGCTATTTTTACAAGTACCTGCAGTTGGACATAGAGTGAGGCAAGAGATTGTCTCAAGAGTTGTATGGCCTTTAAATTTGGCCTTATATGTCTGTTCTTCTGCCACATTGGCTCTAACAACTGGCAAGTTTTAAACGCTTTCATTTTGTGAACCCATAAGTTAATATGCAGAGCAAAGGTAGGGCAATGATTTCACTTTAATCAGTGGCTTCTGGAAAAAAATAAGAATTACTTTTAATAGAAACAGATACAGAATCAGCATGAGATCAGATAATGCCCTATTTGTATATATACACAAAGCAAAGTGGGAAGGCAGTGCAGTGGAGGTGGATATGAAAATGTTTCAAATGGACATTAATTATTAGTGCCATAAGTCTGTGCCTAAACTGGGCTCTAACTCAGTTATTTAGTGGAAAAGTAAGAGAATGGAGTTAAGACAACACAATGTGCTGCTTCCTGGTCATCAAAACATAAAAATTCTTATGTTCTGACATCTTCTGGGGCTCCTTAGGGACACTACTTACTTAGTTTCCTGTTTGGACTTCAAAGGATACAAGCAGTAAATGATGAAGCATAATGAAGGGATTATCATCCAGACAGTGCTTTCTCTTCTGTTTTGGCTCCTCCCCAAACACAGCAATAATTTTTAGGAGCCACAAGAGTGGGACATCATGCTGCCTGTGTGCTTCAATATCTGGATTGCACAAGTTTGTGCACAGGATGTTTTAATGAAAGGACCTTTGTCATGAATTTGATCATTAATTTATTTTAAAGGACCTGCCACAGATCAGTGTTAGTTGCTAGATGTTATGCCTTTAAAGCAAGAAAGAAAAAATGAAGCAAAGATGTGGATCCCGCTCTGCTTGTGACAAAATAATCTTTGGATTAGGTAATATTAGTCAGACATTTGACATTTTTGTGAGTGTTTTTAAGCTGACAGGATGTCCTCTGGATCTTGGCTAGGAGCCAAACCAGAGTTGGTGGAAGTCAATAAAGTTCTCTTCCACATAACAAACTTAGGATGAGATCTGCAAGGTGTAAATATAGATATGCAGTTGAATTTATATTCTCCAGTGACTTCCGATCACTGAAGGCATTATAACAGGAATATACAGCTAATTGGATTAAATGAATTTTGTTCCCTGTGAATGGAGAAAGGCAGATTAAAGATAATTCACCATACTGAGGTATGAACAACTGATAAATACAAGAACAGTGAGAATTATACCAGATATACCCATGATATCTTCTGGAATAAAACTGTCACCTCCAAGTAATGACAGCTGCTGACCAGGTGCTTTGCCAAGATCATTGCTCCAAACACATGGAAGCTGTTAATGGGGTTTTTGTGCATCCACCCGGTGTAAACCAAATGCCATGATTCAACTTGTCTTTCTAAAATTAGAAAGAGCACCCTAGTGAGTAAAGGATGCAGGAGACTTATGGTCTTTCAGAGGTGTTGGGCAGGCTGACCCATGGGTGTTACACAAACCAAGTCACTGGAAAAATCTAACATTAGCTGCACCATTTTAAATCCCAAGTTGCGTGCCAGATAGTCCAAACCTGCAGATCTGCATAGCTCACACATTGGTCACCTCCTATTAGCTCAGATTTACTCTTTTTTCCTTTTATTATAAACTCCTTACTATGTTTAAATTGTCAATAACCTTGCAGCTGTGCTATTAGACAGAATAATCCCATGATATTGCCAATATGGGTTCAATCTCACAAGCAATTCAAACTCACAAGCAATTAAAACTTTTTATCCTGGTGCTCAGCCTCCATCAAGTTATTCAGTCTAAGGGTGAAAGTGTGAACTACCTCATACAGTATAATATCAGAGTTTGGCCAACTGCTTGAATTATTAATTAATTAACATTTTCAGCCTCTAGACTCAAAGGAGGCATTTGCTGTGTCAACCCCTTTACTTCTGAATTTCTACATATTTATACTGGGAATTTGAATAAAGGAAGAGCATCACTTTAGCCCTCAAAGTGAGGTTTATTTTGCATAGAAAACAAGGCATGAGGGGTCCTTACCATGTGTTGAGGTGCCTCCCCAAAGAGGGTTGTTAGCATGGCTCAGGCCTGTAGCTGGAGCTACTTCTAGGGTACTGAGACCTCAGCACTAGAGGCAAGTTAAACTATGGGTGTCTTCATAAAACCAATGTGAAATGGTAATGGGAGGTGGGGGGAAGACAAACATGGTTGGAAGGTAGGATTAAAATAAATTTCAGAAATTGTGGTTTTCCTCCAAAGAGTCAGCCTACATTGCACAGAAGACTTCAAATGCTTAGGGCTGTAAAGTGCTCTCAGTTGCCATGTTACACAAAACAATTTCTGTTTCAACGAAACTTTTTTTTCCTGTGGCTTATGTGGTCTCATTGCTGTAATATGATTACCTTATAGAATGATACATTACAAAAGCTATTTGCGGGAAGAAAAGCATCCCATCCTCTTGGGAACGTGCAGCACAGAATGATGGTAGTGTCTGAGCCACCTCGTGGGGCTGCCATTTCCATTCCCCTTTTCAGTTTGAGGGGACTTAGATCTCTTTATCTCTTGAAACTCAAGAAATGTTCTGTACAATCTCCCACTTGTGTTGCTTTTTTGACCTACTTGGTTAACCAAAATTCAGCATCCTGTGGGTTGTCTCTATCTGGAGGAGAGGTTGATTACGGACTCAGATATCTTTGATGTGATTCTTGTTTTGCAAATAAAGTCTTTTTTCCTCACCACAGAGCGCTTTGCGTAGGAAACTGTTTTTACTCACAGCTCCAAATGCTCTTTACATGAGTTTTATTTGATAGTTTATGAGATTTATTCTTGAACTATAGATTAATTGTGGCTGTGCATTCCAGTTTTAGTTTAATTATATGCTGCACATCTGCTATATAACTACTTAACAAGCTTCAGTTTGATGGTTGTTGTGTTTGAACAGTTGGCAGAAAAGCAGAGCTATAGACTGGTCACTACTGGTCACGATTTTGACCCAGATGGCTCACAGAAAATTGCATCAAAACAGGAAAGCAGCTTTTGCAAGACTGTGGAGTGAGACTGCTATACAATATTGTGTTGGTGAACAACAGGATCAAAAGCACAAGTGGTCATCTAGCAGTATTTTGTTTAGCAAAAAGCAGAACAGTAGAATGCCTGTAGCACTGAAACTGTTGCCAGAGTCACCGGGAATTGGCTGCAAAACAAAGAAAAGGCGGAACCAACAGTCTTGCTTTATCCAATAGCATGTGGCATCTTAACAGCTATAGATGTTTCCTGCAAGTGATGGAGAGGGTATGGATTGCAGGAACCGATGGCTTCAGGCAGCAGTGTTGACCTGACTTAATATTTTCTGGTTTTATAGAGCTGACACTGGCAGGGGGATAGAGTGCTCTTTCCAGTAGGGCTTCCAGGTGGACAACTGGCTGGGATCAGGGACGTTCTGACCTCAGGGACATTCAGCAGGCGTGGATTTGAGAGCATGAGGTGTTGACAAAACATGGGATGATCTTACAAGTATATCTTGATGGAACTGGAGGTAAAAAGTAGGAGAGCTCTTATGGACTCCTAAGCACCAATGCTCCTCACCATATGGACTGGGAATGTATTTTCCTGTGTGGTTCATATACTGCAGAACCAGGATTGTGAAACAGGATGGAGGAGCTCCAAGGATGAATAATCAGAGAACTTCAAGCACATGCTGTCCAACAGGAAATATCCAATCTGCATCCTGTGCAAAGTCTGGGGAAGAGAGAGACTAAAATAATGAGTTTTTAGGTAGAAGGATAGAAAAATGTGTTCAAAGGTCAAGTACAAAAAGGGAAAAAAACCTGAATATAGCATTTAAGCAGTGGTCCTTCACCCTCTACTTCAGTAGGGGCTTCTGTGAGCAATCCAGGTCAAGCCAGAGCAGCAAGGGCTTCTTTTTGCTGAATGATGTTTTCAGAAGGAAAACCCTGAATGTTTGGATGAAATCAGAAGAGATCAGATGAAGCACTAAATGCACTTAAAATGTGACAGAAAAGAAATTACATGGAATGTTGCAAAACAAAAAGTGAAGTGGTCCATGGAATTCTCTGCTAACTTTCAATGGGGTTTCAACAGAGTTTTGTGAGTTCTTCAGTTCACGTGGATTCAGGTGAGTGGGGGTGAAGATACAAGCCCTGCAAATCCTGAAGTGACTGCATGCTCTGTACTTCCACGTCTTGAGATTACTCTGTGAGATAATTGAGGGTCAGAATGCTGCCTGCCTGCCTGTGCTCTCTCCCTCTCTCCCCTGTGTAATCAAAGGGAGTCTAGTCATCACTTTGAGTTATTTTTAACATTTAGCAAGAAAACCCCTAAATAAGTTGAAACATGTAGTCACACGAAATGGAATAAATGGGTGTTGTGGTTTAACCCCAGTCAGCAATTGAGTGCCATGCAGCCAATCGCTCGCTCCTCCACTCCACCCCCGGGGGATGTGGAGGAGAATCGGAAAGAAGAAAAGTTCGAGGGTTGAGATAATGATGATGATGATGATGATGATGATGACAGTAGTACTGAAAAGGAGAGATATACTACTACTGATACTACTACTGCTACTACTATTGCTACTACTACTACTACTATAATAACACTAATATAATGCTAATACTTTTAATGATGATGATAAAAATAATAGTACTGAAAAAGAGAGAGGAATAAACCCCAAGATGCACAAGTGATGCACGATACAATTGCTCATCACTCACTGATCAATGTCCAGCCCACCCCTGAGCAGCCATCAGCCTCTCCCAGCCAACTCCCCCCAGTTTATGTACTGGGCAAGTGGAAGGGAAATCCCCTTGGCCAGTTAGGGGCAGCTGTCCTGGCCATGGGCCCTCCCAGGTTTTGGTGCACCTGCTCGCTGGCAGAGCAGGAGACACTGAAAAGTTCTTGACTTGGGGTAAGCTCAGCAACAACTGAGACATCAGGGACTTATCAACACTGTTCTCACACTGAACCAGACCACAGCACTGTACCAGCTAGTAAGAAGAAAAACAACTCTATCCCAGCCAAAACCAGGGCAAGGGAGCAGATTTTTTTTTTTAAAGCGCCTTAAAAGATCAGATAGTGTTTTTTCCTGTAAACCTGTCTTAGGCTGTATTTAAATAGAGTTCAATATGTAAACTATATATTAAAACCTGTATTATCACTATAATTTCTGTTTATGCATCATAAGGTTTTGTTAAAAAATATATCTAATTAGAGAGAAATAATTTACTTTGCAATGCTCAAATCAACTGATGGACTGAAACTCAGAGTCCTTGAAAGATGTTGAAGTAGTTTTGTTCTTGGAAAAAATTACATTTGTGACTCAGCCTGTAAAGGCTTGCAGAGAACTACTGTGCTAAATATGGGGGAGTTTGGCTGTGGTAGAAGTTAATTGAGTTTGTTCTGTGCCTGGCTGCTGGGTGTTGGGAATGCACCAGACTCAGAGGAGATGCCAACCCCATTCTTGCATCTTATAAGCCCTCTGAAGTCGGCCGTAGCTCAGACTGTCTAGAAATATAGCACATTTTTATGGAGGGTACCTGGAGATGCCTGAACACTTTCCAAAACGACTTTTCTAGCCAAGAAAGGTCCCAAGCCATCCTCTTGTCTGATTTTAAAACAAAGGCAGATAGAAACCATACACTCTACATTATAGGAGGCTTGAGCACTGATCACACCTGACATTTCCTCTTGGGAATACCAGCAATTTAACTTTTGACCTTCTTGCACAACACTTATGTTATCTTCCTTTCTAAGATTAAGATTTTTTTTAGATGAATACTCAACAAACCTTCATGGTGATGCACTGCATGCAATGAAATGGAAATGAAGAAAAATTTCAAGCATGGTATATAACATTAATCCCAGTTAAAAGGGTGAGAAGTGAAAACAATGTAAAAATGTAGAAAAAATGATGACATTTATGATTTCATGTTTTTTCATCATTTTAAATGATTAGTCTCTAATTCTGACCAGCAGGATATTGGTTGTGCAAATTGGAAAAAAGAAAAAAAGCTTATTGTAATGAACATCTTCAAATTGTTAGACTCGACAAGAAAAATAGTAAGTGAATGATTCATGAACTTGTCCTGTAGAAGCAAAAATTCATATTATAATTTGTTCATTTATATTGCAATTTTTATTGTGTTTATGTTAATAGAAATTTCTTTTCAAAATGTAGAAATAAATTTAAAAAGAATAAAACTTAAAATTCATAGTTATGTACAGATATGCAATTAAAAGCAGATGTTACTTCAGATGAGATGATGTTATCACTTACATAGTGTAATCCAATGGCTCATGTGGTTAATGTACAGGTTTTCATTGACTACCCCTGTAAGTCTTTAATCAGTGAGCTGCAAAGAGATGACCATAAACTATTTATTGTTTCTGACTTTTGTTTCCAGACTATTCCTCCATTAAGTTGATTCTAAGTTCTCCAACTTTCATTTATCTTGCTGATCTTGAGCAGTAACTCCAGTCAGTTCAGTGACTCATTTCAGATTGCTGTTTCAGCATCTAACTGGATAAATCCAGGCAAGATACATCATCTTGAGATCCTCCCACAGATTTGGACTTGTTATTTCTGCTCTATGTGCAGGCCAAATTGAAGTTTTGATATTGCAGCAGTAGTTTTATACATGGCATCTCATTCAAGTCCATTAAAATATCAGGTAGTGCACTCTTTGGCTGCTGAAGGAGACCAGGGATGGTAAGATTTCTTCCATCCTTTTGAGAAAGGATTTTGTTTGTCTTGCTTTGGCTTTGTTTGGTTGGTTCTTTTATCCCAAAATTTTCATGAGGAAGAAATCATCTAACTTGGGAATTGGGTTATGCCATGTACAGAGCAAATGTAGATACTACATATCTAGTGTATTGCTCAGAACTGAATTGATAATGATTTATTTTTATTCCTCCTTTTGAACGAGTACAAACAAGTAACTCTCCTCTATGCTCTGTGTGTGCTTGCTTAAGATCCACTATGCTTTTGGCAGGCAGTGAGGAGGACATCAACAGTTTTATCATTTACTGACATTTTTCGTATTAAAACAAATTACTCCCTTCCTGCTCCATTTTTAAACAGATTGCAGCATGACCTGACTCCTGGTTCATTATGAGCCTGCAAAAAACACACGGGTGTTATTATTTTGATTTCTGTTTCTTATTGAAATTTTCTGGTTTTTACATTCTCTACTGGTTGCAACAGTGTAACTGCTGCTCATAGAAATCAGGGCTTGGCTGCTATGGCTTATCAGCCTCTAAAAATCCTTTTGACAAGCATCAACAGATTTCAAAAAGAAAAGCAGAAACACCTTAAAAATTTAGTTCATGCTTACAGTTTTTTTTTCTTCCCCATTATGTTATAAGTGGATAAATGTCATGTCTTTGTTTGAAAGGTTATCTGGCGGTGTTCAGAAATCCGTCTGGAGATAGGCAGCCTACATACATGGTCATGAATGAGAGGGGTTCATGGCAGAGGCACGAGCTCTGTCCCACGACCATCCCTTCCAGCTTCATGCTGCTCCCTGGCACACTTCTGGCTTGTGTCAGCCAGCACTCTGCTAGGAAGTTAGCCCAGGCTGGAGATCTTCCCTGTCAGAAGTGAAGCGGAAGAAACCATTTTGAGGCCACCCGTTGGAATTTAGTTTAGCCAAACAAAGAGAAATCTCAGACAACTTCTTCTCTGCCCCATTCATATATTGGTGCTGAGATAATTGTGGGTTGTCATGGTCCATCCGGATTGCTAAAATTTATAGCACAACACAGTCTGTAAATTAAACTTTATTTTATGAGAATTAGGAAAGGAAAGAAATAAACCCAACAAACAAAAGTCATTCCTCTTTGTGCAGACTAATCTACCATGTGAATTTACTAATTTGTCACTTAATTAATGATGTTTCTAACTCACAAGTTCTCTAATTCTTAACTCATAACTCGTGTACCTAGTTGATACCTAGACAGTGACAGTGCTTACCCTTCCTCCTCCTTGATGGTGTGGAAACCTCCTGTTTTTCATGATTCCCTGTTTACACTGGGAAACATGAAAGCCTCAGCAGTTCAGCTACTGTTTTATCTATTTCAAAAGCTTTTTTTGGGGTAAGCTGATGTATTTATACCTTCCAGCTCAGAAGTTTGGTCTATAGAGTTTCTGGGAATTATTTATTCTGAAGAAACTGCTAAAAAATTGATATGCAAGGATGATGGCTGCTGGACACAGTAAGCTGCAGGACTGTGGCTGCATAACGGCCTTTAGCCCTTACTGGCTACTGTGTCTTGCCTATGTGTTTTCCTTCCTTTGACCTAATGGCACTGTTCCCAGCACACATCAGGCCTTAGCATTAGCCGTGTATTAGCCAAAGTGTGAGCAGAAGTTGAGTGAACATCATAGGGATTAAGGTCTATGGAGTAATTCTCAATTTTTTTTGTGAATTTTCTTACGGCAGAAAGGGCAAACAGGTTGAACATGGCAAAAGATAAGAAATGCAGCTTTGAAGCCTACAACACAATGCTCCTTCAGCTGGAAAAGAACTGTAGCTCTCAAGTATGGATGCAGAAAATTTTTTTCTTCTAAAAATGATTTGGCCTTTGTGCTACACTGCTAATGTAGACACACCTTCAATCTCTACACCACTGCTTACACTGGCATCCATGTGGATAAACTGCAAGTGTAGTATGACTCTCCCATGTACAGTAAATTCATCCCTTGTAGACTTCATAAAAAGGGTATGATGACCTTGTGTCATGGGTTGCTGCAGGCCAGATACCAGGCACCCAGCAAAGCTGCTCACTCCCCTCTGCAGCTGGACAGAGGAGAGAAAATTTAACTAAGGGTTCATGGGTTGACATAAGGACTGGGAGAGATCACTCATCAAATACCATCACAGGCAGTATAGGCTCAATTTAGAGATATGAAGTGAATTTATTACTAACAAAATCAGGGAAGGATAATGAGATGTAAAATAAGCCCTTAGATCACCTTTCTTCCACCCCTCCCTCCTTCCAGCTGTACCTCCCACCCCAGCAGCACAAGGAGACAGGGAATGGGGGTTATGATCAGCTCATCACCCAAGGCTTCTCCCACTGCTCAGGGAGAGGAATCCTTCCCCTCCTGCTCTGTGAGGTCCCTTCCACAGGACACAGCTCTCAATGAACTTCTTGGATGTGGCTCCATCTCACAAGCAACAGCTCCCTGCAAACTGCTGCAACATAAGTCCCTCCCATGGGCACACGGGACTTGTGTGACCCCAACTGCTGTAGCGTGGGTCACTCTTCCATGGGTGCAGTCCTCCAAGGACAGACTGCTCCAGCATGGGACCAGGGCCCCTCTCTCCACGGGTCTCCCACAGGTTTCACAGCTTCCTCCAGGAATCCACCCGCTCCAGCACGGGCACCTCTGCCATGGGCTGCAGGTGGAGGACAAACTGCTTCATCATGGTCTTCACCACAGCCTGCAGAGAAATCTCAGCTCTGGTGCCTGGAGTACCTCCTCCCCCTCCTTCTTCACCGACCTTGGTGTCTCTGTCTTGGTGTTGTTCTCCTCACATGTTCTCACTCCGCTCTTCTCTAGTCCCAATTAAAACAGTGCCATAACATTTGTTTTGATTTCTTCTTAAATAAGTTATCAGAGAGGCATTACCACCATTTCTAATTGGCCCAGCCTTTGGCAGGGACTGGCTCTGCTGGACATGGTGGAAGCTCCTAGCAGCTTCTCACAGAAGCCACCTCTGTGGCCCCCCTGCTACCAAAAACCAGGACATGCAAACCCAAAACATTCCACCCCTAGGCAGTCTAGGTGTGGTCAGTCCTGCCAGGATTGGGTTATTGTGGCACAGCAGAGATTTTTGCTCAGCTTTGTATGGTGTGTATACATACAGCTGCTAGGAGGTGCAAATATTCTCCCCAGTTAGATGCAGAATTTCTCAGGAAGCCCCTGTTCCCCTCACAGGGCTGAAGCAGGTTATGGGGAAGAGTGAGCTGATGCACACTGTGAAAAAGCATCAGCTGGGAGTGCCACTCAGTTGGCAACTTGGGGACACCTCCAGGGCCCTGAATTAGGGCAGGATGTACAGCATGGGAAGACAAGGAGCATGAGCCACTTTCCCAATGCTGAAGCTGTAAGAGAACTAAAGAATTACCTGTAAAGGGTGCAAATATTGTGAGAATTAGGGAAATATTTAGGCATGCTGGCAACTTGTTAGGCAGCTAGGGAATTGCTCTCAAGTTGAACACTATTGTTCTAATCTAAACATATGCAGAACTTTCCAAGAGAGGAAGATGGTTTGGCAGCATCTCTTCCTCTTCCCTGCCACACACGGAAGAAGAAGATAAAACAGGAACCTTCAGCACATCCCTTCATTGTTATTTATTTTTCCAGTTGCCTGGAAATGAGGAGAGAAATGTGAAGAGGTAAAGCCAACCCTATCTCCAGAAACGTCAAAACAACCTTAGCTGCTCAGAATTTTATACACTCATTCAGTGAAAATTACAGTTTCCAACTTCTAATGGATTTATAAGTATTTCTAGGTTATGCATGGGTTTATAAACTGTAAGGCATGAAAGAGAGAGGAAAAGGATTAGGTGGGGAAGGAAAAGGATGTATAAGGGTTGGGATGACAATAATTTCAGGCACAAGTTTCAAGGTTTAGCCAAAACTAGTTGAATACTGGCAATGTCACTGCATGATTTAAGTAGTGCCTATTATGGCCTGGACAAAATCCCTCCCTGTTGAACAGCTGCATTTTATATTATACAAAAATGATCTCATTTCATTGCCAAAAACTATTGTCTAATGTGATTTTATGTAATTCTGGAAAGAAATTCTAGATTAAAATGACTGCCTAGTTTATGTTTTATTTATGGAACTTTGATCTTACGCTCACTGGTAGACAAATGAAGAACTTTTGAATCCCTTTGAGCAGACCTCCTGAGTTCAGACTAAATACTCCATACTTCACAGCATTTTCTTGTAAAACTAAGGTAAGAAACCATTTGTATTTGAAATGGCTCAGCTGTTTATTCAATACTGACCTACTCAAAATGAACAATGAATCTGATCTGTAAGACTTCACAAAGCATTTCACCTAGTGAAAACTGCATATTATTTTTAGTAGACATTGTGAAGTGTGCACTTACACAAAAATATTAGCTTGCTTAGCACTGTGTATGAGAAAAATGTCCCAACAAGTAGTCTTCAACAGAAAAGACAACCAAGCACCAAAGAATCACAGCTATGTTGTTAAAATGGGCAAACTACTGACTATATGTAAGACAGTGATTTTTAAAGGCGTACCTCCTGCTTTCTAAATCAGGACAATTTCCATCACTAATTGGGTCAGGTAACCACAAAGGCACATGCCTCACTTCCTCTTCAAGCATGTCCTTTGGTGGCTTCTCAGAAAGTTGCAGCTTTATGGCAATACTTTGAAACACTTCAGAAGCATCATCAATGTTCTTTTCGCAGTTACCACTTTCCTTCTCTTCTGTTTTTTTCCACTTTATACCCCCTTTTATTTTTGTAACTGTAAAATAAAATTCCATATTTTCATCTTTCATATGCTCAGCTATTTTTAATGAAATTTTAAATGTTTTGGCTTTTTTTTTCTTATAATGAGACCATTTTCTGTAACTTCTTTAAACAATTTTTTGTTTCTGTCAATTCTTTCTATTTCTCTTCTATGTTTTATATTGCTTCTATGATAAAGCCATGCATACATGGCAATTTCTCCACTCATATCCTCAGTCATTTACAAGTTCAAAACACTTCTTTTCCCTCTTCTTTTTTTACCTCAGGTTTGCCTTCCCATTCTTCTTTCTCTGATTTGTTGAATCTAACTCCACTTGATTTAATTATTATGAGAAATTAGGAATTTTGAAACTAAAATACCATCAAATATTAGTGTTGTTACTTCAGCTATGAAACGTATTTGAGAAATACAGTGAGATGATGTCAGATGTTAAATGTCAAATTGCTGCTTTTATAGAAAATGGAAAATTGCCCAATATGGTATTCAAGATAGTATTTTGAGGTTTAGCTACCTACAGTTCTGAAGATTTCAGCCATACTGAAGATGCTCCATTGCTTTGGCGCTCTTAGTACTGAGAGACAGAACAAGTCTGCAGAGCAATAGAATTCTCCAGTCTAGGAGGAAAAGCGGACATCTGTATTTACTCCATGACAATCAAGCTGAACACCACTACTAAGAGAAGGAAACGTGGTCTCTCCTCAGCTGTCTGTGCTAATACCACATCTGGAACGTGGGCAGCAGGAATTAATCTCCCTGAGTGCACAGGGGCCTACGCCAGAGGGAAAGGAGTGGAAGGAAGAAGTACATGGGTGAATCTCAAAGAAGAGGTTGAGGGGTGTGGCTGCACAGCAGGAGAACTGGGGCAGACTGACATTGGAGCCTAAAACTGGGAAGAGAACTAACTCCCATTAAAGTTGGATTAGGAGCAAGTGGTTCATATTCTGGTGGGCAGTTTGTAGGAATAACACACATACACACAGAAAAAAGAAGTGGGTAGGAAAGAGAACCTGATAAAGAGAAGAATTTTTTGAAAGAGGTGAAGATTGTCTAGCCAGGGACACTGCTATTAGCCACATTTGTAGGAAGAAGGAAACAACATGCAGAGAATTTGACAGGAGATGGGTATACAGGGATTGGGAGACAAATAAATGTGTGTAGGAACCAGAGAAGAGGAAACTGTGAACTGGTGAGAATACAGGGAGGGTGTGGTGAAGGTAATGTTTGAAGCAGGAGGTGAGTGAATAGATTGGGAATGATAGCCACTGTGGAGGAGCTCATGGACAGCTGTACTGTGGGAACCTCCAGAAACAGGGAGACTGGAGACACCTGCTTTGGAGTAGGGGGGAGTGAGACTGCATGTGAAAGACGACTATGATTGGGGTTAGAAGTCAAAGAAAACAGAGACTATGGTAAGAAACTCCATCTCACAGGACTGAGAAAGTAGGCAAAAAAGGGTCAGATAAATGTCATGTAGATAGATGTAATGTAATGCATATAGATAAAAATAATCTAGCCCATGTCTACACAACTCTGAACGTAGAACTGGCGCTTACAATTCAATAAAGAAATTGTGGACTAATGTGCTGAATGCATCTTTTGCTCTTTATAGCTGCTCACAACACTGACAAAAAAAAAAAAAAGGAAGGGCACACCATAAACCTTCAAGTAAAACTTACCTATTTCATGTATCTTAGCATCAAGAAACTTACTATCAAGTAAATAATAAAAATTATGAACGGCCGAACAAAGATGAGATACATGAAATTCATGGACTGCAAGTAGCTCCCATCTCTTCATAATGGGGCATGCTCAAGAAATATGACTTTAAGGATGAAAGGCAGCATCTGCCCATGGGTCCCAGCTGCTAGTCTTCACATGGGTCGCATTCATACTGCATATGTGGACCCAGAGTTGAGCACAGCTGTGAAGTAACTTGTATCTATTGTAGACAACCAGGAAATTAGCATCCTGTTTGATCCAGACTGACAAATGCTATCAAATATCTGAAAACACTGAACTAAAAAAATGGATAAAATTAAAGCACCTCTTTAACAAAAATCAAATTTGCAACACCTGCAAGTGCTGATGATACTTTTAATGTTTATGACCATGACAGTTCTTCCTCTATTGAGTGTTACAGGGAGAGGCAGCCTGGCAAACCACAGAGGACTAAGTGCTGGCACCTTTTGAGTAGTGTTCCACTTGCAGTCTAAACTGCCTTAGTGCTGCACTGATGGCTGTTGTGTCCCATATTTGATGTAACAGACATGATTGTCTTTGTGTAACTCCACTTGTGGCTGAAAACCTTTTGAATAAGAAATTCAGAGAGTGTTCTAGTGACCTCCATGCAAAATTACTCTCACACTTATAGTGAAGAGCTGTTTCCCCTGTGGTCTGCTTTTTTTCTACGTTTCAAGAAAATATTTCTAACCAATAAAATGGCGGGTTTAGTCCAGTTTTCCTAACAACGTTTTTCAAAAGTCCATCAATCTTTCATATGCAACAGATTTATAAACAGTGTATTTTGGCCAGTTTTATTTTAATATGTTGTCACTGGCTAGCATTAGACTTCAGAAGGGAAGTTACAATATCAATAATATTTAATACATAGTAGCATGAATGGGGTTGATAGAAACTCTGCAAGTGTCCGAGTCACCTATTTTTAATATTGTTAAATTTATCTCTTTGGACAGAGACTTTGTGTGCTCTATAATCACCTAAATTTATTTTTAAAAAAGAAGAATTACCCAGATCCATTCAGAAATTTCTAAAATGATGTTAAAAAGGAAAAACACTGTGTCTACATTCTTTAAAGCCAGGAATGGGAACAGAGTCAGGAATGTGTACCTTGCATTAACCTGAAGTGTTGTGTGGATTTGGCCAACTTGTAAGTCTTTGCCTATTTCATCTCACACATGCTCATATTTGCTGAGATTTACCAGCTAAGCCCATTGAGTATTTTTCTTTCAGGATGTTTTACCTGATTTCTGTCTGTCCTTTGGGAGCTCGCTTTCTGTGCCATGACAGAAGTGACGATGTTATTGCAACATCCTCTCCTTAAGTCATTGAAGCCATCCCTTTCCAGAAAACCTAGAAAATTCTGGGTCCTAATTGCTGTAGCACAAGGACGGTGAGAAGACAGCCTGAGACTGCTCTGCCCAAGGCCAGCTGGGGCCTCTGGCTAATTTCTCCCCCATGATAGGGCAGCTCTGAAAGCTTCCCTAAACAGCAGCTCCTTCACAGCAGTCTATCAATGCCACCATACAACTCTGCCTTGCTTAAAATATTTCTTTTTCCCTCTCTACTGTGGCTTTGCTAATGATTGGATCTCTGAGGTTAACAGCTGGGGCAGATAGCAAAGGTCATGGGGAGGTCCAGGGAGGAACCTACCAGGAACAGAATCTCCTGGAAGGGCAGGAGACCTCCCCTGACTGGGGCACAGCCTGCTAACTATGCTCCTTCCCCTCCCCGCCTGTTGCATTTGAGCATCGATAAACAGCCTCACCTGGTTGGCACAAAAGTATGTCAGGTTTGTAATGTTTTCAGCAAACTGAAACGTCCTTGAAAACCTCCTCTTAAACAGAGCAAACAAGATTTGAGAAGCTTCTGCTAAGTGAAAGAGCAAGGGAAAACACAAGTTTTGCAACTTGTTGAATCTGTGCACTTCTAAAAAGGGAGATAGTCTGTTCTACAATAAGAGCTATGTTGGAGACAGCTTATCTAAAGTACAGATCTGGCTTTTTTCCTTTAGCTCTGTTCTTTCCCTTGCAGTCCTTTGTATCCTTTGCCTTGTTTGCTCCTCCACCCAAGTATTCCATCATCCTGCAACTGTTCCCTGCAATTCTTCTGAGCAACACAGCAACAACACACACAGATGAAGGGTGGGAAAATAAAGAGAGCACTTACAGTTGAATCATGTGAACAAAAATTACTGTTTCCAGTTTGCCTGCATGTAAGGTGAAATTCCACCCTTGGTGTGTCCTTGTTTAAGAAAACGATCCCAACAATGGTTGTGGTCTGACTCTTCTTCCCCCCTTCAGGGTGAAGCTCAAGAAACTGAAATCAGGAGGATGTGAAATTCACTTATCACCTAGTGGCATAAAGGAGGCAATAAGCGGGGCTGGGAGCATTCAGAGCTCAGAACTGCTACTCCTGTTTGCTCCAGGGATGGAAGAGATGCTTCCTTGCACCGTATCACCTTCCCAGTTCTGCAAAGAATGGCCACTCTGACCTGGAGAGGCCACTCTGGATGTGTGGGGGGAACTGGTCATTACAATAAGTTGAATTTTTTAATTGAAAACGCACAGCTGCTTTATCCAATTTAATTCACTTTCAAACTCCATGCTTAGCACTCATGAGAGGCTTATATTACCAGTTTAATAGCTTACACTACCATCAGCTCAAATTGTGACTGTAGTTAAATGCTAGACCCTGGTCCACGTTTTTGCCTCCTCTTACATCAAACACTCTGGTCAAGCTAACACCCTCTCAGACAGTGATTTAGTACCACTTTTAGGGAATGCCCCAAAGGAGAAAGCTTTGATGTGACCAGCATGTTCTTTTCAATTGATTATATTGCTCAATCTCACAGGCATCGACCTCTGTCATCTCAGTGTGCTTACTTTGAGCGGGAGAAACATCAAGGCTGCAGGGGTGAATGAGGTGGCTCTGAATCTATTGCAGAGTATTGCAAAAAGGAAAAGCAGGAAAAGTTGATTTAATAGAGTCAGCAAAAGTGGATTTCATAAAAACAGTAAAAGATAGCAATTATTGTGGCATGAAAGAAAGCAGCTAGTTGACTGGAGGTTATGAGGTTACTGTCACAAGCTTTCTTTGTGAAAGGCTAGACAAGAAGCCTCCAAACAAATCCGCATCAATGATGATCGCCTTTTGATTGCTTTGAATAAAAATAAATAAGGTCAGGATTCCTCAAACAATTTTTGCTCCCACTTGGTCCTCCTGATTATTCACCAACTTTTTGATACTTCATGTAGACAAATAATAACACCCTGGCACCCAAATCCACAGAGTTCTGTTGAAATGGACAAAATTGGAAAGAGTGACGTGTTTCTCTCCCTCCAGCTACACTCATAAAACAGTTAACAGTGGTTAAATTCTGAGTCAAAGCTGTGGCTGCTGTTCAAGCTGCTCCACCCCCCTGCCACAGCAGCATGATGACAGCTGAATGACGGATTTAAATAAGGATTCCAGTTCAAACGTTTGTCACAAATATGTTCTTAAAACTCCTGATTGCTCTTTTGCAGTAAATCATGACGAAACCTTTCTCTACTAGCAAGCAAGCCTTACCGTACTTTGCAATATTTCACTTCACTTTTCTTATTCTTGCCTTTAGATGTGGCCTCAGAAATTTGACTCACCCTCCTTTCTTCCCTCTAATACAAACTCTCTTCTTGCCGTTAACTCAGCATGATAATACCAAATTTTTGAGAAGGTTGTCTCTGACTGTCCGTGTAGGTCCTGCTCAACTTTTCCTCTTCTTTATGTAAGTCTGGCTGATCGATAGGCTTTGAAGGTCTAAGACAAAGGTTGAGACAGTAATACTTCCTAGAAAATTAAAATTATCAAAACATAAGGAGATTGATCTCAGAACAGGGGGTTTGGAACGCACTGCATTGTCTCCCTTGGGAGACCATAGCAAGAGTCCTCATTTATTGTTATTACCAATGTTATCCTCCCATATAAATTTCTTGGTAATACCCTTTAATTTTACATATATTCCATGCCCTTTAGGGCAAAAGTGTACATCACAGCTGTTTGTCCCTGCTTTGCATAATGGGACAAGACATGACAGATGCAATATTATAAAAAGGATGATTATAAGTAATACATATAATGGTTAAACTCGGTTAGAAAGGCAAGAGACACTAGAATCAGAAAGGTGTACAATTAAGGGACTCCAGCACTTGAATCTCTGTTACTTTCTGCAGTATTTAAGCTCTACCTTTTGCAGCAGAAAGGCCTGGGTACTTCAGAGGAAGCTGTTTCTTTGGTAGGATGCTGGGAGGCAGGGACATTTTAAACTTCCTAATACTATCACCCTCTGTTTTGCCTTGACAGCTCAAGAAAAATAGGCTTCAGCTGCAGTGGAGACAACTCAAATTATTTAAATGATTTTCACCTGTTGTTACTGTGAAACATTTGAATGCAGGATGCATATGGGAGGTATGTTAATATTTGTTTCTAAAACTTGTACAATACTGGAATCTGGTTCTTTATTTGGGGCATGAAGTAACTTGATACACCATAAGGAGATGAAGAAAATATTTGAATAAAAAATATGTTCTTAAATTTAATCTTAACCCTCTAAGTTCAGCAGCATTAAACTTCACTGGTTAGTTGTTTTAGTTTTGTCTATTCCCAGCTCAGGCTGGTCTGATAAGACATGTCCCAGACTCCTTAGTCTTTGAGAAGACATAGTCTTGCACAGTTCTCCTGGCTTGCAGAACAAGGCTGGTTTCAGCCAGGCCCACCTGTTGGTGATGCCTGAACCAAAGAACTCTTTGCCCAGTCGGAGTGGGGGACCCCTCACACTCCATTCCTTGCACCTTTTGCCTTTGTGTGCTCCTCTCTCTCCTCTGCTTCACCGCAGAGCAGAATGGAAGTTCTGATCATTGAGGCACCTGGCTGCCCCCACAAAGACAATCCAGCAAACATACCAACAAAGGAAGCTATCTCTGTAGTGAGAGCTCCAAGACATCCCTGATAAACCCAGACCTAGACAAACTCAGTCCAGACTTCCTTGATGGGAAGCAGTCAGCAGAACAAAGAATCCCTGATGGGTGCAGAAAAGACAAAGAAACTGACCTTCCATGAAAACAGGAGTAACAACTGTTCTTGGAACTGATGTCCTACACACAAATACTTATGCCATAAAGGTATAAAAAGTAACTTGCTGCTTAGCCAAAATGAATTTCTCTGAAAGACTTATTCTGCAAGTGATTTCCCAGACAGACTGGACCCTTGCTGAGATTGCATATGGATCATCTTTGAAGTAAAACTTCTTCTCCATTGTCAATTAGACCCACTCTTGGGGGTGGTTTGGTGACTGTCATACTGGTAGCACCTTGCATAATATATTTATAGGCATGCACACAGGTAAAAGTTTGTGAGTATGTACTTGTTTTACTCATTGGAATTCTGCAATAGCTTCTAGTATATCTATATTTGCTTTACTCTTGTAATATATATATAATTGTTTTCACTGTAGTAATTTTGTAGTTACTTCTAGCATACATTTATATTTGTTTTTACTAATAGTAGTTTTGTAGTAATTAGTAACAAAGAAATTCACAGAACTCCTGTCCTCTGTGTCCTTGTGTTCTGCTGAATCCTGAGAACGCCACGGTCACCATCTTTACACACCTGTGACTCAGGTAACCCCCACAGGCTGTGACCAGGAACTGCTGCAGTGCCCATCTCTGCAGGTACTCACACGGAATCTAGAGAAAAGACAGAGGACAAAAAGAGTACATGGAAATCCAGAGAAGAAAAACATTTGAATTCAAAAGATTTCAAAATAAACTTCATTTATTTTGGAACATAGCAGCTTACTGTGCCATCTACAGCTGTATATAGTGTGGCCAGAGACCTAGCTTTGATAACCAAAATCCAGGCAAAATATTATCCAAGCCAAATAACTCAATAAACAGAGCACCAGTATTATACTGTAACTTTCATATCCCAAGTCAGTTGCTAACACAATTAAGTAAGGCTCATGGGAAAAAAGGTGACTAGCTGGACAAAAGCATACCCACAAGGTTCTCTCCTCTACTCCCATAGCAAGATAGTCCTTGACTGACTGCCAACAGGAAAAACGAAGAAATTTTAATGAAATTCAGCAGAAAAGCTCCCATGGCTCTTGAAAATAACAGTATTGGAGTTTGTTTGCCTATTCTTTAATTTTTCTTTTTCTTGCCTCCCCCCCATCTTTAAATGCCAATTTATAGCTGTGGTCCAGTTGTGTTTTGTAGCAATAAAAACACACATAATGAACATCTCCAAGGGAGAAAACATAATGCTAGTGGGAGCTGGGATTGCTTAACACCATTGTCAGCATTTGCCAACTCATTTTTAAAGGTTGCACTCACAGAAAACCAGCTCATGAACTGCCTCTGTGTTCCACGTTACTGTTTGCTTTCCTTTGGCCAAGGAGAATGCCAGCTCTTCAGACAATGGAAAGTTTCATGGGAGAACAAAAAAAGCTCTCACAAGTTCTTCTGGAAGCAACAAGAAATTACGATCTCAAAACATAATGCAACACACAAGGGAAATAGTTTTCCTTCTCTTCTGTAATAGGACCCAATAAAAGGAATTATCATAAACCCAATGATTAATTAAAATCCATAGAATTTATTAGAGATGCTGTAGGCTGTTCAGGAAGGTCTGAGGACTGGGTTCATCTTCGCCAGCATACTGATTCAGAGTACAGATACATTTCTATGGCTGAGATACTTTTGAGGCAGACAGAGAACTGTTTGAGGTCAGAGAACTGTTCCCCACAATTCTTGCTAGCCACAGATGGATTGTCTGATGAGATGAACTCTGTCCTAAATACTTAAGTCAGGCTTTGTGAAAGTCTGAGAGACCTGGGAGCTCAAAGGTCTGAAGAGTTTGCTCTGAAAGGAAGATTATAAGGAAGAATGTAACATGTGCAGATGGGGAATTGGAGGAAAGAAGATTTAAGGAGAAGAGTGTGGCAGGGGGACAGTCTTGACAGAAGGAAAGCTGGAGACTGTTTTAGTTTCTGCTGAGGGCAGTAGGACAAGAATAGGATTTAGGAGAAGCTGTTGTACTGAAAGGAGTTGGTCTCCTTTGGGTAAGATGAGAGAATTGCAAATTACTCTTATGAAGTTTGAGGTAATGTTTGTGTTTGAAGGACATGTAAGGAAAAGGGAAGAAGCAAAACCATCTGGGTAGTGTTATGTGTTGTGAATGCTGCTGATCACTAAAAACCTACCGAGAAAACAGTTGTTCCTGATCAGTGTGCTACAATGAATTACAGGGATGCCACAGGGAGGGTCTGTCACAGGTAAGGTTTTTTGGTTTATATGCAGAAATGGAAATGAAAATCTGCCTCATAGGCTTTATAGATTTCCATTTTTAAGGCTGATCAATCTTAATTGGACCTAATACACAGTCACTGAGAAAAAGCTATGTCATGACACAGCCACAGCAGTTTTCTGTTTAAAGTGATTTGATTTTTCTCATCTTCTTCCACATGCGCTGCCAATTAGATGACTGAAAACCAGTTTCTACTTCTTATTTCTGATTGAACTCTTTGTATTGTTCTTATTTGCCCATGACTCCTATTTTTGCAACCCAGGTTTATGGTACGTTTGGTACAAGTGGTTGCAAAGAGAAATTGCTGTGCCAAGAAATGGATTTTAGATTTTACAGCATATAATCAGAGAATCATAGAATGGTTTGAGTTGGAAGGTGTTGGAGTGAGAGCTCCTCTGGACCCAGGCCCAGAGGAAAACCAAAGCACAGGGATTGAATTAAAACCTTTGGATAAGCTGAGATACATGAAGTCACACCAAAGAGTAACAGAAATATAGATTTTTAACTCTTAGTCAAAATATATGCTGAGCGCCTTAGACATTGAAAAGCTGCAGCAAAGAGACCTTAAACACAGTTTGTACTGCAGCACTTTTACCCTTTCACAGAATTTCCTTACTCTAGACAAAACATAGATAGAACTATATTGTTCAAAATTTTTAGATAGAGTGTTCACATAAACAATAAGAGCTGATAAAAACTGTATATGCAAATCTGTGTAATAGCTATGTAAGACTTGTGTAAGATTTACGATCAGTAGAATTAGACCAGGATAGGTTAAGAAAAGAAAACTAGAATTGTGTGTTAATTTTATTGGTTAATTAACAAATATAATCCACTTCTGTAAGTTAGTCAGACAACAAGAACAAGAAGAAGAAAAAAAGCTGTTTAGCCTGCTGTCGCTGCTGCTTTGCCTTATCGTGTATCCCGTTCGAACTCTACCCTCAGAAAACTATGGAACTCCTATAAAGGACTTTAGCCAAGCAGCAGCCTCCTCTGCTCTTTCACCCTCGGCCGAAAAGGGAAGGTGTGCCGTCCAAGCTCAACAGGAAGGGACCTTAAAGATCATGTACTAAAAAACAGTGGATAGGTGTTATTAATAGAGAAGTAAAAAACTAGGAAGCGTAACTTATTGTTGAGTGAATGAGCATGTTGTAGCTCCAGCTATGTTCAGCACTCCAAATTACTTGGGCTTTTCCTAAGAATGCCTTGCAATTAGTTTAGCATCAGATCCCTCTTTAGCTTGTGAACAAAGCTTCTGATGACTAATCAGTTAAAAATGACTAACAATGGCCATGCTGTTTATGTGTTACAATGCTTCAGCAAAAACAAGGCTTCTGCAAGAGCATAGTGGCAATGCCAGCACAAGACCCTGAAAAACGTATCCAGCAGACAAAAAAATTGACTTCTTGGCAAAATATTAATCAAAGTATTATGCCCAATCTCTGGAAACATTTGAAGCAGCACTTAGCACAGTGATGCATGTTCAGCCTTAGAAAGACAGCAGATTACTCTCCAGAGGCAAAGGGTTCATGCTTCAGTCATGGAAAATCAATTGCTATAGATAATTAATTATTTTATCACAAGCATTATCTTCCAAACAACTGCTACTTCGATTTTCTTGCCTTTTAGCTGAAAGGAATGTTAAAGCTCAGGCAAAAGTAGTTCTGAATTTTGTTTCCTTTGTCTCATACAGTTCTGAGCTTTTACAGTGGTAGAAGAAAGCAGCAGTACAGTAATTTCTACATGCTTCAAAGGCAACTAATCTTTCCTTCTAATTTAGAGTGAAATCACCAACACACCCTAGTGTCTGCTGAGGTAAGAGTTTTATTTTTCAAAGCTCAATCTGCTGCACATTAGTGCTTTTAAAGATTCTTTCTGTTTCAGCTACCATATTTCAGGGTCTGCTATAATTGTGGATATCCTTTTTGTGCTCTTCTAACAATTAAAATATGAATAGTCTTGTATGACTTTCCTTGGCCCATTTTATTACTCCAGTTTACTTGTTGCTTTTGTTCATGTAATGAAAGAAAGTAGGTTTAGATTAGATATTAGGAAAAATTCTTTACTGTTGCCCAGGGAAGCTGAGGATGTCCCATCCCTTGAAGTGCTCAAGGCCAGGCTGGATGGAGTTATGGGGAATCTGGTCTAGTGGAAAGTGCCCCTGCCCATGCCATTGGTGTTGGAACTAGATAGTCTTTAAGTTCTCTTCCAATCCAAACCATTCTATAATTCTATAAATTTTAGTGATATTCTAGCAAGACAATGGGTAATCTGGTGAGAGACATGCAGCCATTGCACAGTTTGTCCAGACTTTATTGTGTGCTGTACCTTTCTGGCTCAGTGAGAAGGCTAAATCAAGAAGTCCTTTGCTCACAGTTCTGGGTTTCTTTTCTGCACATTGGTCCTTACCATACAGTATTTAAGAATAATTTCTGAGCACACGTACAAACTAATGAGCAAATTGCAAAAGCAGAAGTTAGAAAGCTGCTCCATGGTAACAGCAGACAGACTTGGTTGTAACAGATGAGGACATTTTAAACTCACTACGTGCATGTGTGTGTGTGTGTGTGTATACTTATGTATGAGGGATAAACCACTGCATCCATCTCACAGACCCCACTGCAAATTAATTACAGCCTTTTTAGTTGCACTTCTGCTGACTCCAAGAGCTGTAACCCACAAAATAGGATAAGATCTTGAGGTGGATGTGTGTTGGGCAGAGATACGAAGTTGTGAAACTTGATTTTCATTTCAGTGACTCAACAACTGGCTAGTGAAGGCATTACTTGTTTTGGCTCTGATGCGTTTTGTTAGTGCCAACATACTGTCTCCACCTCAAGGAAGTTTTAAGGAGAATCTTGAAGCCATTTCAGGATCTGCCTTGAGAACTGCTTTGTTCAAAGCAGAACTATTCAGGTAATGTCAGTAATACAAGCATGGCTGATTTACTGAAGCAGTAATGTGGTAAAGCTTTGGGCCTGCTTAGTCACAGTGGAAATGAGCAAAGCTATAGAGCGTCTGTGCACTGAAGGCAAAAAGGAAAAGTCCCCAACAACTCAGGAGGCATGGAAAAGAGTCACAGAAAGGATAGAACAGAAGCATTCTGCAAAGAAATCCGCAGTGAGCTTGGGTAGCACATGAGGAGAAAGGTGCTCCTGGCATGCATTCCTGGTTAAGTGTTGCAGTGACAGTCACATAAACTGCCAAGACCTCCTCCGCTTAAGCAGCAGTTGCACTTGGAAACATGTAAAGAAATTATTTGGATGTAAAACTGATGAAAGATTTTCTAGCTTTTTTAAAAAAGAAAAACTAAACATGGATTTTTATTTTAAATCAGATTCTAATTGCAAAAGCTGTCTCTTGAGAGAACTGGTATGTTCATGCTTTTCACTTACTTAAAATGTCAGTTTGAGATCTGTTGCTCTATCCAGTATAAATTTTTTCTAAGTGCAGGTGGATACACCTGATCAAATATGAACTCTCTCTCTCTCTTTCGTGTGGAAATGCCAAACAGCGTGATTGAACAAATCTCAATACATGAGAATCTGTTTTAGGTTACTGCCATGTGTCCAAAATACAGGCACATACTGACATGCCTTTGCAGGAGTAATACTAAAAGTACTGTTATGAGTGCAATGTGATGTCTGTCCTTATGCTTCTGTTGCTACCTTGTCCTCTCTAAGAAGAGAGAGCTTTGTACTAGAGGGCATTAATGGATGCATTTAGTAGGATATGTAGCCAGTTTTGGTTTGGTCTTTGAATTTGGATGACAAGAAAATCAACCACCACCAGATTTAAGACTTTCTGGAATGAGGATCTTGGTGGCCATGACCTCTGTTGTTGTGCTAAAGTAGTCACAGTGGAAAGGAGACTCAGAACTGGTTTGTGTTTTCAATGATTTGTAGCTTTTGGTGATGCAGCAAGCTGTAGCAAGATTTAGCTAAGGATAAATAGTCTTTCTGACATAAATTTGTGTTTCTTGCTTGCCTTGCACATTAAACCTATATTAAACTACAAGTCGAAAGAACCCCATGGAGAACTTCAGTGAAATTACCAAACAGTCTTTGAATTAACTTCTGTGACATAGTCATTGCTTACAACATCAGTGATTGATGTGTTGGGAGGGAGTTGCACCTTTCAGGGCCAGCTGGAACATCTTACTGTGTTGTTCTGAAGTTCACCCTGCCAGTTACTCACAAACACTGAAGGACACAAACCTCTGTCTGGCTTCTTGGTGCTGACTGACTTCTCATCAATGATAGAAGCACAGGCATTGGTCCAGAGGTCTGAGACCTCAGAGGCCTGCAGTTGGATGCCATGACAGGTTTTTCCAAATTATGTGTGAACGTGGTGCTTAGGTACACTCAGACAGCTGATGCAGCAATTGAGGTAACAGATTGGGTTGTAAAACTACTTGGCAAAACTGCTCTACAGTGGAAAAAGAGCAGAAATTTGCAAAATTACTGCTTTCTGACTGGAATCTTACTAATGTTTCATGATCGATTCATTCACATCATTCTTAGAAAAGTCTAGGAAAGATCCTCTGCTCTGTGAAAAATGCATGCTTTGCTCCTGAATCACAATTTGGCAGTGCTGACTGTTGCGTGTGTTCTTTCAGAAGTGTACTTTCAGTTCATAGTGATTAGTTTCTCTAAAATGAGTGCCAGAGAATACTTTGGGGGGTTACTTTAAAAGTATAGTCATAACACGTATCAGAACACGGATTTAGTGACGTGTGCCACATTCTACAAATGACCATTTTATCAAGTATTTATCAAACAGTCTATACATCCACTGTATGAGTTGTTATACTTCCTTGAGACTGATGGGTTTCTGGCATTCTCTTGCTACATAGTGGAGAGCTTTCCTGATCACTGGTGGCTACTGGGAGACACTTCTTTCTCTGACTCACCCGGTTCACCAACTTTCAAACTTTGTGCAGCTCAATTTGAAGCATTGCTGTTATCCTTTAGTTAGGTATTGTGGAAAAAAATATTGGGTAGAAAAATCTTTGTTCTTAAGATTGCTATGGCCCGTGAAGTTTCCCCAATATAGCCAGTCGCCTTACCTCAAACTTGACTCCAAAGCAGTGAAGGCAAAAGCAGATAAAAAGTGTTTTGTGCAGCTAAAATAGAGAGTTTGCAAAGGCTTATAAACACACACAACAACAGGAATAGTAGTTTACTCATTTCACTCGTAAAGAGTTTTCTCCCCATTGACATTTTCGGAAAAGCTGGTAAACATTTCACAGCTTTCCTCCCTGAGAGCTCCATGGCTCAAGCCAGATCTTCATCCTGCTACTGTAAAACTGGAAGCATGGAAGAAGCCTGTATGAGAATCCCTTCTTTCCTCTAATTAGTGTTGAAACCAAGTGGGAAGAAAACTAACCCTTCTACCACAAAAAAGTCCAAGCTTCCCACTTGGAAAAGAGTAATGGTTCTGTGACTCTTGACCAGAGCTCTCATCTACCATTTAAGAAGTTAAAACATGCCTTCTAACATTTTTTCAAACCTTTAACCAAGCTGACAGTCCTTTCACACTCATTTGGAAATGGCTCAAACCCCAGGTTGAAGCTTCTTCTTACACTACATTTTTATTATTCATATTAAATTGTATGTTTACTTCAACCAGAATGTAAATAAAGTTGATGAATGTGGGTGTTGAACAAAAGCAGACATGGGGATAAGCAATCACTGAATACCCTACAGTCATGTCTTTGAGGAGTGAATAAGAGTAAGCTTATGGGAACCAAAATGAAGGAGGTGAAGGCAAGCACAGGGGAAAAAGGTTCTGAAAAATATAGACAAGGAAACAATTCTGGGGAAACTTCACCCTGGAAAATTCAATTTCTGTTTGAACAAGTTTAGCTTACCAGACTAAACAGTGAGAACTACAGAGTCTCTACACAAACCTGAAGGAAGAAACTATTGTTTGAACCAAAAAAGTGATATCCTGGCACAGTGGAAGGGATAGTTGATCAAACCAGAAAAAAGTAAACACTTTGAATCATAGAATCAAAGAATGGTTTGGCTTGGAAGGGATCTTAAAGATTATCTACTTCCATGTCCAACTTACATGATTGAGAGCAAAGAACGCTCTGCTCTAAAAAGAGAGGGTGAACAACTTCAGGTGATGGGACACAGGAATGGTGGCAGCAGGCGCTCACATTGCCTGTTCTGGTAGATACCAGACAGAATGGAGAATCCCTGCACTCACTTCACGAGTGGGGTGATAGATTTGCCAGGGACTGGTTTCCCTTGTGTGACAGTTTCCCAGAGCAGGCATGGCTAAGTCTGGCATGCCCTGGATGCACTGGAGTGCACGGGTACAATCTGTTTCTTTGAAGACCTGAAATGTCTCTGCTCCCACCAGGCTGTCAAATGGGCATCAGTTCTGTTCTGCTGCAAAGCCGGCTGCTGAGCGGGCTACAGGGCTCTCATGCTTTCTTTCCAAGGTCAGCCCAGCCAAGGCTTGCCATGAGCCCCGAGGGCAGCCTGAGGGAAAACTGCGCTGAGGTCAGCTCTCCCGCCCAGGGGATCAGAGCCTGAAGGGGAACTGAACCCAGGCGTGACGGCCAAAGGAAGTAGGCTGTTGCCCGAGAAAATGGGCTTAGCCCAAGCCGCAGGGAGATGCCTCGAAGGAGGTCATACAGGAGGCCACCGTGAGGACCAGCTCGCCCTGTGCCAGGTGCTGCACGCCCTCGGGGTTCCGCGCGGCTGCCCTGCTCGCCGGCTGCCATTCACTGCCCCAATCCTTCCCGCTGAGCCTGGCCGGGCCGGTCCGGGGGCGGTCCGGGGAGGTCCGGGGAGGTCCGGGGAGGTCCGGGGGCGGCCCTGGGGAGGTCCGGGGGCGGTCCGAGGGGGTCCGG
>VZRQ01007361.1:2738296-2757437 GCA_013397975.1 Machaerirhynchus nigripectus
GAGGAAGGGTGGTGGGTGTTGTGGGGACAGTGCCTTGTTCTGTTCCGGGTCTGGGCTGGCCTCTCCTGGCTTGGCCTCGGCTCGGCTTCCAGTGCCGCTTGCGTGACGGGACGGAGAGGGGAGGGGGCCTGGGCTGAGGGGGACGGGTGTGGGGGCAGCTGGGCTTTTCCTTCCTCACGTGTGTCCCGCCGCGCTGGGGCCCTTGGCTGCGTGGGGAGCGGGCGTGGCGGGGGTCCCCCGGGCCGGCGCCCCCAGCGCGGTCGGGGTGCCCTGGCCGGGTAAGGCTGCGGTGCTGAGGGCTTCCATGAAACCAACACCGAACGCCTGGGCTTGTTACTTTCAGCCGTGTTTTGAGGCCGTGTGTGTTTCTGCGGGGTGTGTTGGGACAGTCTCCCTATCTCTGTGGCTGCTGGTTTCTCAGCTTTTATGGCCCCAAATAACTTGCTTGGAAATAATTTTTTATTTTGCGTTTGTGTCGGCTTCCTGTTGTGTATCGCATTGTACAAGCCCAGGTAGGAGGTACGATGTACAAATGAAGGCTGCAGGAGTGCTAACGCTGCCACATTTTTTAAAGTACTTGTAACAGGAAGCGGGATAATGATTGGCGTAAATCTTCATGACCTGGTAAAACACTACAAAAACTATTTCTGTATTTATTTATTGCATAACGATGATCAGACAGGGGCTCTTTTTAACTGTTTGTATGAGAGAAGAGCAAGGTTTTGGGTGAAAGAGATGCCTGTATCAAACCCAGGAAGGAGCTGCTGCTCTGACAGTGCCAGACCTGTGCTGGGCACAGCCTTGATGGTGCTTGGCAGCAGTCTGGGGAGCCACAGCTTGGCAGGAGTGAGCTATCCATTAAAAGCTACTGAGCTGAATCAAGGCTCTGGTTTGCTTCCAGCAGCATCTCTTAGGTTTGTAGAGTTTTCTTCAGGGACTCGAGCAAGTTGCTGGATGTGTTTTGTTTTTCTTCTTCAGATATTCAGCACCGTGCAGTTATTTGACTTGGACCGTTTGTATGTGCTTAGATCCTCAAAAACCAGGCTAAAATGTCTTGCAGGGAAGTTATTTTAGAATGCAGAATCCTTAATTCAGATATTTTAATTCACATATTTTAAATTAATCCTTAAATGAGAAACACCTATTACTTCTTTTCAGTAGACAATATTACTGGTTTCCTCTCTCCTGAGATTAAGACATTATTTTTTTAATGCTTTACATCAGTATTTTTGATAAATACAATTTTGTCTGCATGAGCCATTCAGGTTCTTTTAAATGCCTCTTAACTGTACGTTGAAAATGATACTGGAAACTTAATAACCTAATTTGGATTTAAATAAAAAATGTGCCATATTAAAATTCTAATTACTTCATATTGACAGGAGTTGAAATGACATGGAAAAGTATTCAGAGCATGGACCGTGAAATGAACTCCTTGATACTGAAAGAAGGTACTGTTTTCAGTTTATTTGAATATTGATAAGATCTGCTCTTTTCACTGTGGTTTGGATACACTCATCTCCAGTTTGATGTGGAGGAGAATGAATAGGTTGCACTTCACTGTTGTAGAGTCAACCAGTGGTGGCCAATTATGTACAGCTACAGATACTGTTTTTGTTTCCTTCCTCCCGTTCTTTGGTAAAAGTTGGGGCAGTTACCTGAACTTGAAGAAAGTACACTTTCTTCAAATTCAGATTTAGAAGGGTTAATACTGTCTCAAAGTTGAACTGGGATTTAGCTTGCAAAGACCTAACTGTTGCAGGCTTCTTTGTTAATGCTCTTTGACTGCATTTTGATGTAGCTTTGCCAGAATGCCCTGGATAATGGGTTTGTCTTAAAGACACAACTTTTCTGTAGTTCTGCAGCTTGCAAGATTGTCTGGAAAGGAGACATAAGGACTAAAGTTTGTGGTCGTCATGTCAGTGTCAGAATACCCTTATTATAATGCTTATTATTATCTTGCCCTAAATTTCAGTATTCTTTGTTTCCTTGTAGTCGTTGAACCTGTCTAACAAAGTTGCTTGACACGTGTAACGTTATGTTGTTTTTGGCAGAAACTTCTTTTCCCAAAGATATTTGCATGAGTTCTTGGTCAGTCTCTATTACAAGTTTTGTTGCTCTTTTAAGTCATCTCTCTAATGTAGGCAGGGGGATGCTATTGCTTTTACGTTTAGGATGTCTGCGGAAAATTTAGTTGTGTATGTGTATGCTGCTGTCCAAATGATGTGTTTTGTAAAATCCTGTTTTCCCATTCTCTGCTTTTTACAGATAAACTGAAACTCCAAAAATGATGACCTGCTCATTGGCAAGTTACGGGAAAAGCACATACAAGGCAACTAAATAAGGACTATGATATGAAGGTTTCCTCAGATAAACTGTTCAAAAGAACTACTTACTTGGAGGCTGTTGTATTAAATTATTGAACTGTGCACTGTGTGGTCTTCCCTAATACCCCAGCACTTCTGCATAGGAAATGCTACAAAAGAAGGAGCTGGTCTGGCTTACTTGTGACTGAAGTGAATTACATTGGATGTAAAAGTAAGTGACAGCTTACATTTTCATGGAATACCTTATCTTCTTCCTGCCATTTGTAGCTGGGTAGAAGGCAAATATTAACTAGGACCTGTGCAATAAATGTTTTGCAAGGGACTGCTATGTGTGAAACCAGCTTGCTTTAAAGTGAGAGGCAGCAGCATGCAAAATAGTCAAAAGCTGAGGAAAGGCAAGGCCACTAAAGGATTTATTTGTTTGCCAGCTGGTTGACAGTAGAAGGCTTGGGGAGATCTCTGATGACACCTTACTAAAGGAGTGTTGGTGCATCTGAGAGGGCAGAAAGACTTGGTTAAGGTTTAGAGTTTCATAGAAGCCACTTGTGGGCCATGAGGGCAGTGGGTGTGTGTTCAGGCATGTCTTTGTTGGGAGAAAACTGAAAATAAGACCTGAGGTGTGAATTGAAACTACAATTATTGGACACTTTTTTTTTTTTGTGTCTGACCGCAGCAATTCGTACTAGCTGTGATTTCCACAGACATTTGACTTTAGATGCCAATTTCAAGTGGCAGATGACACTGGAGTTACAGCATACTTGTCCTTCTGCAAAGAACTGCAAGTTCCTGCTCTTAAAAGCTGCCTCGGCTGTATAAGAACAGTTCAAAGAAGGAAACCTCTTACATCTCTGTGATTGTGTCTCTTGTAAGCATTTGGAAAGAAGAGTAGCTTAATCAAGCTTGGTTTTTAAATTATGCAGTATAGCTTAAATCACTGTGCTAGCATAATTCGTCTGTGCTTGAGGGTTGCGGGGTTTTTTTTTTGGTTTAACTATGCTGGTAAAAGAATATTACACTTATGCAAGAGTTATTCCATTAGAATAGTTCTACTTCCAGGAAAAGTTCTAGTAGAAAGCTGAAAACTGAGCAGCTGTTTGTGAAGGCCAAGAGTTGCTGTAGTTGAAATCTTCAGACTGGGGCTAAATTACAAAATCCATTTTTCCCTCCCCCAGATGACTAATGCTTCTGAATTTTTTTTTTCTTAAGGAGTAATACGGGGTGCAGAGGGCAGTGCAGCTTGAACAGTCTTACCACACCAGTGAAAAAAACTTCTGGTTTGCAGCAAAATATGACATCTATATTTTTGCTCATTGGTCATCTTATTGTACTGATACCTCTCTTCAGTGCTGGTAGGTTAAATATTTTGTTGAAATTACCATTTTAAAAAAGAAAATCTGCAAGAGATGTGTTGTGTGTATTTAGTAAAAAAGAGTTACTGAGAACAAGTAGTGGGTTTGGGGTTTGTTTTTGGTTTAGCATATTGATGAGAGCTGAATGCCTCTGCTGGGATTCAAATTGCACTTGGGATGTCATGAACAAATGGAGACAAGTTTTTTAAAATCTAGGCACATAAATTTAGGGCACTGAGACTTTGATTAGCCTCTCCCTGTTTCTTTGGAGGAAAGCCCAAAGTGATTGGCTTCCTTGACTTAAGGTTAACTATAAAGTGCCTTCTTTATGAGACATTCTGTATATCTAGTCCTGAAAACAGTAGGACTGACTTTCCTTTACAATTAAATTAGTAATGTTTTTAATGATAGGTCTAGTATTTCAGTAAAGTTTAGAACTACATAAGCTAATTAAGCTTGTCTTGCTACTCTTGGCATAAGCAGTCTAATACTAATGTCTCTGAATTAGATTGAGCAATGTGGAGACCTACTTGGAAGTCTTTAAATGGGAAGGTAGTGATATTAGAAAGATTAGTGAAGATTTTATTTATTTTAAAATTGAATATCTTAACTTTGTATTTGTACAGTCATTCAGCAAGATTTGTAAAATCAGTTCAACCAGATGCTTTGCAGTTTCATAAAAATTCAGTGTTGCACGTAAAATCACAGCATGGTTTGGATTGGAAGGGTCCTTAAAGATCAGTTCAACCCCCCTGCCCTTAGCAGGAACACCTTTCACTAGACCAGCTTGCTCAAAGTGCCATTCAACCTGGCCTTGAATACTTCCAGGGATGGGGCATCCACAGCTTCTCTGGGTAAATGTATGCAAAAGCTTGAAAGTTTTATGATCTGCTTTATAGCCAAAAGGCCATCTCTGTTTGTGCTAGAGTGGAATTCTCCAGTAAGTTTTTGTTTGAAGATTTGGGTTCTTGATAACTTTTTGCAGTATCTGTCCTTTTCTCTCTGATTTTTTTGGGTGATGTTGAAAGAAATGCTTGCTAGGCTGCATGATTATGTCCTGTCAACTTGTTACACAGACATATTTATAAAAACTATGTTTACGTTAGCCTTTTCTGTGAAGTTCCTGGTAATGGGCCTTCTGGTTAAAGGTGCAAATGCAGGAAGGGAACAATACATTTTAGTCAAGACTTCTTAATCTAAATACTTTTTCTCTCCAAAGTTTTTTTTTATTGTGACATGTTGGTTTACAGACCCTTTGATGTATTGAGGTCTTGATCTCATTCCATACTGTCTCGTGCTTCAGGTTGAGAAACATCAGGGTTTTTTTCTTTCTTTTTTTTTTTTTTTTTTTTCCTCTCCCCCTGATTTGTTTTTGGCCCCACAGTCATAGTGGCAGAATACTGTCAGGAGCTCTGCACTGCTACTGTTTGCACTGTGCTTTACATAGATAGTATTTACTTCAAGAATCTGGCAATTCTGCAAAAATACTAGCATGGTTGAATAACAAAGACATGACACGTAAGTTGGGAAGCTTGGAGTTGCCTGATGAATCCCATGGATTTTCTTGCACCCTGGTTTGCAATGAGGCTGTTTGACTTGCATGTGCTTGTTGCTGGCTTCCTTAACAGAGGGAAGTTGTGGCTTAAGCTTGTAAAATACGTGTTTATGTTCTCGACCAGAAGGTGGTAACAAACAAAAAATAATAGCCTTGTGATGTTTTAATGGTAAATTGTTACAGAAAGCTTTTCTAATTCGGTGTAACTTGGAATGGGTATTAATACTTCTAAAACACAAAAGTATACAAATTAAAAGCATTGATAATTTTTTTTTTTTTTTTCTTCTTTTTTTTTTTTTTTTTTAGCAAAAGGGTGTGTTATTTGTGATTACTTTGTGCTTGTTGGAGAGCCTACAGCTATTACTTGCCCAATAATTACATTGCCAGTGCTGCACTCTGATTACAATCTGACATGGCATAAAAATGGTAGTGCTACACCAGTGACCACGGAGAGAGATGCCAGGATCCACCAGCGAGAGGGCTTGCTTTGGTTTATTCCTGCAATGCTGGAAGATTCTGGACTTTATGAATGCAATATAAGGTAAGGAAAGAAGGAAGGAAACAACTGGATTGCTAGTGCTTGCAAGTGTGATAATTTATTTG
This sequence comes from Machaerirhynchus nigripectus, assembly GCA_013397975.1. Classification (NCBI taxonomy): domain Eukaryota; kingdom Metazoa; phylum Chordata; class Aves; order Passeriformes; family Dicruridae; genus Machaerirhynchus; species Machaerirhynchus nigripectus. The sequence continues at coordinate 2,744,131 of VZRQ01007361.1, forward strand.
TGGAACTTGAGTGTACAAAACTTCTTGTTTTAGTTAGAATGCTGAGATCAATTAAAAGCACTGTTTTGACCGTGCTTTTTATTTCTGCATGATGCCCGTGTTTCTCTCCTATTCCACACACTTAGCACTGCAAAAGTGGTTCATACAGAAGACTATCTTAAAGCATGATGATACTAAAAATGGTCTGTGGGGGTGGTTGTTTGGTTTGTTTGTTTTGGATGAAGTGTAAGGTCACAGGGAAATGTTTTAACTTCTTTGGCTTTTCCTGTGTTCAAATTGCTGTTTGATACTGACAGATCAGAAGAACACTTTGGTTTCTTTGTAGGACAAGGCTAAATGCAAGAAAGTTTTAAGAGGTGCAAACTCTGCATTTTATCACCACACACAGACTTTCTGGAGAGCTTAGCAACTTCCTGGAAATATTACTAGAAATCTAAAAGTTAAAAGGCAGAAAACAGTTTTTATGATTTATTTTAGAATATTACCAAATATTACTGATCAAAAATGAGAATGCATTTAAAGAGCAAATCAGTGTGCTAGACAGCTTTAGAGACAGTGAAAATAATGTGTCTCTAGTACTACTCAAATGATGTGAGTGCACAGAGAACTGAAAAGGAATAGATTATTTGAAAAGAATCTATATCTAGCTTTTTTAGTACTTTAAAGGTCTTGCTAGATCAATAGCTAAGATTAGTGCACTGGACTTCACTACTTAGGTCATCAAATCTTTTTTTACAATGGTTGAAATTCACTGTGCGCTGAACAGGAAATTAATTTTGGGAAGACATGCACAAGATGTTCCTTTCCTTGTGGTGTTGCCACAACACACTGAGAACAGCCAATACAGGCTTTTCAGGTGGCCCTAAATTTGTTTCAGTAGTGTGTAGTTATGTGTCCTGGTGTGCATAGAGTACACCAGTTATGCTGGAAGGGTTTGGGTTGTGAATGTAGTAACAATGATCACCAAAAACTTCCAATGTCGCAGGCCCACTCCTTCACTGGAGTTTACCATGAAACCAAAATTGCAAGTCAGAAGACATCCTTTCAAAGCTACCCAGCTGTATAATTTTTATTTAGTGTTTCCTGCTCTGGTTCTAGTTACTTGAGTTATGAGATGTGTTCCTGGGGGCACCTCCCATCCTTGGCTTGCATAATATCAGCAGAACAAAAAACTTGCTAAGGTTCAGTTGTATTAAACTGTAGCCAACATTTTGTGCTTCAGTCACTTAAGCCTTAACTGCAGCTCTGAGAAGTCCTGACATCCCCTCTGGTGTGTCCAGAGCAAACTCCATTTCTGCTCACAACACAAACTCAGAGCTTATTCCCATCTTTTCATCTGGAACAGAGGCTGAGAGGCTGAGGGTGGTGTTTACAAGCTAAGGGAATATAGCAGGGATGTTATAGAGGCAAGGCTGGTGGAGGTGCTGAAGTCCCTCTCCCTGACTTGCTGGAAATAAGGAACCTTACTGTTAATGACCTGACTTGTCTGCTGTTTTAATTACAGGAGCCTTAACCACTCTAACAAAAAAACTATAAATTTAACAGTTTTTAAGAATGATAATGGTTTGTGTTTTAATGGAAAAATGAAGTTTGAACAAAAAGTGATGAGCACGAATACTGGAAAGATTATATGTCCTGATCTAGAACAATTTAAAGATGAAGACAATAATCAGCCTGAAGTACATTGGTATAAGGTACTATACAAGATACAAAATGTGTTATTTAAAATGTCTTATGAAGTAACTGTGAAAAGCAGCTTTTGGAAAGGAGGGTTTATTTTCTCTACAGTTTGAGTAAGGCATGAGTGTGAGTAAGATTTTTGAAATTTTGGTTTATCCTTTGATTATTTTATGTAGATAATTTGTTTTAAAACTTGTGTGTTTCTGTAAATAGAATGCTTTGCATAATTATTTCAGTTTCTCAGAGTGTTAGGCACATCCTATCTGTTGACCATGCTGTGGTATTCTTATGCTACTTGCTTTGGTTCTACAAAAATACTCTGTAGACTGTGCAAGCTTGGAAACATGTATTTTATCTGTGTTAAGGTAAAACTCTGAAATAGTTCAACTCCTAATTCTGATGCTGGTATTAAAGCAGCTACATGGGCCTATACCTGTTAAATAATCTTGGTGCTGCACCTATACACCTTTTGAGGTGAAGAGATTCTCCACTGTTTGTAGGTCAAGGAAGAGAAGGAAGCTTTTTTCCCTGAATTTGCATTGCCACAGAAATGGTGATACACCCAAACAGCACAAGGCACTGCTACAGCAGCTCCTTCATCACAGAGAAGTAGGGGTGCAGGCATATATTCTCATAGACTCTGCTACATGTGTAGTAACTTCTACTACACCTGAGAGAGAAAGCTGTCAAGCTATTGATGAAGGCAGTGATCTAAAGCACAGCATTTGGAAACTTAAAGGGTTGGCTGCAGTGATTTTTTTTTAAAAGTGCAAATGGAGCAAGATGTTATCCAACTTTGTTAGACTGTAGTGATGCTTGGAAAAGAAACCACATCACAGGTTTCAAATAAGTCAGTATTTGCAAAGTGTTTTAATCAGTAGAGTTCAGTAACTGATTTAATTGCCAGATTTTTCAGTTTCCTTTAAGTCACAGGTACTTTTGGTGTGTTTAGGAGTGTAAACCTGGATTTCTTGAAGACAAGCGACTTCTTTTGGCAGAGGGTGAAAATGCTGTTTTGATTCGTAATGTAACTGTGCAAGATAGAGGAAACTACACGTGCCATATGTTATACACATATATGGGAAAACAATATAATGTTTCAAGAACCATAAGTCTAGAGGTTAAAGGTGAGTGCATGAGGTTATTCTGTTTTTAGCTCTTCTGTAAATATTTTTATGCAGGCATAAGGTATTTGGCATGTTACTTTTCAGCTCTGTGAAATTAGAGTTGTAGGTCTTCTTTAATTTATTCCTGAACATAAAATTGAAAGGCAGTGAGGCATGTTGCTACCCTTGAGCATTGCTTTTGAGGAAGGATTGTCATGGGGAAATGAGTAATGCAGGGTTAGGAATCAGAATTAGAAGAAAGCAGTGGTTACTGGGGTGGAGGAATTGTTTTTGCCAAAACAAATAGTGCACCGTTAAAGTAAATAAACTTAAAAATAGAAGCTTTTTTTTCTGAGACTATCACGGCAAACCACCTGCTGGAAGCCCTGTTGATGAACTTGCTTCTCCATTGATGGGAAAGGAGATTTGACAAGCTGTATACGTAATATAAAGTTAATAAATCTTCCTTTTGAAAGGATTGGCTTACTGTTGGCAATTGGTTGTGCTTTTCTGCTGTCTCTCTCTGCCAATAGTGTCATTTATTGCAGTTACCATTGTGCAACACCAGGGCAAACCTGGCTAGTAACATGATAATAGTCCTATCAGAATAGTTGTCTGGAGACAGGGGGTCCATCTTTTTAGGTTAAACCAAAATTCTGACTTAATATAGGTGATATAAGAACAGTGGGTTGTTGGCAGCCAATCTGTACATCATGCAGAATGATAGAATTCCAGCCCAGTGCAAGTACGTGTTTGTTTAAACTTTTCCTTAAAAAAATATTCACTTATCTAGGAGGTCATTGATACAACCCTTTTTCTTTTCCTTATCCATCTCTGAAAAAGTTGACTGCATTTTTTGGTTTTGTCTTTGTTTTCTGGTTTGGTGTTACTTTCATATCTACTGCCAGTAAATTTGAGATTTTCTTTAAAAGCATTTTTAAGGGTGGTGTTTTTATTTTTGTTAACCTGGGAGCTAAAATAGAATAACTTGGAGAGAGTAGAACAAATATCTTACGAGATACTTCGTTGTAAATTTGAAACTAGTAGTAAGTATGGCACTGCAGTAATACCAAACAATAAAACCAAACCCATTGTAAAACCAAAACTATTGTCAGTTGAACTAAGTTGTGGATCTTTTTCCTGCCTGAAGGTTTTATTTTTCTCTTTGTTTCGGTTAGAAAAACCACTGCAGATACAACCAGAGTTTATTTATCCAAGGAACAATACAATTGAAGTAGAACTTGGTAAGTAGTGACTATTTAAGAGATCGTTAACATTAAGTGAAACAAAAAAGCTCGTGATCTTTGTGAAATAATATGTGAACAGTTGCACGGACTTCAGCAAGACTGGGAAATAAGTATGTGGATTGAGAATATCTGGAAGACAGAGAATAGATGATAGAACATGATTCCCACAATTAATTTGTAGGTGGAATTAACTGTAACTAAGATTGGAGTCTCTTGACCAGCAGTGTTGTGCGGGATGCATTTTTTTAAAATTGATTTATTTTCTGTTATTGCCATCTGTCCTTTTTACCACTTCTCAGTGTTTTAGTCTTGAGGTATCCTCAGTATCTGTGGAAATATGGTTTCTGTACATGTAGCATATTAGGATAGTTAGCAGGTGACCAGTTCAGTAGCTCTTTCTCTTCCTGTATGTTTCGGGTCTCCCTTCCCTCTCCAAAACCTGGATTTTATTCCTTGTTTTAGGGTAATACAGATTTTGGATTCTGATCTTTTGTGAAACAGTGAGCTGCTAGTTGATGCATATCCCAGGTACTGTTTATCCTGGAAATTTCTTAAGTAAAAGATTCGGGGTATAAAGAATAACTTCTTCACAGGGAGGATAGCTGGGCAGTGCAGCAGGCTGCCCAGAAAAGTTGTGCTGTCTGTCTTCAGAGGTTTTAGAATCTGACTGAATAAATCTCTGAGCAGCCTGGTCTGACCTCAGATTCAGGCCCTGCTTTGAGCAGGAAATTGGATTAAAGACCTCTCTTTCAACCTCAATTATTCTGTAATTCTCTGGGCTAAGTATATGATATTGCAGTCTTCTCCTCAGCAAAGTTATGTGTGTTTAAAGTGCACCACGTATCGGACAGAGTCGTGTTCTACTGACAAAGTCCAGAAGAATGAGGTTGGAGCTGCTTGAACTGTATTTTTTTAATCATTTTTTACCAAAGGAAGTGGTTCCAAACAAACTATTTGATGTAAAAGGGCATAGACTGATTTTGGAAAAGTGTGATTGGCTATTTACTAGAATTTCCTAGTACAGGAAACTGTTTTGTAATCTTTTGAGGAATTAGATCATTAGAGAAGCTCTGAGGAAAGGTTGCATTTGGACTCTGACACCACATGGGAGGTCAGGCCAGAGCATTATGGATTATTCTTATGTGCATCACACTGATGGAATCTCACATAACACAGCTACTTTTGCGTCTGCTTTTTCTGACATCGAGCTTGTAAATATTGTGTATAACAGGTTTTGTTTTCTCATGTTTCTTTTTTTGCTTCATGTTTCTTTTAATTTCATGTGAAACATATTTGTCTGTCCCAAATTCTAACTTTGAATATATGGTATTAAACTGGACAGCACTGAGACACCGGTGGGTTTTGTGTGAAGGTGTGTTTGGGGGTGTTTTGGGGTTTTGGTGGGTTTTTTGATTTGTTCTTTTCTTTTCTTTTTGGCCTGAACAGCTTATGAAAGGTAGCTTACTCTGAAGTTGCGAGGTTCTGGTGAGGATCAGTAGATTTTGACCAGAATTGCAAATGAGCTTTAACAGAAATTATGCTCCTCCAAAGTCCAGAAGGCTTTGTTTTAAACAGTGAGAATATTCAGGATCTGATACAAACAGTATTATTTTAAAGGCTTATAGTCCTGTGGTCTTCAGATGGTTATTTAATTCTGTTGAAACCGTTTAGTATGGCTCAGCAGCCCTTTCTTCTCTGGTAATTACATCTTCTCTGTCTTCATTACAAACAGTACATGCCTGAAAAACTTTTGGTTCTTTCACTATTAGGGAAATTTGTTCACCAGGTCTTGGATTAAAATAGGGAGACTTGCCATAGTGATTTTTTTACCTCATATAACCCTAATCTTTGTGGGAAAGCTTCCCTTTTTCTTTGTAATTGTAGCTATGGAAGAAAGGAAGTAATGTTACAGTTGGGCTTCCCTGTAGTGTATCTCCCACCCATTATAGTATCATGTAAGTCTCATGCCCAGTTTTGACTGGCAGTAAGTTATGACTTCACATGTAATTCAGAAGAGTTCTTACTGATGCAGCCTCTACTCAGAAGGAGTCTGATCTGCAGGCTCTTAAATTTACTGAAGGCAGTGTTTAGGGTTTTTTAATCCTTGATAGTATTTGCTGAGTGATTTATTAGTCCAGGGGCTGCCTGTGACTCTCAGCCTAAGTCATTAAGATGCATTATGGGACAACTTGTTTAGTCTCCTTATTGTAGAATTTGGTCCATATTTGTAATGGCTTGGACACAGCATTATTTAAAGTTGTGCTGGTGTATTGTTGGATGCTTTGGACCACCTAGGATGAGCAAATGCCTTACAGACATTAGGGTAATAGCCACGGGTGAGACTAAAAGGAGACTCCAGCCACAAAGTGGGTTTATTGTGCCTACTGAGATCTGCAAATGATTCCGTATTACATGGGGGGACACTTTTTAAAGGAATTTGGTGTGAATTGTTTTTGTTTGTTTTAAAATGACATTGCCATTAAAATATTCAATATTCTCTGTCCAGTACCTTCAGTGGGGTACTGGGTGGAAAAAAAAAAACCCCTCTAGCCATGGAGCAGAATCTCTAAGCAGCTGCATGAACACCTGTATGGAAACACCTGTATGATTTTGAATGAGAAATGACAGGAGAAGGTGGTGTAGAAGCTTAACAGTACATTCATGAATGCGTGGACACAGAGGGCATGGAACACTTGAAGGGTTTTGGGGGTTTTTTTGAATAATTGTTCAATGCATTAAGCCACATCCTTAAAAAAATTAATTGTTGTGATGGAAGGATGTGAGGGAAGAGATTGGGGAGCATCTCTTGTTCGAGTAACTGCTTTGCATGTGAGCTAAAGGTTTATTCCATACTTTTGTTAGAGACCATCTCTTGGTGGAAGCATCTAGATGTGATGCAGTTCTAGGAAATGAAACACTAAGATCTTTACATAGGCCAGCTGAGAGAGCCCACCTTCTCCTATCAAACCGTAACTTCCATGGGTAAAATACAGAAGGAAAGGAACCCAAGAAAGCCGCTTACCTTCCTGTACATGGAGCTCTCTGAGGTACATTGGCAATAAATATACTTTGCAAATTGGCTTGCTTAATACTGAAGTGTTCTGTAAGATCTGGACTCTGGTGGCAAAGGAGCTGAGTAACAGGTGAGCTTGTTCTGGAAGTAGAGTGTGATAATATTGAGAAACCATCCCAGTGGACAGTGTTGGCCAAAAGACTCTGATTTAAAGTAGAAATATGCGTGGTCACTAATAATGGGATTCAGCTCCCGGATGTAGTTTTCTGCACATGGGTATGTGCATATGATCTGGGGTCCTTAAGTCAGGCCATGATCAACAGGGGCTCAGTTCAGCTGCCTACACATAGAATGCTGTTTTGGGTGGTCTGGCTACTCTAGGAGTGCAGATTTCTTGAAGATCTGGAGCCTGTCTGACAACTCCATATGGATACCTTGGATGCTGGAGAGCATCTCAGATGTCACCACAGATGTACATGCAACTGATTTGAGCCCTGGAGATCTTTCAGTGGAGTCTGGAGAGCCATCTAGTTAAGGTATCTACTTTAATGTGTGTGAACTTCAGCAAAGATGAGCTTTGCTACTAGTTTAGACACCTAGCTTACATGTAGACGTGAACATTTAGACACCTACATTTAGGGTGGAATTTATATCCAGATCATAGACACCGAAATTTGGATTACAAATAGATGAGTTTTAAGGACTTTGCTTTTTGTAAGGTAAGTAGGTTTCTTTTATATCCCTCCTTCTCCCAGCTGTTCCCTTGTCACTTGATTCTGCTCCTATTACAAGACCTTCAGTCGCTGTGTTTACGTGTTTCTTTGTAGGCTCTCATGTAGTCATGGAATGTAACATATCAAGTGGCATAAACGGCTTGATTCCATTCTGGCAAGTTAATGATGAGGATGTTGATATCTTTGATAAAACCTACAGGGAACAGTTTTATGAGTAAGTATCCTTCAACATTGAATTTGTAGTGCATTTGTAGGTGAAGTGATCTGCAGTAATTTACAGTGAATTCATTATAAAGTAGACTACTAGTCAAATGCCAGTAGTCATTGAAAAGCTAGTTAGAAGACTGTATCAAACACAGTATATTCTTACTGCTTGGTTTTAAAAGAATAACATTTTATTATAAATACCCTGTCTGATACAAATGGAATGAAGCAATTATGTAGATTTTTATAATGCTGTTGTGAAATACAATTTTGTAATGCTTGCTTATGCATTTGTTCTTCTGTGATTTTTTTATTTACCAATACATTAAGGCATGCCCTCTATCATTAATATGGGAAGGATAGATTGTTCCAAAATAAAAAAATCACCCAACTTATTTTATTTGTGAAGGTGGTCCTTTTTTAAGTACAGACACAGCTGCTAGTCCTCAAGAACACAAGGCAGAAACTCTTGTTGCAGGACATTTATGTTCCAGTGTTTGACGACCCTGAAGTAAAAAAGTGTTCAGGTGGAATTTCAGATGGGAAAGTCATTCAATTTGTGCTCATAGCCTCTTGTCCAGTCAGTGGGCTCTACAGAAAGGAGCCTGGCTCCCTCTTCTCCACTCCTTCCTCCCATCAGGTATTTACAAACATTGATGAGATTCATCCTCTGTCCCCGAGCCTTCTCCAGGCTGAGCGGTTCCTGCTCTCTTGTATGACGGATGCTCCAATTCCTTATCACTGTCACATCACTGTACACGACTTGCTCCAGCAAATCGATCCATCTCTTGTACTAGGGAGCCCAAAACTGGCCCCACTACTCCAGGTGTGACCTCACAAGTGCTGAACAGAGGTGAAGGATCATTTCCCTTAACCTGCTGGCAGTGCATTTCCTAATACAGTCCAGGATGCTGAGATCTGGTTATTCCTCTTCATATGCAGGATTTGCATTTTGCTTTGAATTTCATGAGGTGTTTTTTTCATTTGTCCATCCTGTCAAGGTTCCTCTGGATGGTAGCTGTTGTATCAGACATCCCTTTGAGTTTTGTGTCACCTGCAAAACTGCTAATGGTGCCCTCTGTCCAGCTCAGGGGAAGAAAACCAACAAACCCAACCCTAAAAAAACCTAAACCAACTAAGCCCAGTATGGTTTTAGTTCATGAAATTGTTAGTTACAGGGGTATATTTACTGTGCTTCACTAGCTTCCTAGGTTTATAGAGGTAAAAAATTAATGTTTTTGTGTTTGTGGATAGATGAATCTGTCTCATGTTAAGCATAGATATTCAGATACATACAGATGTTTCCCTTTTACCTTTTTTTAATGACAGAGAGGGGTTGCCTCATGGACTTGCTGTGTCTGGAACAAAATTTAACATCTCGAAAGTGAAAGTAAAGGACTATGCTCAGAAATTTTTCTGTCACTTCATATATGGTTCTCAACAATTTACAGCCTACATCAAATTGGAATACCCAGGTAAGAGATCTCTTCTTGGTAAAATGGTGATCACTGACTTACTTCTCAGTTAGTTTGACAATGCCCTACTTAGAGTTAAAGCTATGTGATGTACTTCTATGCAAAATGGGCAATGCATCTCAGTACCTTTCTCATGAATTTTTTTGTCACGTTCTTAGAAAATTGAAAGAAAATAGAGCTTTTGATTTGCTTTGTCTTCTCTCATTCAATATTTTAGGAATGAAAGTGGATCTGAGCTCTAATTTGTTACATGACTATAATTTTTTGGTAAAGATTATCAGGGTAGGATTTAGCCTCAGAAATTCTTTAATATGCATTGACTAAAAAAATGCAGTTTGTGGAGGGTGTTTGTTTTAAGGACAATAAATGAGTAGGTTCACTGACAGGTCATTGAAGGGGCAGAGACAGTGGAAAGCTAATCGGTCTGGGGAAAACAGCAGGTCAGGAAATCACCTCCCCACCTTTGACTTCCTTGCTTTCTGACTGACAGAATTTTGTACAGGAATTCTCACTCTACTGCTGTGCTGGGTTATATATCAGTATTTTATTTTGGTGTTTCAGCTGAAGAGTAGCCTCACTTATCACACTGTTGAGGTATTTTTTCTTTGAAAGATAAAAGTAGGCTTGTCAGATAACAGTAATGGCAGAAAACATATTAAACAGTTTGTCCTGTTCTTTCACTCCTTTAAAAAAAAAGTATTTTAAAGATTAAATGATTTTGAACAATTCTTGTCTTTCCCTGTCTAGTCTATAATTGTACTTTGTTTTCTTTCGTACTCTATGCTGCTGCAGCTCGAAACATTCAGGGATACTTAATTGGAGGAGGAGTTTCCTTGGTATTTTTAGTATTTTTTACTCTCTTTATCTACAAGATCTTCAAAATTGATATTGTGCTTTGGTATCGGGACTCCTGCCATCCTTTCCTGGGTAAAAAAGGTATGTTTGTGTAACAGTGCTGAGCATTGTTCTGAGCTTCCACCTTCACTTGCAAAGCAGTGGATTACTCTCATGGAGCATGATTGGTCTTCCTTGGGATTCTTGGAAGGATAATGTTATTAGGATGTTTAATTAGTTCAGATGACAAAAGCATCTACAGGGGAAAAACCAGCAACTTTCCTGGAACCCAGAACTATCCCAGCTTTTCCTTAAGACCCACCCCAGTGGTTTGAATACTGTCCTGACAGCAGTTTTTCAGATGACTTTTATTTACTATTCTTACAGAAAGCAGTAATACATTAGAATTGTTAAGTGTTTTATTTTCCATAGATGAAACAGGAAAATATAACTTCCGTTTGTTTTCTATTTAAAAACACTTGTGATTATTTTACTTTCTGGAAATTTTGCTTTCCCAGAATTCAAAAAAATGTTCATCGGGGTGTTGTCTATGAGAGTATGCTGAAGTATGGGTGATTTCCAAACATCTGAGAGGAAATACTTAATGTTTCTCTAGCCATGTATCTTCTAGAGGTATTGAGATTCCCTTAGATTTCTTGGAAGTCTTTTAAATTTGGTCCTTCTGAAACGTTTGATCCAGAATATCTAATACAATTTGGACCTTGAAATTCGACACTTTGTTTGTTTTTGTTGTCATGTCCTAAGTGGTTGCTGTGGTTTGAAACTCCAGATAACTATGAGTTATATGGCAACTGGAATTTTAAGTATCAGTTCTACCACGGGGTCCACTGCTTTTCAAATGATTAGGCAATAACATTTTTTATTTAGTGTTCTAAAAAGGACTTTACAACTTAATTTCGGAGGTCTCTTTTGCCTATTCGGATTCAGCATCCTGAATTCTAGAAGGCCTCATCCTACAAGTATTTCAGGCTTAGTATAATTATACGTGCTTAGCTAATATAGCAGGATTAGGACCTAAAACAATGATTCAAGTACGGGAAGACCCCCCAGAGTTTAGAGATTTTGTTTGTTTGCTTTCTTGCTCTTGTATCCTTTAGAGTCCTTTTTAATTGAAGTTCTATTGCTCACTCCTTAGTTTCAGATGAGAAGATCTATGATGCTTATGTTCTGTATCCAAAGAACAGAGAAAGCTGCTTGTATTCATCAGATATTTTTGCTCTGAAGATACTGCCAGAGGTCTTAGAAAGGCAGTGTGGATATAACCTCTTCATACTTGGGAGAGATGATTTACCAGGAGAAGGTAAGTTAGCTGAAGACAAATTTGACTTTTCTTGTTGACCAACTAATACAACTGAGAAACAGGCAGTTAATCAGATGGGATTCTAAATATTTCTCACCATCAAATGAACTATGATTCTCTTAATCACTTAGATGAAGAATGAGAAATAAAGCACTGGATGCTCCCGTGAAGTCTATTTGTCTCAGCCTTTGCTTTTTCATTAGTTAGCACTTTCAGGTCTTTTTCAGTGTCTGGCTAGCCTAGACATCTGGATATGGAACAATGCTGAGGGGAAGAGAAGTTGAAAGTGTGATTGTGAATGATGACTAATGGCAGAAAATATAGAAAAGTAGGTCTCGTGAGTGGTATAAAAAAAGCCTGCTGCTTTGCGGTGCCATTCAACAGGATGACATCGTTACTGATTCATTTTTATTTGCTCTGAGAATTTCTGTCAAACCAGCAGGATGCAATAGAGGGTTTAATGAATGTTTAGATAATACAGGTGGAAAAAAAAAAGAATACATGTAACACCAAATTATCAGGAATGATCAGCTGTATCAAAGGCTGCTTATGCCTAACAGAAGTTCTTAGAAAGCCTTGCTTTTCTTGGAAGGCTGTAAAGTCCTTGTGGAGGTTTCCTCTGTGTACATATGTACATCAAATTTAAATTTGTAGTATCTGACACTGAAAATTGGAAAGTCTATCCCACCAGCTGTTTATGTGAGGTGAAACATAGGGCTTTTGAATTCTTCTGGTCTTAGGACTTGAAAAAGATAATACTGAGATTGAATAAATTTGCAGACTAGGCCTGAAATAAAAATTTGTATTAAAAAAAAATTCATAAATAAATCAACTTGCATGATGTAGTCATGGATCACTTTTTTTTTTTTAACAATTGAAGGATTTTGCTAGTGGTTTGAGAATGAAGGATTCCCTGGGAAGTAGAATCTAAAGTGCTGCTTTATTTTTCCAGCTTGAAAAAATGCAGTAGTCTGTTCTCAGGGTTTAGCCATAGGGTTTTTGTGTGGTATTTACCATATTTCACTGTTTGAGACTTAATTGACTGGAATGCCATTGATGGGGGGAATCTTTTCTTTCTCTTCCACTTACATGTAACAAAACCAGTTGAGCATGTCAGAACAGACTGTTTAAGGTAAAAGGTCCTGTGGTACTGGAACTTGGTTTTTTTGCATTTGTACCTATGATGGTAATAAAATGGCATTAGCAAGATAAGTAGTAGATAGTTGGTAGCTCTTCTCTGTTTATGCAAAACAAGGATATAGACACAGAATCTGATGGGGTCAGATTGTGTTGCATTGGGCAGATCTCTATGGTTGGTGTCAGGATCCGATTAGTGAGGTTCTTAGAAATACCTCTGCCTGAATTAAGATGCAAACGAGACCCTATGCCAGTCCATACTGTGGGTTTTATTTGTTAGTAAATATGAGAGAGAGAGAGAGAAAGAAAGAAATAGAAAATAGGTGAGGGCTACAGAAAGGGAGTGACAGGGACAGAATAAGGACAATATCACCACTCTGTGGATCCCAGTGATGTTCCATTGATCCTCTCCAGCTGGTCTTCTTGGTGGTGAAGGTCCCCCCGAGAAGCACAGAACCCCATGGGTTAACATTCCCTCGAGCCAGGTGGCAATGTCCCAGCATGTCCCCCTGCGGGAGGGGGGCAGTCTCTTACAGCAGACTCTGGGTCTGTTGCA
>VZRQ01007361.1:2757504-2767724 GCA_013397975.1 Machaerirhynchus nigripectus
GCACCCAAAACCTCCTCCTCCCCCTCCGGCTGGGGGGGGAGTCTGTGTAAACCTGGCTTCTGTGAGCTGTGCTCTCCTCCCACCCCAAACTCAGCTGGGGATATCAGAACAATGGGTTTCCCTTTATCTAATCCGCAGTTTGACTTTCAGCCCAAAGTCCCAGTCTTCAGAGAGGCTTCTTTGGTTGTAGCTTCTTTATAAAACTTTATATCAGTGTTTGAGGCATGAACTATTTTCGGTCTCTGACAGTTGGGTAACCCAAGGTAACTGCTTGCATGCTCATATCTTCTCCCTATTTTGATGTAAAGTGTGTTGGCTTAAATAGCAAACAGTGAATTAACCAGCTGCAGAGTATTGGTAACAGAAAATAGAAATGTACAACCTTAATGTTGCACAAACTTTTTCTCTACAGCTGTGATCGGCGTTGCTGATGAAAAAATCCGTCAAAGTAGGAGAGTGATAATTGTTTTAGTACCAGAGTCCTCCTGTTACAGCATTCTGGAAGATGTGTCTGAAAAGCAGCTAGCCATGCATAGTGCTCTTATTCAAGAAGGCATTAAAGTAATTCTCATTGAACTTGAAAAAATACAAGATTATGCAACCATGCCGGAATCCATCAGGTATATTAAGCAAAAGCACGGGGCTATCCGATGGAAAGGGGACTTCTCAGAAAGGTCCCACTCAGCAGGTACCAGATTCTGGAAGAAAGTGCGCTACCAGATGCCATCCAGAAAAAGTGGCTCTTTACCAGGATTGCATTTGTTACCAAAAGACTTGAATTTGCCTTAAATAACAAAAGAGAATTGACACTTAATGACTGATTCAGTTCACACAGTTGGTGATGGATGACTGAAGGTCACTTGTATCTGTTTTGTGCAATCTTATCCAGACTTACTGAAGTGAAGGTACCACAGCTTCATCTACAGATGTGAATCTTTGTTACTTCTGGCTGGATCAAGAGAACACCTTGAAATACCGTCAGTAGCACATACAGGAAGTACACAAGTACTTTTCCAAGAATTATTCTGTGAAATTCCCTTGTATTAAAAATGGAAGGGCAAAAAACTGTCAAAAAATTCAAATGAATGAAGAAAAATTGATTTTTTTTTCACCTGCAATTAAAGTTTAAATATGAAGGGAGTTATACTAATTATAATTGTGATACTACGTAATGCACATGGTTGGTGCCAGTAAATGTTTGTTTCTTTTTTTTTTTTTTTAATGACACAAACCTTTTCTTTGTTACAAGTTTTCTTTGCCTTGTTCAGTTTGCGGAAGGATAAATTCCCCTGTGTTACTTCATCAGTGTGTTGTCGTCCAGGAGAAAAGGTAAGAGACAGTCCCTGCCCTCCAAAAGTGCTGTTGAACATGAAAAAGCTTAAATACTCTTCCCCGATCTTTTTTACATTTGAAAGAACAATGCCATTTTTAGTCACTTGTCACATGCAGACGTTGTGAAAATGCCTTTGTAATCTGTATTGAGTCCAAAAATTAATCTCCAGAGACCTTTTCATTTCCAGTTAAATGGCTCAATATATTTATTTACCCAAGTGGAACAATTGGCTAATGACACAGAATCTGTTGTGGGGGGTACAGGAGGATTGACTTCATCCACCTGACCTTAAGGACAATGTCAAGGGGCAGAGAGAGAGAGAGAGTGTGAGAGAGATGCCCTGTGTTACCCCCTGCAGCTGCTTGCTTTTCTCCTTTCCCTCTGCTCTGATATGTAAGGAATCTGACATGTAAGTGTGCTGGAGGCTGTAGTCAAGGCTTTCCAAACAAAAGGGAAAGGAAGTTGTGTAAAATTAAGTTGTTAAAACTTAGTGTGTGTGTTGAATCCTTTCATTTTGAAATATTTTTAATAGTATTATGTATGCCCCAACTGTTAACTCCAAAGTTATGTTTGACTTATGTGTAGGCAGTGAAGTAGTTTGCCATGATCAATTCTTTTTTTTTTGGAGCAGGGAATTTATTTGATTGATTTTAAAAAATTCATCAGACGTCTTTAATGCTATGTTTATAGCTATTAATTTTAGAGAAACAGGAGATGAGAGCCAAATTTGCCATGTAATTTTAATCTGTTCTGAAAGTTATGCTTTTAGGTTGTGAGATCTTGTATAGGGAAGCCTCAGGAACTGACTGTTATTGCCTTTAGCTGCTGCTTGCAGCTCTGAATTTCTCTGTGTCCTATCGTCTTCTTTCTTGCAGCATCTTTTGCTCTCCTCCCATTCAAATTCCAACCTATATTTTCTCTTGCAGCTCCTTTATCTTGAGGCAAACAACTTGCTTTTGTGTCAAGCTCCGTAACTTTCTAAGCTCTGCTTGAAGGCTGTTGCTAGTACAGTATTAGGCAGAAACTTTCCCTCTGGTATTTCTACTTGTTGGTCTGAAAAAAATCATGTTCTGCAACCTTCATAATTCATCTGTTCATTTACACACTGCAGTGTTGGCTTTTCTTCTTTCATGGCTCAAGCAATTTTCTTATGCCTCCATCCTCAACTAAACAAAACTGTTCTGGCTGATAAGTGACAAAAACAGTGGAAGTAGGTTCTTCTTCCACCTAAATTGCTTTGGTTTCCTCAATGTGTGCTGGAAACTTGAAACAGTGCTTTTGAGAGACAGTGCCTTCTGAGCTTTGTGAGTTGTGTGTGTGTTTGGCCAGAATGGAGTAAGAGTCTCTTCATTTCAAGATAGGAAGGGGGAAAAGTGCATTTGAAATGTCAGACTAATTCAAACCCTCATGGTACTGAAGTGTTTTATTGATGAATGTCATGTATGTACACACCTATGCAGATGCTCATAGTCTGTTCTCATTCTGTGTTTTAGTCACAAGAGATGTGTCAAGGGAGGATCAGTCCTAGTCATGAAGTGCCACATTTACTTAGCTGTTGCACACAGTCTGCCTTTAAATATGGTGTGTGTTCAGTGGCAGCCTGTTGTAGGGTAAAAGAACCTTGAGATCCATCTGAACAAGGCTAATTTTTATGGTTCCCATTGACAGAAGAATTAAATAGGACAGAGGCTATATGGTTTGGTCACAAAACTCTTCTGCAAGAAGATCCCTGTATCAAATGTGAAGCCCAGACACTGGCGTTATGGTATCTGTACTCTGAGAACTAGGGTGTGACACTGACTCTGTACTTTCACCTTGACAGCTCACAGTATGCAGGCCAGCCAACAGAGTTCCAGCGACCTCAATCCTCCTAATTACTTCTGCTGACTGGAACAGATTGAAAGGAAAACTGCTACTTGTTATCCCTACCTTTAGGAATGGAAAATTATTTTACTGAGCCAAAATAGTGTTCTACAAAAAAAGTTTGTTCGTTTTGATATATTTATACAAATGATGCAAAAGTTTTCATGTGTGTTATGTAAAGGCACTTTGAGAAAGAGTCCATTTTTAAATTTAATAAAGGCACTACATATTTTTTTCATACAGTGCTGCTGTTTCTTTTGCCCTCATTTCTCCACCAAAGCATGCTGAAAATGGACAATGGCAAGCAGCAGTTGTGACTCGGTGTCTTAGCAAGACTGCTTGTAATAGATCTTCATTCAGGCTGCTGAACCAGTCAGTTTGGCTGTGGTACAACATTAGCACAAAGCACCTCACCCTCCCTGGGCAAATAGAGGCTGTGAGCTTGGCTCTGCTCTCTCTGGTACTCTCCTTGCAGCAAAGTGAAGCTAGAGCAGCCCCAAGGCTGCTGCACTGCGCTCTGGGACCAGCATGGTCCTCGGCAGTGCCATACTGAGCAGCCTTCTGCTGCAGCTCCTCAGGAGCTGGGGAAGTGCAGGAGACCTCAAATGTGGGAAATGTCAAGTGCTTCTCAGCAGTAGTGGAGAGGCAGCCTTCTCTGCTCAGCCCCTGGGGCAAGTGCTTACACTCATCTGCTCAAGGAAAGCCAGAGCCTTTGCAGTGGTGCTGTAGGGGTTGGTGTAGCCCAGAAACCAATTGTATCCTAGGGTGCATCGAAAGCACCATGGCCAGCAGGGTGAGAGAGGGGATTCTGCCCCTCTGCTCTGGTGAGACCTGACCTTGAGTGCTGCATCCAGCTCTGGGGTCTCCAACACTGACCTGGAGCGAGTCCAGAGGAGGCCACCACATTGGTCAGAGAGGTGGAGTACTTCTCCTATAGGGAAAGGTTGAAAGAGTTGGAATTGTTCAGCCTGGAAAAGAGAAAGCTTTGGCATGACCTAATTGTGGCCTTCCAGGGCCTGAAGGGAGCTTACAAAAGATGGCACAAGACTACACGAGCATGTAAGTGACAGGACAAGGGGCAATGGCTTCAAATTGAAAGAGTGTAGGTTTAGATCAGGTATTAGGAGAAAATTCTTTACTGTCGGGGTGGTGAGGCACTGGAATAGATTTTCCAGGGAAGCTGTGGGTGCTCCATCCCTGGAGGTGTTCAAGGCCAGGGTAGACGGAGTTTTGAGCAACCTGGTGTAGTTGAAGGTATCCCTGTCTGTGGCAGGGGGTTTGGAACTAGATGATCTTCAAGATCCCCTTCCAACCCAAACCATTTCTATGATCCTGTGACTCTTAAGTAACCTGGGCTGACTTGTCCTTGCCTCCCACCAGCTCGGGTCTCGCACAGGCTCACGCAGATTGCACAGAGGCTCTGGTGCACAGATCTGGGACAGTGCAAAGGGGAGTGCTGTGCTCCTGCACCTGCCTCTTCTGCAGAGGGATTTCACTGCATGATTCAGGCTCTCAGCGGGTATGAGTGGTTTGCCCCGAGTTATACCTGATTTTTTTTCCCTTTTGTCTGAAGTTTCTTACATGATAGAAAAAAAATGTAGTGAAACCAGAAAAATTAAGATATGAGAGGGAGGGAAGGATGGAGGCAATCGTAATTAATCTTTTTTATAAGATTTCTTGTTTTGTGTTAGTACAATCAGACAGCAGGGAATTCGATTTTAAATGCAATGCTACTTCCCTAACCTTGTGCACTGATTTCACTAAAAGTTAATGATGAAATAGTATTTAGGAAGTAAGGATGAAATAATAGAAATGTGACACACCAAAATGCTTACAAAATGATGGTTTTGTTTTCATTACATGACAAGCTGTAACAAAATATATTTAAATGTCTCAGCACTGGGAAATACTCCTGGCTTTTGTTATCATAATATTTTTTATTATGATCAAGTCATACCAATACTGACAAGCCTGAATATTGTGTGTCCTTACCAGTAGAGTTTTAGAGATGAAAAAGAATGCATTTCCCATTCACTGGTACAGGGTGTAAGACATTAATCTGACTGCCTCTACCCAATTTTTAATTATGAGATTTATTTTATAATGTTGAGACAGAAGGGTAAATTAATAGTAATATGATATTTTTTATGAACAGTGGTGTAACTAAAGCATTTTTAATCATTTTAATGCATTGTGATTAAATTGAAACTATATCCATTTTCTTTTTAGCTTCTGCTTAAATTGTAAATGCATCCTACTAAGTTGTAAAAAAGCAGAGGTATTTTTTAAGTTAAGAGCGACTTTTTATACCAAGCTTTTGCACTTCTTGGTTGTTTAAGTATGCTATGTTATCTTCTTTGCTCTTCTTCACTTTCTAAATTACATTTAAAAAGGACACCTTAATTTTTTGTCCATAAAAACACACAAATGTGGGTGATAAAGTGATCATTCCCTTGGCTAGAATGGCTCTAGAAACGAAGGTGGCTCAGTGCATCTGAAGAGCATCACTGAGCCCCAGTAACTTTCCCACACACCTTGTCTTGATGGACTGCCTCAGCTCTGCAGGGTTTGTAGCAGGCTTCTCAGCACACCATAGGCAAAACCAGCAGTTAGCTATGATACACAAAGTGGAAAATAAAGGTTTTTAGGCATGTTTTAATGTGAAAAGGATTGCTATTGTGTTACCCTCAAAATTATTTTCTGTATTCCTGAAGGAGTGTTACAGATTTTGAATTAATTTTCATTTAAATGAAAAAAAGACTTTTTTTTCAAGTCTCAAAGACTTTTAATTTAAAAGTCTATGTTTTATTAATTGTTCTTGCATTTAGAAACCTAATCTGCCTAAAGACAAAGGGTTTCTTAGATTGAGAGAGCATCTTGTTCTGATTGTGGGTCCCTAGAGGGCAGTCCTGGGCCACCTACTCTGAGGTAGCTGACACCTGGGATACCCTTGGGCTAAATTATGGTGAAAGAAAGGCAATCAATTAGCCTTCTTTGTACAGGCAGCAACAATTTAAACTTTTTGATAGGCTGGACGGTCTGTAGCAGCAACTTCAACATTTCTGAACAACACGTTGCAACAGCGATTTTTGAACAGCCTGTGGATTAAGCTTTTCTGGACACCATGTGGCAACAACGAATTAAACTTTTAAGAAGAGGAAGAAAGGAAGAAGGAAAGATAGGGAAATAGAGAAAAAAGATCTGGGTCACCACCCAGAGTTCCAGCACCGTCTCGGGTCTGGTTCCTGCGGATGGTGCGTGCAGGGGTGATGGGTACACACCCTGCCACTCTCCGTTTTGCTATTTATAAACCAGTCTTTGCCCATGTGTGTTTTATTGTCCTTGAAATTTTCAGAGGGAGGTTGGGGGGTCTCGTGGTTTCAAATCCCCTCCCCTGACAAATCCAAGCACTGCTGTCTCAAACTTGTTTTTAGAAATAGTTACCCAAGATAAGCAAGTTGATCCCAGAAAAGCACTATCCTGCTGCCGCAAGACCCTCTTTTTTTAATTGCACCTAATCTAGTTGGCATGGAAACATTCCTTTTCTCTTCTGCCAAATGTTTGAGACATTAACTCTTTTTCAGGTTTTCAGTCTCTTACACTGATATGACTGAAAATGGAGTGGAGGGAATTGCTTAATGAAAATCACATACGGTTGCTTGGGAAAACAATATTACATTTACATAAAAGTTATTAGTCAGTCTTCAGTCTTTGTGTAAAAAAGTGATACAATCCCATGGATTTTATATAATTTCGTTATCTAAATCCAAAAGTTTGATGTGATCATTCTCTGTATTTATGAGGAGATGAATTGAAACACCCAAGAAAATAGTTTTTTTCAACTATAGTAATCCTGTCTAAAATATCAAGATGTAATAGAATTACTAACACTTGGTTACTAGTTTTGTGTGTTTAGAAGCACGTTCACTTTCAAATTCAGAGCCCAGGAACCCAGATATTACGGAGTTGCTGTTTAGCTGTTGCTTGTTGCAGACATGTAACTGTGGGCCCGATCCTGAGTTCACAAATAGTCGATGAACTGTCAGTCCACTCGCATTCAGGAGACAGCTGGATTCATGAATAACACGATTTATTGACTGCAACATCTATGGTTCTTTTGGATTGCCAGTGATAAATGCATTGACTGCAGCATAGCTGTATATAGCACTAACAATATGATTGTGAATGCAAGCTTAATATTCCGGGTCAACACTCAGCATAGCTGAGGACACAAGATTTACCAAAAGGTATCCCTTCTGGGGAGGGAAAGGAGGACAAACCCATCAACCTGTCCCTGCAATTTCGTGTCAAATTCTCATCCGCCCACTTAGATATGAAATTGGGGTACATTTTAGAGCTTATTAACCACTATTTTGCAAAGTGCTGTGAGAGGGGCTGTGGTCAAACCTTACGTTCTTTGTTGTCACATTGTA
Source organism: Machaerirhynchus nigripectus (assembly GCA_013397975.1). Lineage (NCBI taxonomy): Eukaryota > Metazoa > Chordata > Aves > Passeriformes > Dicruridae > Machaerirhynchus > Machaerirhynchus nigripectus. The sequence continues at coordinate 2,765,134 of VZRQ01007361.1, forward strand.
CAGAATGTCTCTCCATTGGAAGTGTACTTGGTTTGTACAAAGTATTCCTCAGTATCAGGTAGAAGAATGAGCCCCTGTGACTTCCACCTCACTCCACGTTCCTCCCTGATAACATGGTAACACAAATCACAAGACCTCCATCTGGTTTCCACGATTACACTGTGGGTCCTCTGACATTCTGAGCTTTGCATTATGCAGCAGAACTCCTGCCACCAGTTACTCTTTTCTAGTCAAGTGATGTTGGTTATGAGTGGAAAGTGAAAATCTGAGGTGAAAGTCACTATCCTGGAACTTATATCAACACTTAAATGTTCTCCAATGGCAAGTGTGGTGAGTAGCAAGCCGGCCGCAGTACGTGGCGGTTCATAAGGCTGTGAACATGGGCAGTTTGGATGCCCTCCTAGTACTGAACAGCCCCTTCATTACCTCAGGGGTAGAAGGAAAGCAAGTTCAGGCACATAATTCTTCTGGGGATAACCAGAAGTGTAAATAAACTTTTAAACTTTGTAAATAAAAGTTTTGAGAGCTGTTTGTGACTCCACTATTACAGGATGTGTTAGTTCTTCAGTGCTCTTGCATCTAATTGCACAGCCCAGCTGCATCCTGACCCACACTGGGAGTCACGTGGATTCAAACTACCTCTTTGGCTTTCCATGGAAGAAAACCCAGTCTGCAGGCAGGAGGGGGTCATGAGCATGATCTGTAGCAGAGCCCCAGCATGCAAATGATCAGTGCTTTGAGAGGCTGAAATACTATGAGAACTTCCAGCGCAAGCCCTTGATTAACATTGAGTTAAAGTTGCCAGCTTCCATTTCCATTCCACAAAGACCCCATCTGTCAGAGGCTGCTACTTCATTTTTCAGTCCTTGTTTTCAACTTGTGTTTTATTCACCCAGAAGCCCTTGATGCTGTTCCTTCCCTGAGCAATCTCTATTCTGCCTAGACTACCAGTGTAAATATAAATATTGTTACAGTTTCAGTGTTATGGATTTTTTCCAACAAACTGCTGCTATGACTACAAACTTTGAACAATTAATAACAGAAACCAGCTGTTTGTAAAAGTCTTCCTTAATGTCACAGCAATGTTTTAATATGGATTATTTATATGCAACTGAAAAAGGCACCAAGGAGTTACAGAATCCTTGAAGCCATATGTTGTGATCTGGTTTAAGCCCAGAAGAGCAAAGAAAACTAAGTCTCTGTGCATAAACCGGAAAGAACTTAGAGAAGGTTCAAAATAGTCCCAAAAATGAGATTAAAACCAAACAAAGTTAGATGTTGGTGCCAAAAAATTGATGTATTTTATTTAATAGTAAAAGAGGCAAAGAGAAGGAAAGAGAAAAGAAAGAAAGAAAGACATAGAGAAAGAAGTGTGCTTGGGGGGTGCGGGGACAGGGAGAGGTGACAGGGGTTAGGTGGAAGCATATCACCCATCCAGGGGTCCCAGCGATGTCTCGTTGCTCCCCTCCATCTGGTCTTCGTGGTGGTGAGGGTCCCCTGTTGCTGTCATGGCCACGTGGCCACACGCCGAAGAGTAAAGAATCCCGTGGATTAATATACACTTTGGGCAGGTGGGAACGCCCACGTGTCTCCCTTGCAGGGGCTGGATTGACACACTGTCCCTTGCAACACTGAGGGTCTGTTGCATTATCTCTGGTGCTCTGGTGCACGGTCTGGGGACCCCTTTGAGGGGGGCCCTTTGCTGGGCCATGTCACCCCTTCTGCTGCGGATAAACTTTTCCCAGGGTGAAGGGGCCCTCAGCTGGGCTCTGCACAGTGAGGATGGGCGGTCACTGTGCCTCTCATCAGAGGCTTTTCCAGCACACACCCAAAGCCTCTCTCCCCCCACCCTTTGGTGCCGGGGTCTGTGCCAGCCTGGCAGCTGATAGCCCTGGGGCGGTGAGCTCCACTCCTGAGGTGTTAAGCTTGTGCTTTGTGAATGTCCCCAGCCCTGGGCTGTTACTTTATCTTATCTTCATCAGAGAGCAGTGTAAGGCCTCAGGCAGGGCCCCTTTCAGGGTGCAGTAGTCTTCTCAGCAACTTTTGCAATACAGTTTTAAAAGTCCTTCATGAAAACGTTTAAGTCATAACCTGTAATATTTCAGTCTCTGATGCCATATCAGTACCGTGTTTCTCCTACGAACAGATAATTATTCAAACAGTGAAGGGTGATGGTGCTTGCTTGTTTCTGGCTTAAAAAGGCAATAATGGAAGGTTGGTAACTGAAAAGAGATGATAAATTAATCAGCAGATGAGGTACTTACCAGTCAAAAGGCTACTGTTCTTTTTTTTCCTTTTTTATTAACTGAATAATTTGAATGTTTGTCTACTACATAGGTAAGGTATTTCGCAAGAAAGCTTTATTTTAATACAAAATAATATTGTTCAGGTGCTTCTGGTCACAACAATGCTTCCTCCTTTTCTTTCTTTGTCCATAATAATTTTGTTAGATCTCAGGGATTTTTTTGTTCAATGTTATATTCAAACATAACAGCCCAAACAAATACAAATAGAATGATATTTAAAAAATAGTTATACCAGGCACAAATAAAAATAATTCATCTGCAGACCTGCTTTTTTTTTTTTTTGCA
>VZRQ01007361.1:2767755-2837456 GCA_013397975.1 Machaerirhynchus nigripectus
TTATCAAAACAGAATGTCACTCTATTATCTGCTAGTGAAAGTTCTAAGCTAGTGCTGTCCCACTTGTTTTGGTAGATATTTTCAGGCTAGTGCTTTTTTCTCAGTTAACATTTTGTATTTGCATCTTCAGGAGGAAAATGAGCTTATTTTTCCAAGAAATCATATTATTGAAATTAAACTTGGTAACTACAGTGGAGCATAAGGGGGAAATGCCAGAAAGGAGACATGTTTGATGGGGAGCATGCAAAAAGATTTCTGTTAGAGGAAATTTAGTACATGCTGGCATCTGATAGGAACTTGTTTTAATGATATACAGTGAAGTTCTTACAAAGAAGCTGGAGTAATTTCTTGACTATTTTTAAATAATAAAAAACCCACTACAATTGGGAGATTTGACTGTCTCTGAATTGCCCAAAGAAGTCCATTTAGGAAGTTAGAGACCTACTGTTCTCTGTTTTGCATTTTCTTGACAGTTGCAGTGATTGATGCAATACTCCCATTATGTCTTTCTTTTCCTTTTCACATTTAGCTCAAAGTTCTTGTGGTTAGTTGGTTGTAGGACTCCTTGCACCAGCATTTTTAACTGTTGCGAGATGACATTGAACCCTGTCATCTGCCTGCAGAAAGGGGCTATGCTTGTGTAATTGCACAGATGAAGTGCAGTATGCAATCCTAGGACTGCTAAGAACATTTCAACAAAGTAATTGTCAAGACTTGCAGGAGACAACCTCATGGAGAATTTTGTTTGGTAATTTCCATGTAATGTTTTTACCATCTAAATTGTAAGGCAACACACTTCCTTCCAGTTTTTAGACGACTTAATCTCAAACCTGCTAGGCACAGTTTTCTGACAGTGAATGTCACATGTATTTGATTATGAATGCATTTTTTTTCTCCTTGTCTGTGACCAAAAACTTGGCTGTAGATACCTGTGCAATAGGTACATATAGCACCTAGAAGGCCTGAGCTTGGGAAACACAGGATAAGAATGGGCTTCCTCTGCCATTTGTCTAGTTCTTTCCTATTTCAGGCATCCAGTTATGTTGGTCTCTCTGTGAGTTACCACGCTCTGTCCTAACAAAGGAGTTGTTCATTGGTATGTACTGGATGTATTGTCTATAGGCAGAAGTTGTACTCTGTCTTCAATTTAACCTAGACAAGCCAAATTAACTTAAAACTTTCCTGAAATGTGAGCGTCTCATTTTCCCTAGTATACCTGCAGTTCAGTGAAGTCTCTTGGAATTTGTGAATATATTATCAGGACAGTGCACAACATTTCAGCTGGAGGCGGGCCAGTACCCTGAAGGTTGGCAGGGCCCTAAGCAGACGATGCGTGGACATGCAGAAGTTACTGATCCGTGTGAGAGCTGATGCGAGTGGGCGCAGGCCTGAGCTGTGCTGAATTACCAGGTGCTGCAGGTACAGCTGGAGCCAGCTCACCTGTCTGGGGAAGCCTGTAGGCAGCTCCCACTTGGCACCTGGAGACAGATCCACCCACGTGTCTCAGATTAACTTGAAGCGAAACAGGCTGTTTTCATACACCATCCTTTTGCGTGACTGTAAACATGATGAATAGAGTTTTCTACTTCTGAGGACACCTTGTAAAAGCCCTAAAGCCTTCAGTGCTGGCAAATGTCCCCACAGATGGGATTTGCATGGTGTGGCATGCCCTGACTAGAGGTCTGGCCGAGACAGCACAGCTCTGGGTTCCCAGCATCGGAAGAGACATAAGATTGTCTGTGCTATCTCCTTTTACCTTCTCAGGCTATCTCCAATAACCCAAATTTTAATCAATATCCCAAGGAGTCTGAGCACCCTTTTCACTGGGATCTATAACGAAGACTTGCATCAGTGCATTGCAGGTGCCTTTGTTACTTCTCAGTTCACCTGATTTAAGGCAGCATTTGCTATTCCCTTTTTTTTAATTTAGAAGATAAACTTGTGAGTCGTAGGAACCTTGACCCACAATTCTCCTTAGTCTGTGATTCTGGATGGCAAATGGTTATTTTTGTGTTTAAAATTAAAGAAAATAAAATGGTGTAATTCTGGGTGCAGGAGGCGTATAAATGGGTAAAAATCACCATGAGCCAAGCTGCAGGGTCACACACTTCTAACTATTGTGCCACTGGTAAATTACATAGGAAAACTTCCATTTTTTTTGTACCAGGGCTAATGAAAACACCGATATGAAGGCCATGGCTAATCCCCTGGCAAGTTCCCTCCATGGCAGTCACTACTGCCAAACCTTGGCTTCTTCCTCTTCAAGCATCTGCTGTCATCTTTTGCTGGGTGGCTTCCCAGTCAGCCCTGCAACTCTGGCTTTGCAATGTAGCTCAACTTTCTCTGCTCACCGTGACAACTGGTTACCACAATGAAGGCAATAAGGATATTGAAAAAAACCCAACAGACTAATGTATGCAACCGAACACTGCAACATTACTTTCGTATTTTCAATTTCCAATTTTCCTCCCCTACCTTAACCTTTCTAAATTAAAATTGTTGCATACCCTGCAGATTACAGTGTTCTTGAATATTGCTTCCTCAATAGAAGGTTTTTCTGTTCTCAAATCATGTAACACATACATGTTTTATGCAGCTTTAACTATATCTAAATAATTACCTGCAATTACATTTCTTGGTAATTTTCATTCCAGTAGCTTTAAAAGATTTGTGCATACAATGATAATTTTACTATCTTCATCAAAATTACCTTGTGCAACAAAGCTTAAAGTAGAAATGGTATAAAAATATACCTGAAGTACTTTAAAACTCTGTTAAGTTTTAATTTGCCTAGCTCAGTTTCAGATGAGAAAGGTGTACGACTAATGCATACTGCAGACAAACCCAAAAAATATGATTGTGGCTAAAAACCAGTTTTGCCCTAAACATACTTCTGGTTGTCTTAGAGACATGGTATGATTATAATCTCTTCTAATGTAGAAGCAAAGATTTACCAGGTGCAGGTAAAACATGAGATTATTGAATTCTATAATTTCCTTTAAAAAAAAATACCAACTATGTTTGTTTGTCATTGGCACTTGTCCTAAAAAAATCAGGGCAAGTATTGCCCTGGTCTTTGCAGGTTAAGTCAGTTGGTGTGGAAGACCTGGTGTCCACACAAGGCATGTTTGAAAAGATGTAATTTCAGACTAACTGCTGTCAGGCACTGCTGGTAAATTGCCCATCTAGTTGGAGCTTATCTTCAAGTTTCGCCTCATCTGAAAGGAACCTCTTTAATGGGCTCCAGAATTATTTTGTGACACAAGTGCTACCTTGATCCAAACAAAAAAGCTAATGCAGCCACACGCCCCAAGGAGATCATGTATGTGAAAAGGGAAAGTTGTCAATACTGTAAATTGAGAAAGAAAAGTGATCTCCAAAGCTGGAACAAAACTACTAAATGATGTAGGAAAATAAGAGGTTTATGAGTAATGAAAGGCAAGGTTCTAAATTCATCCCAGGCAAATTCCATCTCATCCCTCACTAAGAGAATGTTCTCACTCTAATTTTCTTCTAAGTGTAACTTGAAAGGATTCAATTATTTATCGCGGGCACTGTGCTCCCTTCACTGGCTATATAATGTTTATCAAATAAAGAAAGCAGATGCCACCACCTGATGGAAAAAGGATTTCTCAGTGATACCTTATTCATCATACAAATTTTGGACCAATGCTATACACCAAACGCTATCCTAAAGTCCAGTCTCTTAATTTCCCCAGAAGTAGCCTTATCCTCAGCTGCAGAAAGATAAGGTACACCATGATCATTACTCTAATGTAACCCATTTTTAAGACTGCACCGTTGAACTTCATTAGAGACCTCCTTGCACGAATTATGACTGCTTTTTCTGTTTTAGAGATTTATGAGGCAGAATACTCCTGAATGTTTGCATAGATTAAAAAAAAGTAAATTCCACTGCATCGATCTGATAAGGAGGATGTTTGGATAACATTTTGCTTAGCATCACCTTCATTAGTGGATCTGCTGATTCTTGGTCTGCTTTGAAGTGTCCCTGGTGACCATACCAAATGTTCATGTAGACTATTGTCAATGTCCACATTTCTTAGACAGCCCACTTCTCTGCTCGTCCCTGCAATTTTTGTCTTATGACTGCCATGGTCCCTGAGTTTTTGCTATTTCATGAAATCCAGCCATTTCAGCTCTACTATACTTTTTTTTTTTTTTTTTTTTTTTTTTTTTTTTTTTTTTTTTTTTTTTTTTTTTTTNGCTGAATGATTGAATAACTCTCATTTTGGTAATATTTTAACAAAGTGTCCTATACCAGAAAGATTTTTACTGGAAACATATTTTCCCTATTTGTAGTATTACAATGAATATAGGGGGAAAAAACCCCATCACAACTGCTTACAGCAGAACCTCTAGCATGTGTACCTCAAAAAGAATTCTTTAAAAAATCTTTTTTTTTTTTTTGAAATCAGTGCTTCTAGAGTAATGAAGTAGAGACCTCACTTGCCTGTATGATAATCAGATTCAACTCACAGATAGTTTTTGGTGGTGCAAAATCATACAGAACCTAAAAATCTTTTATAATCTTGCATTGTTTGACCTAATACTAGGAGTTAATGAGAAACATTTCCAAAATTAAATACGGATATAAGTGGTGACCAAAGATAGACAGGCTGACTGCATAAATCCTGCTGTGTTTGCCAAGTCAGTAGTGAATTAATTTTCTCTGTACCTCCCGAGAGCTTTGTGCCTGGAAGTGTTGCAATGTGCCTCCAGCTAGCACTACATACCTTGTTTTGATGGAAGACAGTATATGCAGGCGTAGCAGGGCATATTCTTTCATCTTTACTTATCTGCGGCTACCAACTGTGGGCAGGATGTTTGAGCACGTTTCCATTTGGTAAATATAATAGTACCAGAGCATGCAATGAAAGAAGTACCAGAAGCAGGATGGAAAAACAGGGTGGAAGGGACAGGACGTGTCTGGATTATTCTCCACAGTTTTTGCAATTTGCTTAGCAAATGTTACGATGTATTTTTAACAATAACGAGAACATCTGCCTTGATAGTTCTTAAGTCCATGATTGCTACCTGCTTTGTGAGGCACGTAAGAAAGAGCTTTCCTCTACCTTAATATCTACTTTAACAGTTAGTCAAAAAGTGGCAGTTCAGTGTTAAAATTGCCCATATTTGATCACGTGTTTAACAAAATGTTTTTAGAGACTTCTGCTTTGAAAAACTCTGGCTCTAGCTGAGGTGTGAGAGCGAAACAGAGAACTAAGAATCTAGAGAGAATCAGAATCTAGAGAGACAAACGACACGCTGTTCCTATAGTAGCCACAAATTAAGTAATCTCTGTAAAACGTCCACTAGTAGCTGTTTGATTTGTAGATAAAAACTTAGGGACTAAATGAGACTATACCTGTATGTTCAAGCTTCCAAATACCTCAGTGACAACCTGGGTAATTCAAACCTAGTAGCCAAAGCAGCCTACTGAATAAGCAAATGAATCAGCTGATGTCCTCGAGAGGCTCCTGCCAGCAGCGTCCATAGTGTCTTGAAGGGCTCTTTCTCCTCCAGTGACACGGTCTCTTCAACTAGGGTGGTTTGCAGCTGTTCGTACTTAACAAACAAACAAACAAACAAACAAACGTCACCTCAAATCTCGCAATCTTTACTTGGAGGATTTCCTGGGGCGGAGGCTGAGCCCAGCCCGCAGCAGCGAGGTGCTGGTGTGGCTGGCCGAGCCCAGCCTTTTTTCAACAGCGACTTTTGCTCAAACGCTTTGTCTTTCGGAGCCTGCGTTTCACCACCACCGCTTACCTGCGCCGGGGTGGGGAGGGGACTGGGGATGGCCCTGCCCTGCCCCGGGGACACCCCACCGTCCTGGGGACAGCCAGGTTTGCAGGCGGCAGGCCGGGGAAGGTGAGGCGTCGCTGGCAGGAGCCGCCCGTGCCGGGGCAGCGGCGCCGCGGTCCCTCGGCTGCCGGGGCTGTCTGGGAGGCGGCAGCGGGGCTCCCCCGCCCCCGCGGAGCAGGTAGGCAGCACCGGGCATTCCCGGGGCCCTGGCCCGNACCGGGCAGGTGCGGCCGGGACCGCTGCTCTCCGTGGGTACAGGGCGTCAGCCAGGCTGGGATGATCCGGGGAGGAGATCCCTAGAGCTGCGCCGATGGTCGCACTTGCTCCGACTCCCCTCTTTTGGGGCTGGGAGGCGGCTCGGACCGAGGTAGTGTCTGCTGGGGAAGCTGGGGGCTGGGGACAGTTTAGGAGTAGGAGTGAAACCTCTTCGGCTCCTGACAGAAAGCCAGCGAGCGCCTGTTCTTCGCAGCTGCCCCTCGGCACTGAGCCTGGCGGGTCACCCTGCCCGGGCCGGCGGTCCCAGCACCGCCCAGGAGCCACAGCCACTTCCAAGGGAATGATTCCAGAATACGTCGCAATTTAACTGAAGAGTATTGAAAAATTATTTCCTGCCGTGCCCGCTGACGGATGCCAGCATTCCACAGAAACACGGCTATCGTGATAGTCGCAGAGCTGTCACTGCATCCCGACGGGGCTAACCCAGCTCTTCCACACTGACGAGGTATGTCCAGCGAAGGAATGTATGTATTTGCTGTCATCATTGTTTTCTAGATCAAAAGTGAGACGCTTGATTAATCTCTCTAGAAGAGGCATGGCAGTTAATAGGAGCATTTAAAGTAATATGAAAAAAAAATCATATATATATATATGAATTTTTTATGATTTGAAATGTTCCTAGGCTTACATACCAGAAATTATGTGATCCTCTGACTTTCTGTTGGTTCTCTCAGTTCTCAGGACTGTTGCATGTTTGAATCAGTTCGTGCTTTTGATTCAAAGAAACCTACCACAAGTTTGCCAAAATCAGTGAAACCTGTGATCCTCTGAAGTGTTGAGGAGGCTTTTTTTTAAATTGAGTAGGTCAACTTTGAAAGGACTAAAAAGCAGATGAAAAGGTGGTTGTGGCAATTTAATGAGAAATTTTAATGAAAATTATGCCTACATGCTGTACATGCATGGATGCTGTATTTGTAAGTCAGATTTGTGTCTCACTGAAGGCCTCTTTCAGATGGTTGATGGGGTTTTTTAGGGGGGGTTGGCTGTAATAATTTTTTTTAAACTGAAATTGATAAAAAGATTTCCTTTCAGGGTGAAACTTCATGGACATGGCTTTGCATACCTGGAATTTTTTTTCCCCTCTGGAAAATCTGGGCAAACATCACTAGAGCTGAAGTCTGTCCTGCATGATAAAGCTGTGCGGGTCAGTTGAGTGCTCAAGATGTGGACAGAATGGCTGGGAAAGGGAGAAATTTAGCTGCTTATCGTGGCAGAATGTGGTAAGGAAAACATTTGCAGTTGGTTCTGCAGTCATATGTATGTTATTTTCATCATTATTTATGTGAATGCATGCACAGAGACAAGCCTAATTTTGCTATCATGTCTACCTTCCAAAGAAATGGAAATTTTTCATAGTGAAAAGTGAGAGATGAGGGAGTGTCCTCAAAGCAGTCTGTATATATACACAAGGCTGTATATATGTTTTCAAGTCTTCTATGTTGACAAAAGGGTAAATTATAAATTTAAATAGAAAGAATAAACATGGAAACTATAGCAAAGCAGGATCCTGGAAGACTTTCTTTGAGGATGTGGTAAAATACTACTTCTGCATCTGCTGAATCTACTGGTGGGACAAAAAACTTCTTGAGAGAGCTTGTGAGACAGAACACTGGAGCAAGGTAGTGTTTTAACAGAACAGAGTTTGTGAAAAAGCAGCGATTTAGAGAAGTCATAAAATACCTGCTCATAAGTGTTTAGTAGTTGATTAATCAATCAATTGCCTATTCAATCCTGTTTTATCTTCAAATTATTTCTATTACAATATTTTCGTCTTTTTTAAAGTTAAAAATTATGGATTTTTAAGAGTTACTGTGAATCACAACTACAGGAATAAGATGTAGTTTTTGTACAAACACGCATAACCGACCTCCAGAGATTTTAATGTTTTGTGGATTTGTGTGCTGAGGATTCTTTCAAGGACTCATCCCATCTTAGAGCTAGGCAAGAAAATACCTGCCTGGTAATTTGAGTGGAAATTTGCAAGGAGGAAGGAGGAAAGAGAACAGGAAGAAGGGAAGCAGGCCCTGCAAGAAGCAGTGTGGATGACTCAATGCTTGGCACGCTTCTGAGTCAGTCTGGTGAAGTAAGACACAGCAGCCTCAAGTGTCGTCTTTGACTCTTGTAGAAAATGGTGATCAGGTAAATGTTCATCAGGACAGGATGGGGTTCTCCTGCTCATCCTTCAGTGGAATAGTTGCATTTGTCGTCTCACCGTGCTGCAAAACACTGTGGTAGGCTGAATAGAAAATAATCAGTAAGGCAGGTCAAGTTAAGGAACAGCTTGTCAGAGACATGAAACTAATAGATCCTTCTCCAAACACATTAGGGATCAGAGGACTACTAAAGACTCCTGGCAATCATTCTCAAGTATATAAATAAGCATGTGAAAGATAAATGCCTAGATTTTAGGTGAAGAAACATCACTACTACAGTCCCAAACAACTCTTCTGCTCAGCATGTATTTTGATGATCTAGACAGAGGGAATCTATTGCAGTGGCAGAGTTTGCCAAGAATACAAAGCTATTCAGACTAGAACATGCAGGTGTAAATTGCAAAGAATGGCACAAAGGTGTCGTGATAGTAAATGACTGGGTAATAATGGCAGAAAAAAATTGTTGTAGAGAAATGTAAAGAAAATTTAAAATGAAAACATATGGCCAAAATCCTAACATCATGTGCTCAACAGCTGACTGAGTTTTCCTGATTCTTAGCACTCAGTGATGAGATCTTGAAACTTTACTACAGAGGCCCATGGAAATATCATGTCAATACCCAGTAGTACTCAAAGAACAAAGATATGGTTAGAAATCATTAGGAAAAAATTCCAGAAAAAACCAGTAACTGTCTTAGTTTATAAATCCATAGTGCACGTATGTCTTGAAGACTGTATGCAAGTTCTGTCTTGTTCTCCCCATCTCAGACAGGCTGTAGCATAATTGGATGCAGTACAGCAGTGGGTGGCAAAAAAAGGCAGAATTATGAAATCAGATTCCATCCAAGGGAGAGTTAGAGAATCTAAGACTGTAACTTGGGGAAGGAAGGAGCAGGAAGAAGTGTGCTAGAGATGTAAAAAAATCAAGTGCTTAACAAGCTGAAATAGGAAATGTTCATTCATTTTTTTTCTAATTAGGAGCTGTCAGGTAAAACAAGCAGGTGACAGGCTCAAAACAAGTCAAAGACAATCCCTGCGTTTCATGTGTCTTCTATTAACTGTATAATTCCTTTATTAATTGTGTAATGCATTAATTGTATAATGCAAATGTTTACTTTGAATTGTGGAAGTTCCTGTTGGAAACCACTAATAGAAAGTTTTCTTCCCATTTCTCTAGGAAAACATGACAGCAAAAACACTGTTTTCGTGTAACATTGCAACAGCATTTCTCTCTTTAATTATTGCAAGTAAGTTTATTGGTGGCTATGGAAAGATTTGTTCTGGAACTTTTTTTTCACACAAGTGATACTAACTTTCTGTGAAAATGGCAGTAATAGTAAAATCTACATGCATGCCAATGAGTTCTTTTAAACAGTCCCAAGAGCAGGAACCTGTAAAACATAATATGTGTTTTTTTTATGTACTAACTTATCACAGAATCATTTAGGTTGGAAAGGAACTCTTGGCATTATCTAGTCTAACCTCACAGGGTCAGGATTTTAAATATCTCTGCAAATGGAGACTCCACAACTTCTTTGGGCATCTTGTTCCACTGTTTGATCACCCTTACAATATAAAAAAAAGTCTTTTCTTGTGTTCATATAGAGTGTTTTATGTTTCAGTTTGTGCTCATTGCCTCTTGTCCTCTCAGTGGGTAATGCTGGCAAAAGTCTGTCTATTTGTTCTTCATTCCCTCCCATCAGGTATTTACACACATTGCCAAGATCCACCCACACAGTCCTCAGACCTCTTCTCTAGGCTGAGCACTTCCTGCTCTTTCATCCTCTACTGAAGTGAGAGGCGCTCCACTCCCTTAATCATTTTTGTAGCCATGTGCTGGCCTCTCTCCAGTAAATTCAAATCTGGCAGGTCCTAATACATCCCAGGACACTGTTAGCCTTTTTTTTTGCCATGAGGGAGCATTGGTGGCTCATTAGGCTACACTTTAACCCCAGAGTGAATGTGTGCCAGTTGAACTCCACAGTTCTGGTCGTTCCATCTCAGAAAGATGGTATCAGAGGAGGTGGAGAAATGAGTGACAGTGTTGTGTGGTATGGGATGGCTTCCATGTGGGAAGTCTCTAAATGAAGGAGGACTCTGAGGTGAAGAGACAGAAGCATGATGGGATGAAGGTCTATAAAAATGTAAATACCATAGAATAGGCAGATGAGAGGAAGTTTACCATTTCTCATAACAAGAAATGCATGATACTCAGAGAATTTATAAAATCCAGTGAATGGTTTTTCATGCAGAAGGTAAGAGGAAAGAAAGAGGCTGAAATCAAAGTACTGTAGTATTTGTTGTGTCCTCCTTGCTTCTGCACATTTGGCACTGGTTGTTATCAGAGACAGGGTTTTGGGCTAAACAGACACTTGCATGACTCTCTGTGGCACTTCTTCTATGATAACAAAGTAAGGAAGTTTAGATAAATATATTATTGACTTGGGAATGTGACTATGGTATCCAGAGTTGGTGCCTTTTTTGTCATATTACAAAAAAAAACCAAAACCCCAAAACCAAATCCAAACCCAAAACCAAACTCTTGGTGTTGCTCTTTTCCTGCATGAGTCTGTGTCAGGAGTAAAAAAATGAACTCATTGGTGATCGTAATGATTCCTCTCTAAATGTTCATAAAATGAAGGGTGAGTTGAAATTCCCATAGCAAACTTCATATTTGTACAACACAATCTTTAATTTCAGCATCCTCTTAGGATATTTAGGTATCAAAAGCATAGTCTGTCTTGAAGGATTACTTTGACCACAGTTAAGTGAAGTTAAAAAATAAAGACATTAAATGTGAAATTTGTGTGCACGTGTGTTTGTGTACACGCCCATGAAACAGAGGAACACAAGTACATTAGTAATTTGCATCTGAAATAAAACATGCAAATGACAAGTCTGCTGCAAACATATTCTACTGAGTGTAAAGACTGCAGTCAAAAAACAGCATTTCATTTTAGTGGCATAACTATATCTGTATACCACCGAGTAGTACTCTCAGCTGTAAAGATAAGGGATTAAAATTGTATTTTTAGTAGCTGACATGAGAATGGAGGTGAAAATCTCCAATGAACTTTATAAATATAATCAGGAAATGAGTTTAGTCTATTCCTATAGAGTGTTTGAGTTTTTCTTTAATGTTTATCTCTTTCCTTTAGAGAAATGTGAAGCCTATGATGTGATGCTGAGGGAAAGTCTCGTGCCTGATGGGCAGCCTCTTGCTATTAAATGTTCGCTGGAAAAGAGCTTGAAAATTGGAGACTACAACTTAACATGGTATAAAGTTGGTAACCAGACAGCTGTGCCTAGAGACAAACTGTCTAGAGTTCATCAGCAGAAGAATTTAATTTGGTTTCTTCCTGCAATGTTAGAAGATTCTGGAGATTATGAATGTGTCATAAGGTGAAAGTTAAATAAAAATTATATTTTTACAGAAATGAGTTGCAAAGTGAGTAACTTTTAGAAAGCAAGTAAAATTTTGAGGGTAAGAAATACTAATGAAGGAGACGGAGTGCCTCTACAAAGCTAACTTTAGTTTGGGGAAATTAAGTCTAGTTTTGGGGTTTTTCCTTGTAGGCAAAAGTAAATCTGTTAAAGAAGCTGTAAAACTTTTTCTTCTCTTTCTCCTCAAAAAATAATGCTATACATTTTCGACCTGAAAAATATGCTAAATAATTTAATATAATTATGTTCTATTAATTGCAGGAATTTGACAAGCTGCAAGAAAATGTATACAAAAGTAACAGTTTTCAAGAGGATTGATGGTTTATGCTTAAATGAAAAATTTGCTGTACAAGAGGTGATATTCACATCATCATCTGCAAAGGTCGTGTGTCCACACTTGGATTATTTCAGGAATGAGAAGAATATTCAGCCTGTTCGTTGGTATAAGGTGAGAACATGGTGTTTTGTGCTGTCTTACAGCTGTCCATTATTTAAAATAAAAGTCACTGATCTTTGAGAATTGGAGCAGAAGAAGTAAAGATTTAGTGTAAATTGGAGAAAAATGCTTTTAAAACAAATTGGAAGAGGATTAAGACTTTGTTTTTTAAAGGTTTTTTTGATTATCAGGGCAGAAATTCAGCTGAGCTGTAGGAGTGCTGCTGACCCACATACCCACCAGGTGGCATCTGTTCACCTGCCAGGGAAACCTTGCCTTGTGTGGAAAGAGATTTACTATGGCATATCCATTAGGTGCTCAAAACCGTTCTACTAAATTATTCTATTTCACGTTGTTCATGCTCTCTTAAAGGCTCTTTCTGTTACAAGAATGTAGTGCCTTCTGCTAAATTCCTGCCTCAGGCCCATGCAGTCCATGTGGTACCAGTAGTATTGAGGTTCCTTAAAAAATGAAGTCTAATATTGGGTGATTCTTTATTGATGAATACTTTTGAAAATACTGACAACCCACATTTTATTTTCTTATTTCTCTAACATTGAAAGTTGTTTTCAAAAGGGAATGAACCAGGGTATCTTTAAATTAAAATCTCAGCTGAAGTGAAGCGTGCATTTCTTTATATTCCACTACCCTCACTCTTCCTCAGCCTCTGCAGCCCGTCCATCCTTATGCTGTGGTCCATTGAAAATTCAGATTGTATTAAAGAGAGACAAACCATGGAAATATACACTGATGTGAATTAACAGAGTTCTCCACACGCTTTTAGGACTGCCAGCTGCTGGAAGGAAGAAGGTTTGCCCTCTCAAAGAGTGACCTTATAATTTTCAATGTGACTGTACATGATCGAGGAAACTATACGTGTGAAACAACATATGCCTACCATGGGAAACAATATAACATTTCACGAGATGTCAGTCTGATTGTAGAAGGTAAGTAAATAATTTTGCTGTGTTTGTGTTCATAACAACTCCAAATTTTTGTCGCTAATTTCTAAAGACTAAAGTGGAAAGACCTAATCTGTGGATTGACATGCTTAGGGCTACTGTTTTTCACCTAAATGTGAAGGAGATAAATGCTGACTGAGGGTATTTATATTCTGTCTGTGGTTGAAGATCTGTTCCCTTTTTCAAAGCTGCAGTATTGACAAAGCTCTGCTGCCCAGACTAGCTGCCAAAGTCCCTGAACAGATGCCCTGTAAGGCTTGGTGGCACAATACTTCCTACTGTGCCCTCTATCCTGCCCATCTTACTTTCTCTTTTACATCATCCTCTTAATGCAAGAGTCTTGCCTGTTTTTTCTGTGTGCATATATGTGCATACATATGCATGTACATAGGTGTATGTGTGTGTGAATATGTATGAGCATGTATCATTCATATAATGTCATATGTATATGATATGTAAACAAAAGTTGAGGAACATAAGGTTGGATCAAATGAAATGATCATTCTGGTCTTAAAATTTGTCCCTAGAACTTATCTGTTAACGAAATTTCAGCTTCTACCTCTCAGTAGAAACAAAATCATATCACTCCTTTGCTGCAAGTGACTGAAGGTAGCTCAGGGGTTTTTAAAGACTCCAGCTGAAGAAGCTTATACTAAAATGGGTCATTTGAGGACCAAACAATAATGCAGACCCCGTTCACAGAAGGAGAAGGGAAGAATAAATTCAGGGCAATCCTGTGTACTTTGCTAGGGGGCTCAAATGAGATGCTTTATGATTTATATTTGTTTTCTTGGAGAGTGTTGTATATGTACTCTTAATTGTAAACATATAAAAGTGGTCACTGGTATTATAGTTCCTTCTGGATAGCACTGTGGGAAGAACTTTAGGGTATTTAACTAGAGTATAGAAATTAAATTTACCCTTAAGAATAGCAGAAGTCTAAAATAGATGAACTCTACTCTAAAAGTACTTGGCTTCAGTTTGTATCTGTGGGATGCTGGATGACAGGCTATCCAGACTGTAGACAGTTAATAGCCTAGATATTTACCCATACCCTTCTCAGCAGCTGTGCCTGCAATATTACAGAATTTTTATGCCATGGAACAGCCAGTCCACCACAAGTGTGTGGAGATCTGTGGCATTACATTTTGGAAGAGATGGAGTGAAGAATAGTTTAGCTTCAAGTCAGAAGTAATGACTACCTGAGATGTGATACTTTCAGAGGTGAGTGGTATTTTGTTATAAAATGGCTGGCAACCTTGTCTTTAGTACAGGAGGTGTTTTTAGGTTGTACTTGGTTACAGAACACAGACTGCAACTGCCCCTGGTTTTCTGAAAAGCACTTTCTTTCTTTTGCTTAGTGACCCCACCAAAAAAGCCTCCAGAAATATCTTACCCAAGAAACAACTCCATTGAAGTGGAACTTGGTAAGTAGTTTCTCTATGAGAAAATATGAATTTGTATCCTAGTGAAAATGTATTCTCAAGGAGTGTCCTGTTCTGTGCTTTCTTGTTTTTATTTTTCAAACAAAACTAGTTCAGTGACCAGCTCAGTTTCTCTGTGTTGATCTCCCAAAGGAGGAATGTTGAGAGGTGAGAGGGAAAGAAACAAGGCGTGTTGCTTACAAAGTCCTAAAGAAATTTCTCAGATGCAAGGAAAGTTGTAGGGAACCCAAGTGATTATCTGTCACATCTGTTGCTTTCCATCACTCTGGAAGAGATTCTAGAACAGGTCCATCTCAAATCCGCAGGCAAAGTGATGCCCCAGAGGAAGCATCTTCCTCCTGGATTCAGCTTCTTCCATCCTATACCATTCTCTTTCTGGACCTGCAGATCACTGAGAATATGGACCCTCTGTTAGAGTAACTTTTCTGAAAGGGTTTAGTACCATCCTTAGCTGGTGTGTGTGAATCTGTGAACAGAACTGTATAGACTTTAATTAGGTCATGGAAATTAACTCTTTACTTTGTGACACAATTTTTAGGCTCACAGGTTACTGTGGATTGCAATACAACAGGTGCTGAAGGGTATGAGGTGTACTGGACAGGCAACGGAGTGTATATTGATGTATTTTATATGGGCAGAATTTTTGCAAGTCCCTATGAGTAAGTATATTTTCAGATTAGAAAATACTGTGTTGGCAACCAAAGTGGAATTTTCTCCCTTTGACTTTAAAATATTTCGCACCATTTCCCCCTTGCTTTAAATAGCATTCTTCTTAAAAACTCTAATGCTTGCCTTCTCCAACTCACTTCCTGCTTTGAAATAGAAACTTGAAACATATAGGCACATGGGCTTCACGTGTGATTGTGCTTTTCTTGTTCATTGCAAAAAAATCTGTGTTAATTTCCAATGTTGGGAAAAGGTGTTTTGTTACAGTTCCATAATTGTAATACAGTTTCTTTTGAGCAGGCTCTTGCCTGGCAGAGACCTCTTTTGGTTGGAGCAGGCATGTTCAGGTGCATGATCTTCAGACTGTCTCTTTCTTCTGTGTTCCACATCCATCTCTCTGAAAGGTTGCAAGAGGACACATCTGTGCTATATAGGAAAAATTGAGATTTCTAGGTTTAAGAGCGTTAAGTTAGAGAAATTTCACTGGGATCAACTGAAGAGCAAATGGAAGACTTTATTGAGGGCATTTGTGCTGAAGCTTAGGGGTCAGGAGAGAAAAGGGAGACAGATTTCCAGTGATGAGCTGGGTTTTGGGAGGACTTGGACTGAGTAAAGCATATGAAGGGCAAGTGAGAGATAAGGTGATGGTGAAAAGCAGGTTAAATGGAATTAGAAAAAGAGAAATTATACCTGACTGGAAAAACCAACCCAAACTGGAGCAAGAGGCAATGTGAAATTTTCTTAGACATTACAGGTTTTGATAAAAAAATCTCTGGGTTTTTTGTCAGCCCTTATGTTGGCGCTGTGAATAAAAAAATGTGATAATTTATGATAATCATCATAAAACAAAGGGAGAAATAAAATGCTGGATTATTCGGGTGCTCACCAAGAGAAAACACTACTAAAGACAAAAGTAATATATTATACCGTCAAAAGAATTTTAATATCTTAAACAATTGGGCCATAATGCAGAGACACATGGTCACTGAATTGATATTGTAAAAGCAGTGTTATTTTTTGTACTTCCTAGCACTTAGATGGTCATCTTTGCAACCATTAGTCATTTGCACTGGTGATGTTGGTTCATTTATTCCCTGTTAAATTTCAAATTTACAGTGTTCAAATTACTGCAACTTTTTTCTTAGAAAGTGATTCATGTGGGCCTATGTATGCCCTTTGTGATATGTTTCAAGCTTTTATTTTGCATTTTAAGTGGTGACTAGACTATGTTTTCAGGAAAGAATAGTGCTTGACGAAGTAGACCAGTTAGTTAATTTTGCATTTGAGGTCTGCTGTTAACAAGGTAGTGGTGTCCCTTATTTTGCTGGTGGTTAAAAAATTTAGTTCCCACACTAGTCACATGTCATGGTACACAGCTAACTGAATGTGCGATGAGCTTTTTTATGCCCTTGTACAGTGTGTGGGGGAAAATCTGTGTCTCTTAATGGTGCAGCCTGACACAACCAGCTGATACAAGTCTGTTCTGACCCATGGGGGTGAAGCACGCTCTAAACTCCACTCCTTGTAGCCGGAATCACTTTGTGAGTTGGTGTTGTCTGCTGCATGTCACCAGTTTTGATGTCCTCCCTGCCCCAGAGCTGCTGACCACAAGATGATGCCTTGTACAGGACCTTTTTCAGTGTCATATCCTATTGTGAAATAGCTCTGTTCATCTACTCTCACAGGGATTGGGAAGCCCATAACAGGAGTTTATTTAGGTTTGTAAGGCAAACTATAGAAACTGTATATTCTTTTGGGGAAACACAGCTGTGGATAAGATAACGTCTTGGTATCTTGATGCTTTCCAATGCATAGGTTAAATGTCAGTACGAGGAGAGGTCTGACAGTTTGGGTTTCTTCCATATTATGTAATTGTTCATCTGTTGTGAAGTGTGGTTGACATTTGCAGAAGGAAATAACCATTGTTGATCTGCAGATGTTAGAGATGAAGCCATTCCAGAAAGGGCTGTGGTTTCATGGTTCTATTTGTCACCTTTTGGACAGGGGAGAAACTTCTTATGATGGGCGCCCTATGCATTCTGTGAAGCTAATAATTTCAGAAGTGAGCAGTGAAGATTATGAACAGCCATTTGTCTGTCAAGCTTCAAATGCTTTTGGGCAAGTTGCGTCCTATATTATATTAAAACACAGAGGTAAGAAATACTGTTGTTTTTGAGGCCTCTGATTATCTTTACTTCCCCAGAAGGCATTTCGATACCAAATTCTCGTATATCACTTTGAAAGAAAACAGATATATTAAAGTTTCCAGTATGCATGTGCCTGTGTGTAGGGAAGGAATCACTATAGTATTGTATCTAGCATTATTTTAAAAAAAGATAAATAGGAATGAAAAATGTAATATTAAAATGTGTATTGAATTGATGTGAATGATGAGATTTGGACAAATTCAACATTTAAAAAAAATTTCTTATATTTTTGTGCAGTTCCTGATATAAGAAGATGGCTGACTGGAGGCCTTGTCTCTTTGTTAATTTTAACATTTATTACTTCAATAATCTACAAGGTTTTCAAGATTGATTTGGTGCTTTGGTCTCGTAATTCTGTCTGTGCCCTTACAAGTAAGGAAGGTATGTGAGTGTGACCAGGTGTGTAAGTGTAATTAACTTACTGATTTTTTTTCACCTGCCATTGCTTCTGAGAAATAATGGGATTATTCAGTAAAATGTACGTAAAACTTCCATAAGGAATTTTGAGGTAGGCACAAAGACATTTCGTGCAGGATTTTTTTCAGTCATATAGGTAAAATATATAATTATGCTTGAGGTAATAAAAACTGTGTAATATTGAAGGCAGTCATAGTGAGATAGGCCACAAAGAACTATAGGCTATTCCAAAATGAGCATGCTGCTTTTTGCTTTTCTTTAGTTTTTTACCTGTAGATTTATGGTCACTCTGATGATGAACAATAGGTGTCAGCAGAGCTACATCCTGTAAACTGGATGTTTAAAGATGTGCATTAAATATTTATTTTGAAAATCAGACTCATTTGTCAGAGATTTATTTTGTTGGGTTTTTTTTTTTCATTTTGCAATTTCTCTCTGTTACCCTCACTTTCCTTCTAAATCCTGTCATTTATGATGTTGACATATCAAAGAGAAAATTTACTCCTAGTTCTGTGTTCTGGGATTCTTCTAATGTGTTTTAGTTTAATGTACTCTAGACAAATATATTGGACAGGTGTGAAAAATTTGAAATAAACACAACATCATAGGTATATTTCATACCAGTTCTCAGAATTAGACTGTCTGAAGTTCCCCATGGCTTAATAGTAAAAGGATTACATACATTAAGATAGTTAATGATGTTTACTCTTGGCTGTCCTAAATGTTTTCATGGAAAAGTAATTTCAACTCCTGGTCAAAAGTTCAGTTCAGTTTTACTATAATACTGTAATAGAGTTCTAATTAAAAGGAAAAAAAAATCAAAGTTTTTAACATGTTGAGTTAATTCTGATTTTGGCTTGGTTCTTTCAGTCCTGCTTGCTATGCAGCCTTAACTCTCAAAACCTCAGAAGCCTTCTGGCCTTTTCCTCTACGCGTGAAAAGCCCCCCCAAGGATTATTACAAGAAAGAATTGCCATTTTTCCACCTTCTCTTGTGGTTAGTCAGAAGTGGAGATTACTGCTGTTGAGTTTCTTTCCGGAGAGGTGGTGAAGAAAGTCCTGTAAGAGGGTACTTCCTGAATGTCCTGGCACCTCTAGGGTTGGGACCTCCTTCCTGCAGGTCCCAGGTCCTGCATCCAGCTCACGCGGTGACTCCTCCATCCCCATGATGGGAAAAGAAGTACATTCTGTGGCTGATCATCTTTATTTTGATTCATAGAGCATTTTACTTCTGTGAACTTATTCTGTCAGATGGGTGAAATCAGCCCCACATTACTATTTCTTAACAGTCCAAAATTAACTTTGCAATAAAGGCATTTTTCTGACTTTTATTTTTTTAATAGAAATGTTTATGTTTGTTTTAGATGGGAAAATCTATGATGCATATGTCCTGTACACAAAAAGCAGTGAAGGCAGAAGTGTCTGTTGTCTGGAAACCTTTGTTCGTAGAATACTCCCAGATGTTTTAGAAAAACAGTGTGGATATAACCTTTTCATATTAGGAAGGGATGATTTACCAGGAGAAGGTATGCTTTAATTAGCAGAGTCAACAGGTTGCCTTTTGACACATTGTTCTCAGGTTATAAGTTTATCCATGCAATTAAAAACCACATTTTTGGAAAAGAAAGCTGTATTTGTTTAGTTTTAATGGATAATTTTATATTTTTTCTTTCTCTTTTTTTTTTTTCCTTACTGAAAATTCTGTTCGGTTGTTATGAGAGTCTGTGCTTTCTTCTTAGTGATGAATGAATGAGGACTTAATGGCATTAATAATATTGTTGAGTTTTTTTGAATGGTATCTTCTCCTGAGGGCTGAAGAAAACAACTTTTTTATAAAAAGTTATGTCATGCAATGGATCATGAATCACGAATGGCAGTGTGAAGATCTTAAAGCAACTTCTGCTCAGAGCTAGCCACAGCTTCACAAGTGTGCAATTTTTAAATTAAGAACAATTTTACACCAGTTGTATAGTTTCTATGCAAATTTTGATTGTTCCTTCTTCACTTACAGCTGTGGTCAGTGTTGCTGATGAAACCCTTAAGCAAAGCAGAAGACTGATGATTATTTTGGGATCAGAAACATCTAGTTGCTGCCTGTTAGAAGACACCTCTGAGCAACAACTAGCTATGTATAATGCTCTCATCCGTGATGGGATTCAAGTGATTCTTATAGAAATGGGTGAAATACAGGACTACACAAGCATGCCGGAATCAATCAGATACATTAAGCAAAAACATGGAGCTATCCAATGGAAAGGGGACTTCTCAGAGAAATCTTGTTCAGCAAATACAAGATTCTGGAAGAATGTGCGCTATCAAATGCCATCCAGGAAAAAGGTATCTTATTCTGAAGTGTATTTGTTGCCCCTAACTTCGAACAGTTCTACAGCAAAGGGAAGTTAAGAAGCACTTATTTAAATAATAATGAGAAGGCAATTCTGAATTGGGATGTTTCTTGCACAGTCTTTATATTACGAAGTAAATATTTTCTTTGAGGAGTAAAAACTATTCATCCCTTCCATAAATGACACCCTAAAAAAACCAAAACTCTGTGCAACTTTATTTCTGCTATGGGTTTTGGATAATGACACAATTTGTTGTGTTAGTCTCCATCAGATATTAGAAGTAAACATGGTGATGGGGTTAAGGCTATTAAGTAGTCGTGGTCCACAAAAATGTTGTATCAAGAAACAGCTATGAAGTCCAGTTTTTAACAATTAAAACTGCAGTTGATAAATTAAAAGCCTGTTTCTATCATCATCATTTTCCTAGTCATTCTGTTCCATTTCTTGTTGCCTCTCCATAATTGTCTGACCTCCTTATTGCTGCAAGAATCTGCACTGTGCAAGATTTTTCTCCCGAGCAACAGACTTTACCTTTGCTTCTTGAAGGGGTTGGGGAAATACATGACATAGCTGGTATATTTAAAACTCATCACAACATTAAATGTGTTTCTGCTGAACAGCTGGTACCAAATGTGTTCAGCAAATGGAAGGGAATGAAATCCGTGGATTTTTAGACATTTGTTGAACAATTCTGTGATATCTGGTATATATTTTCTTTTTAAACCTAGTCTCTTGTAATACTTAGGAAACTGAAAACAGTTCAGATTTCTTGAGAATGGGAAGTTTTCTAGACTGTGCTGCCGCTCTGGAAACCAGATGTTCTCATGCTGTGTCTCAACTGTGCTAACTGCGTGCACAGAAATTTACTGAGGGTCTATCAAAGGACTGTTCTTGGGCTGGGTATCCTGGAGAGCGGAAAGTGGCCAGTTCTAAAACATGACCAGATGCTAATGGCAAGAAATGATATCGTGTATACTTGTAAAAGAAAAAGTTAGAGGCATGTGGCTTTATCAAACTGCTTGGGAGTAGCTTGGTATTTCTGGACCCCAATCCACTTTCTGTGTGCATCACTTTGAGAAAATGACATGCTGCTTCCTTTTCAAGGTGGTCTAAAGCAGCAGGAATTTTCATGCTCCAGCCTCGAAGAACATCATCTGGATGCAAATAAGAATTTTGGTTGCTTTTTAAAAATTATTTTCTGAAGTTAAGTAGGTTCTTACATCATGTTTATTGCCAGGATAGCATCTGTCACTGAATTCCTTTCAGTTGGTTCTCAGAGGTATGTATATCTAGAATATATTCTTCACTGGGCTGTACTGATGGGAGGGAAAGCAAAATCTAGGAGTGGGAATATACACTCAAAGGGAAAGATTTCCAATAGCATTTCATGGTACTTTTTTCTTTGTAAAGGTGTAGTAAATACTCCTTATGAGCAGTTTCTCATTCTCCTGGCTGTGGGGTTCACAACTGTGTTATTTTCCCCAGCCTTCATTGACTAGAGACTTGTTCTGAGGTGTCACCAGGAAAACTGGGAACAGGATAGGTCCATCAGATGAAGTACTATTGTCCTAGTAAATGTTGAATCAATCTTCTTTGGAGATGCATAATATTTAGGCTGGAACCTTTAAAAATAAATATAGGGACTTAGAGGATTCAGATAATCATAATAGTCAAATTTTTACATTGTGTTTATACATAGCATGCTCAAAAAAAGTATTTAAAATTAGTTTCCTTTCAGTTTAATAGAGAAAGCAAAAGCCAACCAGAACCCTCTTATTTTCAATGTAGAGGGAGAAAAATAATAAGGAAAAGATGTTGAAACTGTGGTAGTTTTTTTCAGCTTCCTTATTTCATATTCTTTGCAATAAAAAAACTAAACAAACTAATGACTAGGCTTTGCAGTACTACATAAAAGTAAATTGATTTGCAATTTGTGCTGGTATTTTTTTTTTCTTCTGTCAATGTGCTGTTTTGATTTCTGGCTGCTTTTTTTCATAGTTCCTTTTGGAGGTTTACCACAGTATTGAAGATAAGAATTTTCCCATTTCTCCACTAAATGAGACTCCTAAAGACTCTTACAAGAAGACAGATGACTGTGAGTCAGCACTGATTTACCTGATACTTTCTTTCAAACAACCACATTTAGTATGATTATGCAGACATTTTGTGTCCTTGTGTGAAAGTGAGTGTGAGAGAAAGGTTTTGGTTATCATGGTTGATTCTTAGCTAGCTACTTCAATGTAGCATGACATGAGATGGCTTATCCTTTTATCGGGGGGCTTAATTTTGAAAACTTGTAGGTTGAAATAAAGACAGTTTAATAGAGAAAGCAAAAGCCACACACACAAGCAGAGAAAACCAAGGAATTAATTTGTTGCTTCCCATGGGCAGACAGGTGTTCAGCCATCTCCAGGAGAGCAGAGCCCATCATATGCAACGATTACTTGGGAAGACAAACACCATCACTTCAAACGTCCCCTTCTTCTTCCTTCTTCCCCCCACTTTATACACCGAGCACGATGTCGTATGATCTGGAATACCCCTTTTGTTGGCTTAGGTCACCTGTCCCAGCTGTGTCTCCTCCCAGCTTCCCATGCAAAAGCAGCACAGCATCTATGACTGTATTAATTCATGGATAGAGGTTTACGTGACTGGGAGGAACGTGTGCTCTGAGCTCAGAACGAGTTATTAGGACCTGGTAGCGTTAAAGCAATAGCCCCAGACAGGACAGCGCTGACTGACTTTGCTTTTTTTTCCTTTTAATTGATTATAATTGCATCCTAGAAGGTAGAACAGTGCAAGAGCAATTTTACATTTTCCCTTTATCTTGGTGGCTTGAGCTTCTGCTTGAGCGGTAAGCCCCAGGATGGGCTTTTTGTTCAGACACTATGGTAGCTCAGCGACTCTACTTCCTTTCACAGCTGCAGTTAGGTTGAAGATGAAGCAGGCAGGATACAGTTAATATTTATGACATCTGTGCTAAGGAGACACCTTTTTCCTAGAAGTACCAAGGAAGTATTATGTTGCAGAGCTTCGGAATACATGTAAGTAAAATCAGTGGCTAGCAGCTTTCCTTCAGGGTATTTCCAGGTCTCAGGTTTAGTCAGAGATGCTACAACTTATGAACACAGGAGCAATAGCATTTCTTCCTTTCATCTTAAGAGTAAAGGCAAAGCACGCCACTTGATGTGCATGTTTATTCTCTTTTAATTTAGGATAGTATTAACCTATCAAGTACTTGATGCATTTGTTGAGACAAACTGAACATTAGTCACTAAAAGTGAGGTAGAAAGTAGTAGTATAGAAACATTTGCTTCCTCAGCCCACTCTAAGATTGCTTCCCATGTTGAAATCAATTGAAAAAAAGGAGTCTGATGTCTGCTGGACATCAGGGGGCACAGTTAAAATGTATAGCTTGTGTGACTCCTCTGAGAGACCACCTGGGTCACTGTGGCATTACAGCTGGAGCTAGAGCTCTGCCTGGCCCTGACAGTGTTTATCAGGGGTTGCTATTTCACCCTGAAGAAAGATAAAAAGGTCACCAAGTCATCAAGGTGATTTTTTTTTCCTCCAAAAAGGTTGATTTTGAATTGCTGCTCCAAATCAGGTGGCTTAGATGTGTAAATATTTCTGGTTCATTTCTGCTGCCAGCCACTCATTTGATCTTGCCCTAGTTTTTCTTGTTTTTTTTTTTTTTTTTCTTGAGCACAGCAGTAGCTGTAGTAGGAAGGGAATTTTGAACAGTCTCATTAGTTTTTTTCTTTTTTTTTGCTTAAATACTTTCCCTGATGGGCTTTATGTCTGTTAGCAATTATTAAAATCCATGTTCTCTCTTTCCCTTATCTCACTGGCTATATGCATCAGGGGAGTGCTTCCTTTTCCTGCATTGTCTATGGTAACATACCCCAGTGCTGCCTCATCTCGCCTCGAGATTTGATCTTTTGCACTTTCTTTCTCTGTTTATCTAATGTCCCCTGGAAGATGTGAATAGAACAAGTCCTTAAGAAGGCATTTTTTTCTCTCTTTAAACACATTGTTTCTAATATCCACATGGTTTCTTTGTTTGTTTGTTTTCTGGTGTTTTTTTCTTTCCAAATATGCATAACATAACTATTTCTTCTGTGCCATGGAACTTGGGGGCTTGGACAAGCATTGGATTTGGGAAGAAATTCAAGCTATCTACTCTTATCTGACCTCTCATTCCTAGGGAAGCACACTCAGATGGTATCAACTAGATCTGTACTTTCTAGGTGAGGTGTGAAACAACTACATAATTTCAAGTGGAGCGTAGCAGAAATGGCAGGACAAATGCATCTTTAGGACCCTGCTCAGTTAGTCAGAGGTAATAAATAATTATTTATTCATACTAATATGAATTCAACTAATAAAGTCAACTAATAAAGCCAAGCTTGCATGTTTTATCCCCATGCGGGCCATTCACTTTAGAGTTGGACTTGATCCTGGTGGGTCTCTTCCAACTCAGAATATTCTGTGATTCTGTTTAAAGACACTGCTGAGAGGTAAAGAAGTTTATAAATTCTCCTACTTCTGAAATGACGAATAAGCAGAGTATCTGGAGTTACAAAAAATAACGTTCATCTGTCCCTTTAAAACAGAAAAAAGAACTTGGCAGTTAACTCCCCTACATATTGCCTACAGGAACAAACAGGGAAAAAGCTAAAGAGCTGTCTGGACAGGGACACTCACAGTGGGAAAGAACTTGTGTGCCATATGTCCCCCTTCCATCTGTGTATACTCTCTTCTGGGTCATGACATCTGGTTCTGCTTGATATCTGGCTCTGATTCCTGTATTTTTAAAGTAAACGGGACTTAATTCTCCTCAGAGACTGAAGAGAATAGACCACATGCTGACTTTATAAGAAAAGCCAAGTTTTTCTTACAAATATGTCTCCTCATCCTAGATCTGAATGGCTTGGTACACGTACGCATTTAAATGAGCCAAGGATGAGCCAGCACCGTCTGCTGTCACTTTTAAAAAGCTGCTAACTTTGGCATGTTTGACATTTTTGGAGGGTTGGGCCATAAAGTTAGTTGGCTACCTAAATTAGAAGATGAAGTGGCTTATTATTAGGCAAAGGATCACGTCCAAGAGCGCAGACAGCTGAGGATGGGAAAAGATTGGGTGTTCCAGGGTGAGGGTTGGTGAGGGATTAATAACATCTGCCATAGAAGCTGGCTGTGGGAAGCCTGAAACCCCTGGAGCCGTGAGCCATGCCGGCCTTGTGCCGCACAGTGCCTCCACCTAGTGATGCCTGAGACTGAAGTTCTCCCCTTCCAGAAAAAGCCCCACTGTTTACATAAGATCATAATGAAGTTCTGCTGCTAATAATGCCATGCCACAGCATTAAAGAAAAAAAGCACACCAAGAGGGAGTTAAAAAAAAAGAAGATACTTTGGCAACTGCTGTTCTGAATTATACTGTAATTATTATTTTTAGTGCTTTTCCTGTCCTTTGTAAGAACTAGCAGGGAGTTTAGTGGAAAATGAGATTTTTTGCCTTTAAGTCTATTAACTAACTATTAAATAACTATTAATCCAGAGCCTCAGAGCTGATTGGGAAATAAGGAGTCGTAGAGCTCTGTAGAGCTGTGTTTCTCTATCAGCCTCCAGCACATGTCAATTACATCTAATTGAGCAACACTTACCATTGGTGATTCCAAGAAAAAGATTGGAGACCACTTCATCTGGGATCTGCATTCCAGCAGATCTGTTGTGCATAATGGCTGGAGGATCATTACCTGCCATGTGCTACCCAGGCAACTGAGAGTCCTACAATTCACCTGACATAGTGATGTATAAAGATTTAGTAATTTAGTTTAATGATGTAATCCCCTGAGCTGGAGACAAATGGATCCAATGGTCACATGGTGAGAAAATCTGAGAGTCTTGGATGCTGAATTGTTTATAGGAACCCAGAGAGCAAATGGACAGTAGGTTCCTGAAGTCCCTGAGGAAGAATTGCCTCAAGGCTGACATCAGAGAGGAGCAGTCAGTGCGTCATGAAGATCATCTGAGATGGAACATCACCACATTCTCTGGAGCAGAAAGCACTGGCTGCCTGAAATGACCAATTCCCAGTTCCCAATCCTTGCCTTGGACAGTTTGCTCAGATCCCAAGGGACCTTACAAACTCTTTTGTTCCTAGTGATATTTAGAGCTTTGTTTTTTACCCCCTAGTTAATAATCTACAGCCACAGGCTTTGTAAGTTGAAGAGAATTTTCAAAATAGAAGTGATCAGGGGGTTTTAAAGTCTATCTAGGACCTTTGTCTGTTAAAATATTATTATTGTTGTTGTTAATATTGATATTAATAATATGTACAGCCAAATCAAAAATCCTGCCATGGTTATGGCTCAGGCAAAATGATTCTGAGTTCCAGAAGCAATGCTGAAGATGAGACTGCTGAAAGTGATTAAAGCAATTAGCACAAGAAGGCTGGGGCAGTGGGGTTCGTAATTCAATAGCTCTCAGTAGTAGTTGATTTTGTAGTGAGCACTCAGGTGGTAATTCTTAAAGCTTTGTAGTAGTATATGCATTAAGGTACCTGAAGGTCCCCTGATGACTGAAGGGTCCCAGAGCCACCCCAGACACCCTCCATGTGTAGACCCTCAAAATGCAGTGCTGCCAAGACTGAAATTTTCTGCCCCAGCTGTTGAGGCTATGAGCAGTCACTGGTATCCTGGGGTAGGCAAAGAGTTATGCAATCCCAAAGAGAGGAACAGAAGGGCTTAGTGGGTTTGGTGAGGCTTCAGGAATCTGTGAGTCAGGCCATGCATTTGTTTCTCTTCTTCATTCTATCTCTCTTCCCTGAAAACCACCAAAAAAGATGGTCTCTAGCTGGCCTCATACTCAGCATCACACAGCTGTTTCTCAAAAAAACAACCACCTTACTCATATGTCTGCACTTGTAAATTACAACAGCCCCTAGCTGGAACTGGGCTAGAGCACTTCAGACATTTCTCTCAAGGATGTGAATAATACAGGGTGGTGGCTATTTCCATTTCTAGAGTAGGTGGACAGTATGAGATGGTCTTCCATAGGAAATGAAATGAGAGTTCTTGGCCACATCATAATGGGAGTTAAATCAAAGTACACATTTTGCTAAAGAAAACATGTCATTTTGAAAAATAGCCATGACTTCTTTGGTAGCTACATACCATCTCTAACACGAATTGGAAAAAAAATAAAAGTCTTGTAATGCTTTGAAAAATTTGACCTGGACCTGGCAGCATTAGGAAGTCTTTGTGGCCTGGCCTGGCAAAGAAGGGAGGAGGTGAGGAAGAATCAAGACAGCACCACCGTACATAATTAATAATTAAGATCATAGGTTGCATTTTGAGCTACTTGTGGGACACATGAAGCAGGAAAGTGCCATTTTATCTTTGTACCTACCCCTCTCTAACCACAAATGTACTTAATATGGACATATTCATTGTTCTTGGCTTTTTTCTTTGATGATAACTCAAATCAGCCTGATGATCTTTAGATTTCCTGAGTGGGGCCACCTCCTGGATCACCATGTTTCTTTTACAAGCTCCAGTGTCGTGGAAATTCCCTTGCCATAGATGCAGAGTGGATTTTTTTTCTTCTGCTAAAAGCTCCTGGCTTGGTGTCAGCAAAGTATTTTCAAGCAGTGAGAACAGAATCCTTTTGACGTGAGCTGTGGCAGAAGTTATTTTTGGCCTACATTGAAGAGCTGCACCTGTATTTCATATAGGAGTGCAGGTTATACCCACCTGCAGGTGATCACAAATGCCTCAGCGAGGAAACCAAGGCTCTTGATGTGTAATGAGGTTTGGTTACAGCTGCTGCGAGGTCCCATGTTCCTCCAGCAGGGGGTTTGTAAGGGCTGGAGGGAAATGTGACAGCTGCGGTAGCTCCAGCTGACCTATTCCCCGGGCCAAGAGCTGTGTCATAGCCAAAGGACACAGTTTGCTTGCAAGGGCTGATGGGAAAAGCAGAGGAACAACAAACACTGGAGAAAAGCATGAGAAATGCTCTGCAGAGTCAGGCCAGCAGCTAACCCAGCCAGGCATTCTGTCTCCCATCAGTGGTGAAAGGAGTTGCTGAAAATCAGACTGATACCTCAACAGCTGCCCCAAGCTGCTGGGCTGGCTCTCACTGAAGCCCAGGGATCAGGATAGCATTCTGGTATCTGAACCCTGAAGTTTCTTTACTGTTTTGCTTACTCTTCCCCTCTGTAGCAGCAAACAGAACCCCATGTGAAATCTGCTGGGTTTTGTGTAGTTTGTTTGGCCTGTGTTTCTTCAGTCTTTCATGGCCTTTTGCCACTGCCTGTAGCAATAGGTATTGAATGAAATTGCATATTTACATGCGATGCTTTTATCATGCTTACCCAGCAAATATTTAGAACTTGGGCATGCTGTTGACTTTCTCTCTGGAGAGTGAAAGAGAGGTTTTTATGCTTCCTGCAAAGTCTGTTGCTATTGGTGGGAAAGAAGGCCCCTGGGGTGAAGAATCAGAACCCAAACACTGTTCTGTAAGCCTTGAAAACCACACAGAGCAGAGTTTATTTCCATTCAGATATAATAAAGAATTGGTTTGTTGTTATTGCATAACACAATTAACCACATCCCCAACAGAAAAGCAGCAGAGCTGTCTTTCCTTATTAAGGTTACTTGCAACCCTGGGGGTTATTAAAACGGTCAAGTTTCCCTTCAATAAAACATAATTCTTCGTTGGTTCTCAGTTAGCAAACACTCATGCAACAGGAGTTACCAGAGAATGCACTGGTGCAGCCATCCAGTGCATCAGGAGATTCGTGACACTATTTTGCTGTTCTTCTGGTATGGTCTGACAGGTGTTTATTCGCCGTCCTCACTAGTTTGGACTGTCCTTCTCCCTCTGTCTGCCACACCCACTCAAGACTGTCCCTTCTATTGTGACAGTAGAGCTGCCTGTCCAAGAAACCTGCCCAAAAACCAAACCAGCTGAAAAATGACAGTGCTTTTGTTGCTCCTCTTGGCCAGTTAGTTCTTAGTCAGATCTGTTTTCTGAACTCTCTGGCACCTAAAAGGACACAGTATTTTTTTTTCCAGCACAGGAGAGTCAGGAAAGGCAAGAGTGGATGTTTAGGATGGCATGAGATGCACTGCTGCTAAAGCACAGACTTGGCAGGGCTGAGCAGCTGTTTGATGGCCCGTGTTCTTGTGGCTACACATTCCCAGCACTCCAGTGTGATCCTTTGGAGACCCTTCTGTAGATTGCAGTACCATGCCAGGAACACCTTGAGATAATGTCTCTCTTCTCTGGCCACATGTTTGGGTTTTAAGAATTTTTCTCTCTGCATTGCATCAGATGGACTTTCAGTTGCCCTGGTCAAGAGGCAAAAAAAGTTGTATCCCACAGTAAGCAGCATAGTCTGACACACCAGCTTCTGATGAGGGGTATTTTATGCAACCAACACAACTTTTCTCATGGTTTTTTGCCCATTCCTTTCTCATACTGCAGCACAATCTCAGTTCTGTCCATCCAGGACATAAGAGAGAAAAATATGATGGATCTTCAGAAAAGAGATAGCAGCACTGTGTAACTCCTTGACAGAGGACACTGCACAAGTAGGAAGTCCACATGGGTTCCTGCAGAGATCAGGCTTTGAATGGGAATAAACAGACAAAACATAACAGGCTCAGGACATTCCTGGTGCTGAGAGCATTTGAAGGCTAGAACAGTACTGAGGTGGGGTTATAGTGTAATTTAGATATGATTTTACTCTTTTTCTTAAAAGTCCTTACTTCAGGAGAAGTACTGAGTTAGATAGTCTGAAGCAGCACAGCTGCTGTCATATTTCTGTGACTTGAACTATGAAAGCAATGCAAGGATGAAACTATTCCACCCAAAGTTTGCTGCCACCGTTGGCAAGCATTCTTTCTCATCTTTTTTTTCTGTGTCATTTATTGGTAGCTTAATTTATAAACGGCAAGTCTTGGAAGGAAGAATCTTGTCTGAATTGTAGACTCATCAAAATTCAGCATTGTCTACTTTTGTCTGTCACTGTCCATTCCTTTTTGTCAGCATTTGTTGTCATTGTCCATTATGTTGCCTCAACAAACTCCACAGCTGCTTTTCATCCTTCTGTAAATTTGACATTTTGCCATGATTTCAGTAATTCCAACTAGATGTTTGTTGTTTCAAGATCTGGTATTTCCATTGTTTATTGCAGTAAATTCATTTTTCTTTCCAAGATTTAATGGACCATCTGAAGAGACTCAGTGAAAATCACTTTGAAACATTTTGCACAAGTTCATCAAGCACAGATTCTATTTTTGTCCTCACTATTCTATTGTCTTAGTCTTTGGAACATAAATATTTATTTTGTCTTCATGCAGATGGTACTTTTACTGCTTCCTGCTGGACATTACATTTGGACTTAAAGTTCTGGGTTCTTCATCCTTCTCATTAATTTACCCAGAATTTCAGTCACTAGAAGTTAACTCCTTCTTTCCAGACATTGTTCGACTCAAATGACCAAACCAGAAGAAATAGGAGGTAGAATATTTTTAATAAGAAGATTAACTCAAAGACTTCAGTATCTCCCACCTATTTTTTTTAAGATTATATAATGTAGCAATTACTTTACAGATATGTTTTCTTCATTGGTTTGTCAGCCAGAGGGTTGCTGTTCTACTTATGACTACTTTTAAACTGTCTTTCCAGCCTTTAGCATATGAATTCATAGAAAAAGGATGTTTTTGCTAGTGATGTAGAGAGAGATTAAATAAATTTTCCGGTTTTATTTTAATGATAGACTTCCATTTCTGCTGAGCTCTTAAAATTCAAACTATGGTTATCCAAAGGTCAGATCTGACATCTGAGGTTTTGCTGGGGCAGAGAACCAGCTTGACAGAAGCTTTAAGCTGACTTACCAGTATTGATAAGCTTTGTGATAACAGCAGGAAGAGAGTCTGTGGGAAGATTCTCCACACAAGCACTCTCCTTCAGAAAATTTCTGGTTGTCTGAAAAAACTAGTATAAATTAATTTGCATGAACATAGTATTGCTTCTGTCATATCCAGTGGAGCTAGAAAAGTCAGTGCCTATGGACAATGTCTTTGCACTAATTTAGACACACTCATAACCCCAAAAGGGAGAGGAATGGTCCAGTCTGGTTAATGGCAGAAGGTGAGGACCTCTAAGACATTCAGAACGAGTTCTACTTTGTAATTTGGCTGCTCTTGATTAATCCTTACTGTTGAATTTAGAGGTAATTAATGGGAAATGCTTACTTCCACGCCCAGTCATGATGTAAGCTGGCTATCTGTCTTCTGAGAATAGATGTTAGCAGAGCACAAACAGCTCTGATGATACAAAAACCCGAATGCATGCTGCGCCCCCGCTCAGTTCTTCATTCTCATCCTGGCCTTGTGGTTAGAGCAGTCATTAGGAAACTGGTGACCTCTCTTTCCCTGAAGAAGAATGTATTCCCCCAACTTCTCCTACGACACTTTCTGCTTCTTCTGAGATACCTGGGCCAACTTGTACCTGGTAGTACAGTTTTGCTTGTTGAAAGTAAATGTGTGAGAGCCCAACCCACTTAAAAGGAGTCAGAGCCTCAGAATATAAATTTCTTATTAATGTACATCCCCTAAACGGCTAGAGCCAAATTCACTCTTGGCTGTTCTCTGTTTTCCTCATGACTTATAAGCTCCAACAAGTAGCATCCCAATGTCAGGATACAGGATGGAGTGTTCTTCCTGAGTTGTAGAAGCCCTTACAGACCTTAGAATTTGGGTCGCCTGGTTTCTGGTTAAGTACTATGACTGAAAGCCTTGTCTGGGCATTGTGGATTGTTCTCAGTCTGAGTTGTAAATCACTTTACTTTTATGAATCTTGTTACTGTCTGGGTGTGCAGTGTCTGACCCAATTAACTCCCTGTCACCCACCTGTCCTGTCACATCCACAGCAGTGTGGGACTGTCTGCACTGAGGCTGCTGAGGCAGCACGGAGTGCCCTTGGCTTGGCCTAGCCTATGGTCAGTGTGCTACCTAGTGTGCAACTCTGTGATGTCACCTGAGGATGTCAGACAATTTGTTTAAGATACAAGAGCCTCAAGATCCTCACTGAGCCAATCAGTGCTCCGGACATACGTTGTGGCCCTCGCTTGCGCAATTATCTGAACGAAACATTCAGGGTTGCTGGCACTTGCTTGGGAGTCCAGTACACAGTGTACACTTACTCTGTGGAACCAAGAGTATGTGAGGGCTTACCTGCCGTGATTTGTCTGTCTTTGCAGGATGAATATTCACTGAACTCATATGCATTTTTTGTATTTCTTTCATTATTTCTCTTACTTACTTCTGCATTAGGGATGTTTATGTACCCTGAGAGATACCAAGATGTCCACATTAGGTAATAAAAGAAATACTTGAATTTTCCTTCTTTTAGACTTACTCATTTCAGCTGCTCTTCTGTAAAGATAAAGGAGGTGAAATACAGTTTATCTTTCACCCTGAGGTATAGTTTCCACAACAGCGGAGGGACCCACAAGTGCCAAAATCCACTGCTTTTGCATTCATGTTCTTTCCCTGAATTCTCTGCTTCAATGTAAACAGTCTGCCCTGTTTACTCATGAGATGGTGGCCCTGTCAAGCTGTGTAATGTGTCTGCAGTCTAGATATTGCCTTTGTGGAACACTACTTCCAATAAATTATCTCACTGGCACAAGGCAGGTTGAGCACACAGCAGGTTTCCTTTCCTTTTGTGCTCGTGTGGTGCTGAGTGACCAGTTAGCAGAACCCAGAAAGCGAAACGATGGTCAGTGAGGCAATGCCTGTGATGGAAGACCATGGCTCTAGAGAAGTGCTGCTGAGCAGGACCTAACGTCCAGCCTAGGTGAGTGAACTGAGATTTCAACAGAGCTGTGTGGTGCTGTGGTGCTTAAGTGGCTAGTAAGAAACACCAAGGAAGAGAATGCCAGAAAGTCTGTTCCCCAAAAAGGCTTTTACACAGCATTAAAACTGGGATTTGGAATGGGAAACCATCTGCTGGCATAAAATATTAGAAATATTAGAAATGCAAAATGCTTAGAAATGCAAAATCTTTCCATTTTACATTTATTCTCAGTGCTCAAAATCCATCAGTTTAATTGTCTGGAGAAGCATTTTTCCATATATCTTCATTACTCTATGTTTCTGAGCCACGAAGAATGGGAATTTGTTAATGTGAGCTTTTTTTTTCTCCCTAGAAGGTTTTTCTGCTCCAAAGTAAGAGCAAAGGGGAGGAAAGGAGCAAACTTTTTCCAAAAGCACAACTTTAGCCCTTACAGGAACAGACCTCCAGACTCTGCAGGAATTCCTGGTTTCATGGAAAAAAAAAATTCTCTTTTCACTCTTAGCAGAATTATTAATCACAGTACTTGTGAGATGAAATGAAATAACAGACAAAACAAAACAAAACAAAAAATTAAATTCAAGTGAGAGTTATCTACACTTTTGCAGTTCTTCTGTTTCCCTATTAATGTAAGAAAATAAGAACTATCATACCAGCTTGCACAACTTCCCCCACCCGCCATCCCCAGGTCTTTATCCTATTGCTAACCAAAAGCACAAGCCATCAATAATGGGTGAAGGAGAGGATGATAAACTCTGCCAGTGTCAACCAGGGGGTGGACATCCTCAGTTTAAAGCAGCTTTTCCAACAGCATCTTATATGGTGATCAGTGTGCCTCTCCTTGAGTCATGCCTCTTGAAACAAAGAGCGCATTTACTTTACTAACAACTTCACATGGCAATTAGCTTCGGGTTTTACTTATGTGAAAGAGCAGTGTTTTCTGCTTTAACCGTATGTCTGATCATTTCCCTGTTGCTTTTTTCATGAGAGGTACTGAAAAGTAGTTTCCAGTGTAATTCTTCCTAGTGCAGAAAGTCCTCTGCTTTCTCAGCCGCAGAGAGGCAGACAATGATTTTGGATTTTTTTTGTAGCAAAAGCCCTCTTTACCTCTGATATCCTCACTGCACTTTTTAGTAACTTCTTGCATGGTACAATATCCTTTTTGTCAGTGGAGACGAGAATCACACCCAGTGCTCAAGATAAGGACGTGTTGCATCAATACAATAACATTTCCTGTTTTGTTCTCAGTTCTTTTGCTAGTAACTCTTCACAAACTCTTTGCCCTCTTGGCAGCTTCTGAATATCAAACTTTTTTCAGAGAAAATTCAAAATGACCTCAAGATGTCCTTTCCATGTAGCGAAAGATGATCACTTTGTATATGTTGGTAGGATTTTTTCTCTGAGAATAGGGCTTTGTGTAGCTCAATGGCTGAAAGAAACCAAATAAAGCTAGAGGACATCTGATCTCCTGGCATTTCCCATGAAAATTTATCTACTGTCCCAAAGCAATCATTCTGCTATAGAACTGGCTGGCATTTCAGTTAGTTTCATAGGATCTAGGAAACTTCCAACGTTTGGGCCTCATCCTGGAGCCTCAGTCCTGGGCTAGTGTGTCTGGAAGACACAGGCAGATAGTACGGCTGTCAGGTTCTGGCTATGAGTCTGAGATGTGGTGGAGGAGAACAGAGAAATGCACCTGCTTGTGTCACACAGTGCAGAGCACACTCTTCACTGCTGATGCGGGAGGTCTCAGGCAAGCTTGTTTCTACAGGCTGTCAGCTGCAGAGGATAACTTCAGGAAGTTTGGCCTGTGGTCATGGACTCTGAGAGCAATCAGGCAGGAGTGCTTGAAACCTTCAGCTCTTTGAAAACACTGAGGTCCTCAGAAGCTGCTAGCAGCCTGCAAGCCCTGCTGCTCTCCAGGGAGATGAGGTGGAACAGAGATGCTTCCAACTGACATTTTTGGATATAAAACAGACAAGAAATGACCTCCATGTCTGGCTGAATGCACACTGGGGACTTGTATTTCCAGTGTAAGCATTGATTAGCTGTGGGCTAACCTCTTCATAGAGGAGGCGGGAGCTTGGGCTCCATTGCCTCAGAGAGCTGCCTCACAGAAGTCACAGACCCAAAATATGAAGAATAAATGACTTTAAGAAATGTTTGTCTTATGTTAAGTGACCCATCATTCAGCATTGTTTTTCCTGTATAACTGTGGATTGCCTATATTATAGTGCCTACATGCTATGAGGAAAGCAAATGGGATAGAGTTTCTACTGTGTCCTTCCTGCAATGTCTGCTTCTTATTGACACCTTGCAGGCCAAATTTTTGTATACAAAGACTCACAGATCTGTGAAGTAGCCCTGGTGAAGACCTGCCTGTGCTTGCAACAGGCCATAGTTACATGTAGGTTCTTTTCCACTGTTGTGGTTTGACACTGGCCCAACGCCAGGCACCCACAAGAGCCACTTGCTCACCCTCCCCTGCCACAGCTGGGCAGAGGAGGGAAAAGGAAAAAAAATTAATGAACACCTTGTGAGTAAGATAAGGACTGGGAGGAAGACTTCAAGGGTGAAATAGGCTCAACTTAAGTTGTGAAATAAATTTATTACTAACAGAATCAGAGGTGGATAATGAGAAGTAAAATAAGCCCTTAGAACACCTTCCCCCCCACAGGCCCTCCTTTCTTCCCACAGACAGCACAGGGAGACAGGGCATGGGGATTTGGTCAGTTCATCACCGAGATTTCCTTCTGCTGCTCCCGGAGAGGACTCTTCCCCTGTGAGGCCGTGGGGTCCCTCCCACGGGAGACAGTTCTTCACAAACCTCTCCAACGTGGGTCCACTCTCATGAGCAGCAGCCAAACCACACCTGCTGCAGCGTGAGTCCCTCCCACGGGCACACAGCCCTCCCAAAACTGCTGCGGCGTGGGTCCTTCCCACAGGGTACAGTCCTCCAAGGACAGGCTGCTCCAGCCTGGAAGCAAGGGCCCTCTCTCTCCAACGGGTCTTCCACCGTAACACAGCCTCTTCCAGGCGTCCACCCGCTCCGGCGTGGGCACCTCCCCCACGGGCTGCTGGTGGATCTCTGCATTCCCCATGGACCCATGGGCTGCAGGGGGACAACCTGCTTCACCATGGTCTTCACCATGGCCTGCAGAGGAACCTCGGCTCCGGCACCTGGTGCACCTCCTCCCCCTCCTTCTCCACTGACCTTGGTGTCGCCATGTTGTTTCCCCCTCATATTCTCACCTCCCCCTCTTCTCTGACTAGCAGCAAAAACCCAGCAAAAACTAGCAGCAAAAACGTGACTTTGTTTTGATTTTCTTCTTAAATATGTAATCACGGAGGCATTACCAGCCTCTCTCATTGGCCCAGTTCTGGCCAGCAGCATGTCCATCTTCAGAGCCATCAGCCATTGGCTCTGCTGGACACGGTGGGAAGCTCCCAGCAGCTTCTCACAGGAGCCGTCTTTGTGGCCCCCTGCCACCTAAAACCAGGCCGTGCCAAACCAATACAACCATGTAGAATCCTACAGAAATCAGGATTTTGGCCTGGGGGA
The DNA here is from genome assembly GCA_013397975.1 of Machaerirhynchus nigripectus. Lineage (NCBI taxonomy): Eukaryota > Metazoa > Chordata > Aves > Passeriformes > Dicruridae > Machaerirhynchus > Machaerirhynchus nigripectus. The sequence goes on from VZRQ01007361.1 coordinate 2,804,364, forward strand.
CAATGGAAAAGTGAGCAATTGATACACCAAGACCAAGTTACGCAGTGGTAGTAGGCATGGTGACTATGGATAAGAATGAAGAGCTCATTTTATATTGATGGGTAAAGAAGACTGTCTCCTGGAACAGCTCATCTCTCAAGAAGACTTGGAGGAAATGATGTGGAAAGCCACAAGAAGGCTTTTGATAAAGAAAGGATTCTTGGTTAGTGGGAAGGAAAACAGATTATGTTGAGTTTTTATTTTCATGGTGGAGAAACAAGCCTGAAATTTGAGGTAGTAGATGCTAAAAGGCGCTCTGCATGCCATTTGGTATCTCTACAGTTTGCAGAGGTAGGCAACGGTCTATATTCTCAGAATTTCTTGAAGCTGGCCAAACTGGGAACATAAAGTACAATAAACAGCCCATTTTCTGACATAGTCTATCCTAATTTCCATGTGACTAGCTGCTGAGAGCGAGGCCCAGAGAAAATTTTCAAGTTCATAGCCCTCCCTGTTTTGACAGGTGCTCTAAGGTCTAAGAATTAAGTGCTCTAAGGATTTCTGAACTCTAGCAGAGTAGTCCTTGGCGTTTGGATGCCTGGTTGCTTCAACTCTAGAAAACTAACAAGTACATTGATTTTTTTATTATTAAAAAAATAACTTGGGTGACATTTCATTTTTTTGAGAAGCCTTGTTTTTCTTTACAAAAAAATTTAAACTTTCAGGGAATGCAAGCTCCAGGTTGCAGCCAGATCTGATAATAAAGACAATTAGATAATTATAAAGAAAGAAAAGATCTTCTAAAACTCCACTGCATAACCTAGAGAAAAAAAAAAGACCTTTTCCTAAATAGTGGTATCATAAAAAGAAAAAAATTATAACTAATGCTCTGTTTTTGCATGCTGTATGTCATGACCCTCTTTTCAGTAAGACATTAACTTCCAGTAATTCACGTACATTAAGGAACAAACAAGACTATTTAGTAAGAAGTCACTATAAACATTATCATTTGTCAACAAATTATCTTCAGTGACTTTCCAGAGAATCCAAATTTCTTTTAGTTGTGTAGGTTAATAAGAATTGTGTCTTATGCATCTGAGTTATGATTTCCAGAATGCCATGTATTTGTAGATATGTCTTCCTAAGAAATTGTGTAGAAAAAACCTCTTTGTTCTCAGGGAAGAGGTCAGATAGGAAAAACAACAATGTACTAAATAATTGTTTCCACAGTAATGAACAATGGAGTGGGTGCTGCATGGGAGGAGGTTACCTTCCCATGCACTCCAAGGGGAGCCTTGGCCATAAGGACCTGGGACTTCTGCAGTTAGTCTATGATGCTGCACCAAGAAATGGCCTCTTTAACTTAAAATCTGGAAGATTTCACTTATACACATCTTGTCTCTGCCCTGCAGTTATTTGGACACAAGAGTGATGGTTACTTCAGTCTTTCTTTTGTGTATAAACTTAGGATAGGTTTCTTGCCCGAAGATAATTGCCTGTTCAGACTCATCCTCGCTTCTGTACTGTCTGGCACCTAAGGACAGGACCACCCGTGGGAATCGAAGATTCTGGAGATTCAGCAAAGTATTTTGATTTCCATAAGACCAACAGATGTGCTGCACAGATCCTCTCTCTGGTGGGCTTTGTGGTCTCCCCATGGGGATCCTGCTGGTGGCCTGGTGACATTCAGACATTCAGAACAGCTGCTGTTATTTCATTCTGGCTGGCTGTATCCAGATCCTGTGGGATGGCAGTGCAGCTGCTTTCTTTTTTGGGGCAAGGCATGGAGCAGTGAAATGTAGAATTTCTTTAGAAAGGGAAACTAGTTTGAACATACAAAGGCTTTGTTAGAGATGTTATGATATTTGTTTGAATATTGTCCTTGGCCTGACAAGCATAACTATCATTGTTTCATCTTTTATAAACGGCTGGTGATCAAATAACATACCAAGTATCAATGTGCAACCCAAAGGAAATACTTGCCATCCACATAAAAGAGCGCAGATATGATTCTGGTGACTTTAGGCAATTGCTTCCTTCAAGATAGTCACCTCTATTTTACATCCTCTGAACTTTAATACACTATCTGGCAACTACAATGGATTTGAAAACCTTATAAAATATTTAATATTTGTGGCTTGGTGGGATGAAGGAGAGAGATGAGTTTGGTAAAAATACTGATGGCTTTGTAAAACTTAAATTCTTATTAATCCTTTATTGTCCACATGCATGTCCTCACTTACTGTTGTGTGGGAGCCTGCCATGCCAGTTCACCTTGCCTGGCCACCAGGGCCCCACCAAGCTGCTCTATTACCCCTCTCAATAGGACAGTGGGAGGAAATACTGCAAAAAGTTCATGAGTTGAGAAAAGGACAGACAGATGACTTACCAATTACCTTCAAAGCCAAATCAGACTTAATTTGGGGAAATTATTTTAATTTATTGCCAATTATTAGCCTATCGTAGAGTAGGCTAGTGAGAAAACCCCCAAAACTAATCCTGCCACCTCCCAACCCCTCGCTTCTTCCCAGGCTCACTTTCATTCCCAAGTCTCTTACCTCCTCCTCCCAAGTGACACAGGGGGATGGAGAACAGGGGTTGCAGTCAGTTCATAACATTTTGTTTCTGTTGCTTCTTCCTTCTCACACTGTTCCCCTACTGCAAAGGGGGTGTCGTGTCTCTCTCTCAGAAGACACCTCCTAACAAACTTCTCCAATGTGGGCCTTCCCATGGGCTAGAGTTCTTCACAAACAGCTCCAGTGTGGGTCTTTTCATGGGCTGCAGCCCTTAGGAACAGACTGCTTCAGTGTGTGTCACCTTCCAGAAAATCTGCTCCTACATGAGCTCCCCCACGGTCTCAGTTCCTGCCAGGAAACTGCTCCAGCATGCACTCTCCATGGGCTACAGCTTCCTTCAAGGCACAACCTGCTCCAGCGTGGCATCCTCCATGGGCTTCAGGAGGACAAACTGTGTCATCATGATTTTCTCCATGGTCTGCAAGGGAATCTTTGCTCCAGCACCTGGAGCACCTCCTCCCCCTCCTTGTTCAGTGCAGGGTTATCTCAGCCCTCTCACAGTTACTGTGGAGCAGTTTTACCCTTTCTTAAATATGTTCCCACAGAGTACTTACCAATGTTGCTGATGAGCTCAGCTGTGGCCAGCGTGGGTCTCTTTTGGGGCTGGCTGGAGCTGGCTCTGTTCAACATGGGGGCAGCTCCTGGTGTCTTCTCACAGAAGTCACCTCTGTACCCTCCCAAGCTTTGCCAAACCCAGTACACTCTGGTTAGGAATGTATCCACCAACAGTGTCTTCTTGAGGTAACTGTCTCAAACTTCTCAGTGGAAGGAACCATCAGAACTATCTGGGGACCAGCCCTTTCATCACCCAGAACCTGGGTGGTACTAGGACTGCATGATCAATGATAAAGGCTAGGTACTTTTATCTCGGGAGAAGTCCATCTCTATTAGAATATTATAAACCTTAAAAAAATCTTTCTAATTTCCCTTTTACACAAAGCATGAGATGCCTTTGCTAGCCACAAGAAGGGCACCATGACACAGGGAAACAGGAAGAACACTACAACCTCAGCAGGGTGGATCCCCACCAGCTAAAAAAAAATTAGACCTGACACAGGTGTGGGCACACCCAACAACATCTTCCCCTGCCATCCTACCATTTGCCAATCGCACCAGAGTTCCCTGGGTTGGCCTCAATAAATGTAGATAGTGAAACCTCTCCTGTCAGGGTCACTTGTGTCTGAATGTTTCTGTACTGTGTCCACTGACAGTCTGCAAGGAGGGTGCAAAAACTGTACCCAGCAAATATTTCCTGGCCAATAGAGTTAGGTATTAGGCAAGCAGGGCTAATGTGCTGCTAGGCTAAGCACTGGTTATTGGAGCAAAGTGAACACTGATGGTGCTGAATTTGTGTTTCCCTATCTCTGCTTTTTATCTCAGGACTTTATCTTTTTTAATGTCATCATTTTTTCTCTTGCATGCTTGGACTCCTAACTCTTAGGATGTTAGTAACTTCATTCAATCTGGGTTTTCACTTTTGTATCTTGTGTGGCTGTAGCTTGCATATTTTTCACAGCCTAGGAGTAATTGTGCCAACACAATTGAGTTAAGTTCATGCACTCGTGCTGTGCCAAAACCAGCCATTGAATCACTGATGGTTGAATCTGTGGATCATTGAATTCTAGTGCTGGTAAGGATCTGTGGGGCCAGCTACATTCATCTTGAGACCAGTACTAAATTTTTCTTTAACACTGAGTGGCAGCTCCACTAGGTTCCAAGCAAATTTCAAGTGCTTCACTACCTTACCTTTTAAAAGATTTTTCTGCTGTCTTGCTTAACTATCCCCTGCTTCAGTTCAAACCCACTACTTCTTGATCTCTTTGCTTCGAGAACAGATGATTCCCTTGCTTGCTGTAGTTCTATGCATACAGGCTGCCAAGGGAGCAATTGACTCCTCAAAGAAATCTCTTGAGGTATTTCTGTACGCTCATTTTTCTGTATACTTATCAGTAGGATTTTTTTTCAGAAGATGGGCCCAAAGTTACAAGACATTCAGCATTGATTTTAGTTTCTTATGAAAGCTGCAGAATGGCTTTTTCTCACCTGGCAATTATCTTCTTCAGCCAGGAGCTCAGTTTCTCACCTGCACCATGATCTGGGAACAACCTGGGCGTGGGGAACAGACTCCAGGATTAAGGGCTCTTCTGAGGTATGGAGCAACACTATAAGCACCTCTGACCTAAATTTCAGTGGACTTTATGATAGAATAACCTTTTATGTGTCCAGGCAACTGAAGTTAGCTTTACCTGAATATATTTAACCTTTCCCTAGATGAACCCAACATTGTTGTGGCTAGAGGATATTGTACCCACTGAATGCAGATGGTTACTCCAGAATTTTTGCCTCAGTCTCTCACATCAGGAAAAGAGGAAGACCTTGATTCTGATAAAACCTCACAAACTTGAGCAGGGAGTAATTAGTGAGCTTTTGAAGGTAGGGGTCTGAACTGTTTGACCAAAACATTGTGAGATTTCATTGTTGCAAGTTGGTTGGCTTTTTTTTTTTTTTAGCTCTTTTGCATTTTCTTTCTCATATGGGCAGTGCAACCCTCCAGACCACTTTGAAGGACGTGCTGTACCAAGAACTGGGGAGACCACGGGTGTGACATCGGTAAGATTTTTGCATACTGGCATATAATTGTTACATCTTTTTGTTTTGATGTGGAGTTGTTGCATGCTGGAAGTAGAGTCCCAGGAATACTGGAAGAGACAAATGGTATTCACAGCTCTGCCAGGGAGGGAAAATAAAAGTTTGAATGACCATAAGATAAAAGATTCTGTCCCTCAGAGATTTAATTTAGCTGTTGGTACAGATAACTGTTTTTTCAGCACCTTCTTTGATCAGCTTAACTTCAGTGAAGCAGTTTCCTTCACTGAAAACTGTTCCTGATTCTCCAGAGACTTTTCAAGCTGTTCTCAGGGAGCTGCTGCTTGACTAGACCAGGGAAAGCTGTTACTTGTTTTCAAGCAAAATCTGTTTCAAAGTGCCTTCTGCCATCTGAGTATCCTCTCTCTGTCCTCCCCAGCCAGAAGATTTATTGCACTATAATTGTGCTAAAAAGTAATAATTTGCAGTTAAAGGAAAACCTATGCTAGTGGTAAAAGATTGTTTTGGAACTATGAGATTAAGTCAAACTATGAGATGCTATCTCTGATAGGTACTTAAAGTCAGTTGCTACAGCTATTTGCATGTTCTGCTCTATTCAGTGGGAGGTGTCTCAGAATGAAGCTGTGTATCTTACTGCTGCAGAAACGAACTGCCCAAGCCAGATAAAAAGAGCTCACAGTACTATCTGGTACAAGCTAAGCAGAGAAATCACTGCAACGGACCCATACACAGAGAACGAGCCACTTCTATGCTTTCTGAATTTTCCAGATGGTAGGTCAAATTTTTATATTGTCATTTAACCAGAAATAAGTGAAGTATTTGATAAGAAAGTTTATTTCAGTTCACTTATGTGCTTCTTTATCTCAAGAAATAATATTAGATTAAAATAGTGGGTATGCTTCTATTATAGACAAATAGTTTTGGGGCTAACATAAAAATTTACCTTGTAGTGAAGTGTATTTAGAAATAGATTTTGCCATCAGTTTCCTGGCATAGGGTTTTACTAGTCAGTCAAAACCACAGAAAATCTTTACTGTGCAATTGATTTTTCAGAGTTTAGCATATCTATGTATATTTTTGCTTCAAAATGTTTTTTAAGAATTATGTATAAATCAATTCTAGAATTTCCATCATTTAATACTGAACTTCCTAAATTTTACACCTACATCTGTAACAAGTGTAATTGTTTACTCTTGTGAATGCTAGTTCTGGAATAAGTTCAGTTTTACTGTTGCAATTTTATAAGGATGTTTTCAGTCAGAATGGATTTTCTGGTTTGATAGAAGAATAAAAACCACTTTCAAAAGGTGTATGAGTTGTATATATTAGTAAAAAAAATCTCACACAACTGCTCTTTCGTGTAAAAAAGACTTTCTTTACATTGTAAAGTCTTAAGTTTTTTAGGTAGAAACTGCAATACTATTTCCAAGTTTTGTTAATATGTAAGGTAATGTCTGTAACTTCTCTGTTATAATAAACAGTATTATAATTTTATAGTTGGCAAATACAATTTTGGAAAGAAAATCAGAAATATGTTACTAACATCTGCCTTTGGAGAAGCAATGATTTAACCCCGAGAGACTGCTGCTTCTGCAACATACATAGTGGGTTCCCCCTTCTCTCGCCTTCCTTTGACACTGGGTCATTAGGAACTGGGTTTTGACGTACTCAGGTAGTTATCCCAAATTTTGGATGTAGTGCTTTTCCAGCACCACATTGAAGTTTTCATTTACAGAGCTTAGGCTTGCACTCACACCATGCAGTCATTCCAAGGTATAGGAAGAAGCTGTGGGGACTGTAGACCCAGCCGTTCTCTTGCTATTTTCTGTCTAGAACTGCAACCTCTGCTTCAGTTCATATTGAGGTAATTTGGTCTTTGCTGCCAGCTTTGGAAAATGCAAACAGAATCACTTTGCTTTTTTAATTGCATGAGCTCTTTTGATTTTCAGAGAACATTTGTCTTTAATGAGAGCCCTGTATATTGCACATATTCACACACAGAGCCTCCAAACTCTACTTGAACTGCTGCCAGTAGACAGCAACTTAAAAATGGAGAGAAAATCAACAAAGCGCTCATCAAATTTGGTGGGGAGCATCTCAGCTCAAATATTTTGCATTCTTTTGGTGCAGGCTGGTAGCCCAGTATGTGTAAGTTCTCTCAAAGACATATTTTTTTAGTAAACAGAAGGCTATCTGCAACAACTGACAAGTACAGAGATAGGAAATTATGAATCTCTTACTCCTGAATTATTCTTGTGCTTGTTAGAAAAGTTGGTGAGACCAAGTAATTGGCTGTCTCCCTTCCTGGAAAAAGCTCTATCTCAAAAATGGTGAAAGCACATTTTCTTGCAACTTTCTGGTAATCACCAGCCTTCCATTTCTTGGGCTGCAATAGCACTGGCAATAAGGGACTTAACCAGTGTCTCCATCAGTGGTATTACTTGTGGCTAAATGAATAATAAACACACAAAAATAAAATATCAAATGAGGGGGAAAAAAGCTCATTTCAGAAGGACTCCAAACTTAGTCTATGAAATGATTTTTCTTTAAAAATCAATCAGTTTACTTTTGGTCATCTTGCTGAGGTATCACTCAAACAAAATAGCTCTGAAAATAAAAGGGCAGTTAATATAACTGCTGGCATACCTTTTTGGGGGCAAATAAGTTGCTGGAAAAAACCCAAACACTTGGTGGGAAAAGGCTTCCAGTAGAGAAGGAATATTCTGGATATTTTTGCTCCCTGATAGTGTTAGAAATAACTCCTAGGAACAAGCCTCATACTCTAAATAATGAACAAAGATGAATGCTTTGCTGTGCCGATGCTGTGAATTTCATTGTGTTCTGTTTTGTGACGTATCTTTCTCTCCTAAGGGTCTGTACAGTCCAGGTCACTCATTAACCCTGTTCTGGGCCAACTTGTTCATTTCTTCCAGGGCAAAACTCCTGATGTTAGTCTTGAAAAGTACCCTTTAAAAATCTGTTCACCTGGCCTAAGGTTTCCATAAAATTAAAGAAGTCAATAGATATGCGCTTGTATGTGGTGCTTTTCTCCAGCAATAATGAAAGCAAGTAGCTCCTCACACATAATATTTCTTGGAGCTCCTGACTGGTCACTCACTTCCTGCAAAAGGCACGGCATCAGCTTTGCTGTGACAATAATGCTGAGATGCTGCTTTTTTTAGTCTAAACCTTGTCTTTCCTGTGATTCTTGAATATCCCTGCACAATACCTACAATGAAATTCTCACAGTTTTCCAACACTAAGTTTTGTTACTGTTTTTTCAGAGTTTAAGAATAACCCTCTGGATATTATTAAATCTTCTAAAAGAAGAAACTTCCTATATCAATATAAAACTGAGTTTGCTCTGAATTTCAGACTTGGCAAAAACATAGGACTTGATAAGACTTGTCAATGTTTATTTAGTCTGAAAGCTTTTGGCACTGAAATAAAAATTCCTTGCAGTAAGTGTGATGACAGTACTTACATTTCTTGCCTGTTTTTCACCACTCCCCTTGTTCTCACTATCTGCAAGAAAAATTATACTTCCTTTCTACTGTCTGCAGTACCCTGAGACTGATGCTTACTCATATGTGACAACAGAACCCACTGCTCTGTGATCTGCAGTGAAGAACTGCATTCAAGGCTTTTTGTTGGTAAGTAGAATGCTTACAGCTATGTAGTACAGCTGGACTGCACGCCTGCTGTCTCCTGAGATATTCCTGGATTAGGTCAGCTTAATGCCCATGATCAAATGGTCAGTTTTTTTCATAAAGGGATTTGCTTTGGAAAGTTCTTGAGCTGCACCATGAGGTGTAAATTACGGCTGGTGCCTATCAGTTAGACACAAATGAAAACATCAGTGTGATACAGGATCTGCCCTACTGCTGTTACATGAGTACAATATATGCTCCTTTACCTACCTTTCCAGTCCATTTCTTCAGTTCCCCTTCAGCTTAGCATCGTTTTCAACACCTTCCTGGTTTTGATCTTACTGCTAAGCACTTACCTAGAGAAGCTGTCACTAAAGATAACTCCCTTTTCATAAAAAGACAAAAGAGTATAGTGCACCTAAGCAATTGGTTGAATGTAACCTTAATTCAAAAATATTACTATATTTTAATATATTTATATATATATTTTTATATTTTTAGTATTATATTCAAAAATATTTTCAAACCCAGGATCTGTTCTTTTCTAAGTTGTGGTATAGTTTTTCTGCATTTGACTGTGAAGAGAATGCCAATGTACATTTATCTTCATTTAAAAAACAGGCAAGCAAGCTAAAAGAGGCTTCTGCCTGAGGAGCACCACAGCAGAGTAATTCCCCGACTCCCACTAAACTGTCATAACTGTAGTTTCAATGATGATAGAAAAAGTAACATCACCTCAAAGCTGCAAAACCACTGCTACGTACACACACACACACACTGTACAGAGCAGCTCACATGATGCATGTCACTGCATGATATCATTTTCTGTTCAATTTTCTGATGTACATTGATACAGCATTACTGATGCAGTCAGAGTATATTCTATGATATCAGTGTTTTTCTTCTTAGTTTAGAAATATGATGGGGCATATAGATCTGATCCTTCTATCTACCTTCCTCTTGGTTTCCACGGCATCTGAAACATGTAAGTCACGTTTTAAAAATACTTTCTGATAAGGTTTGTTCTGTAGAAATGCATAGGCTGTTTCCAAGTTGGTGGCTATATTTTTAACCTAAAATTGGTGAGTTCACCTCAAGCCAGAAATCACACCTTAAAAACAAGCTTTTAATGTGTTTTCTCTGTATAGCAAAATGCACCAAGCACTGTCCATTTCTATGACAGTCTAGGTTCTACTTCTGCCACTTGGCACCTCTGCAAGCAGAACGAAAAGGGTCTTCTTGAAAGAATTTGCGTAGCTGGTGCTCCAGGTCCCAGCTGGGCACTAACTCCAAGAGCGTGCTTCAATTGCATTGAGCAGTGCGCACACATATGCACCCTGCTGAATCAGGGGTGTAAATGGCTGCTGTGCTCCATAGAAATTCTCTTTAATGTCCCGAATTTGGGGGTCTTAACTGAAAAATGCAGTGTAGCAATAATGTTTCCCTGCACACAGGGGATGTTCAGAACAGTAAACTCTTTCTGATGGGCCAGCTTTACTGACTCAGCTATGTAATGCTGACCAGTGACATAGTGTTTCACAGCACTCATGTACTTCTCTAGCTGAGATGCATCTTTGTCTGAAAAATTCTGTAAGGTATGATCTCTAAATATTTCTCCATCTTGTCAATTTTACCATATGAATGCTAAGATTCAAGCAAATTAGATTTATTAAGATGCCATATTCTGCTGAAGAATTTGAAGATGATTTTCACTGATGTTACTGAGTTTAGATGAGGCCTTTCTTTTAATATGTCTTCCCTCTCCACACTATTTTTCCCCAAAGAAAGCTGTATTTCCAATATGTTCCACCTTTGGTGGGGAAATGCTGCCTCTTCTGATGTCCCTGGTATGTCCCACTGTCTTTGTAAGGCTTGTGGGTGGGAAAACAGTTAAAATGATGGGGTTGGGGTTACTCATACCTCATGTGACTAATTCAGGTGCCTAAATTAGTAACTGGGATGACACTTAATATCAGTGGAGATGGATCACTTCAGAAAGAACCAGAGCAGAAGTGTTCATGTAGAGAGACTCACCTCCTGATTTGTGCACCTACATGTCTAAAGCCATGTCCTGGTTTGACACTGGCCCAACGCCAGGCACCTGCAAGAGCCACTTGCTCAGCCTCCCATGCCACAGCTGGGCAGAGGAGGGAAAAGGAAAAAAAAATTCTTCATGAGTGAGATAAGGACTGGGAAAAGCATTACAAGGGCAAAACAGGCTCAACTTATGTTGCAAAGTGAATTTATTACTAACAGAATCAGAGGAGGATAATGAGAAGTACCTTCCCCCCCAGCCCCTCCCTCCTTCCCACAGACAGTGCAGGGAGACAGGGCAGGTGGGTTTGGTAGGTTCATCACTGAGATTTCCTTCTGNCTGGTGCCTGGAGCACCTCCTCTCCCTCCTTCTCCACTGACCTTGGTGTTGCCATGTTGTTCTCCCTCACATGTTCTCACCTCCTCCTCTTCTCTGGCTAGCAGCCAAAACCCGTGACTTTGTTTTGATTTACTTCTTAAATATGTAATCACGGAGGCATTACCAGCCTCTCTCATTGGCCCAGTTCTGGCCAGCAGCATGTCCATCTTCAGAGCCATCAGCCATTGGCTCTGCTGGACACGGTGGGAAGCTCCCAGCAGCTTCTCACAGGAGCCGTCTTTGTGGCCCCCTGCCACCTAAAACCAGGCCGTGCCAAACCAATACAAGCCAGCTGGTGGCAACACTACCACAGAGTGTAATTTTTGATAGACACTCTCTATTTTGGTTAGCTGTTTGGTTATCTAATCTCATTCTGATGCTCCCTTATCTTTCTATATTGCAATTCCTCTGCCAATTTCCATTTTTGTCCTGTCACCATCCTTGCTCATACTGTCATCTTTCTCAACTAAGATTGTAGTTTAACTTTCAGATTAGTGTCCATTTTCAGTAGCCAGTACACTATTCAGGTGCATGAGCATGTAAATATTTGTCAAAATTGCTTGATTTTAGCTTCTCTGGACCAATTTCAGCATTCAAAAATAGAAGTATACTCAGTTAAAAAAAAATTTAAAAATTTAATGCCTCACTCCAAGATTTTAGCTATGAGAAAATGTGGTTTATTTTTCTTAGCTTCTTTTTTGTCTCTTAATTATTTCTGGCATCTTTTCACCTTCCCATCTTCTTATCAGACCCTTCCTTTCAGGCTGTTGCATAGCTTTCATTTTTTCCCACCCCATTTCCATGAAATTCAGAGAAGCTGTTCTGTTGTGGTTTTATTTATTTATTTATTTATTTCTCTAAGGATCTCATCTACAGACTTCCTCCTCTCCTGATTTTTTTCTTCCAGGAACAAAAAAAATCAATTTTCTTTTTCTGTATTAAAAAGGCAGAACAAAAGCACTTATCTATTGTATAAATAAGTATTTATTATGCTGAAGTAAGGAAAGATAACTACATTAAAGCCAGTATTTTTCTTTGTGTTTTAATTTGTGTTTCGAATAAAAACAGTATTTTAGGCAAAGATTTACATAATAAGCTCATCGTAAGAAATCACTATGTTTTCTGTTAAATCCTTTTGCTTTTTAGTGTGTGTCTGCTTAGAATCTAGGGATTTTTTTGTTTGTTTGTTTGTGCCCCCCACATTAATTACCATTTTTGGAAACAAATGGCTCCATAACTCAAGGTAAACAAAATTTTTATTGAAAAACAATCTAGTGAAAATAAGCTTGCTATGTGTCATCTCTGAAAGCCTAAGGAAGGTGGAGGCACACGGCTGGCCTGCTGATCCAGGAATGCCAAGTTCTCTGTCTCAGTGGACAAAGGTTTAATTTATCTGAGATGTTAATCTTTTGTTCATTTGCAGTTCATCCTATGGAAGGTGAGGCTTTAGTTATAAAATGTCCCAAATGGAGTTCATCTGTGAAAGTCACCTGGTTTTGCACGGATACTAACAAAATAATTCCCACAGAAGAAGAGGGATCACGGGTATTTTCCATAGAACGATTTCTCTGGTTTCTGCCAACTTCTAGAGAGGATTCTGGAAACTACACTTGTGTAACACATTTGTAAGTGCTGCATGGAAAGTGGAAGGTGTAAGTCTGGCAAGAATATATGTTTTAATAATATATTTTAATTATTCTTTGTGGAAATGATGCCTTTTTTTCATAAGTTTTCACCCTGCGACTGCTATTTTTATGACAGATCATTAAAGTAAATCTGACTGAAATACAACAATCATTCATATTTTTATAAAATGAATCACATATATTATAAATATTAATATATTCCACATAAAAATGCAATCACTGACATACCTTATTCCATTTTTAAAGTTCAAATAATCGCTCCAAGTCATACAACATGAGTGTGCAAGTGCATTCATATGAGCCAGGAGAATGTTTCCCAAGTCAGATTCGTTACCCAAATGACACTGGAAGAGGAAAAATTGTTTGTCCTACCATTGATAACTATAAGAATGCTACTATCGTCCAGTGGTATAAGGTAAATGAAACCCTGATAGTACCAGTGTAGGCCAGAATACTGTGAAAGGCTCTTTGCAACCAAATAAATTTTTCTCTTCCAGGACTGCAAACCTCTTCAAGGACAGAGATACTTCAAGAAAGAAAAATATATTTATATTGAGAACCCAAGCAGGGAGGATGATGGTTTTTATACTTGTCAATTTATTTATACCCATAAAGGAAATGTGTTTAATGTATCAGCAACAAGAATTTTCATAAGTGCGGGTAAGACAGTAATTCTCTAGCTTGCTAAGATAAAAAGACTAATGTCAACTTAGAACAAAGGAAACTCCTTTTGTACATTAAAGAGAAAAGGAGTTTGGTTTGGTTTGTTTTATTGTCTTAGTTAAGATTTAGATCAGCTTCATTAGATGAATTTTGTGCATGGCCATCCAAATAGAGCAAGGTGGGGTAAAGTCAGATCTGGTCACATTCAGTTTTTTGTTTAAAAGATTCTGATGACTCTGTTTCTGGTTTTGTGGTTGGCAGAGTTCTCTGGTAGTACATTTCTGAAATGAAGGATCTCCTCAGTGGGATGACACAATGCTCTCCTTTCTACGTTTTTGAGGACAGCACAATTTGTAGCTAGTGAGGATTGCCTGGTGATCACCAGATAAGTCACGTGTTGATGGCCTACAACTTAATGCCTCTTGGTCCATCTCAACTATCTAATATTTATTTGATAGTAGGACTGAAAACGCTTTTCGATTTGTCTTGAGTGAGACAAAATGAACAAGATATATATAGAAACAGAAAATGAGTGGAGCTCAGTGATGACTATGTCTCTGTGACTTTGAACATGGCCAATATGACTGAGGTGTGTGGACTTTGGGTTGCCTCTAGGATGCAGTCTCCTCAGGGAGGCTTTGTATTTGGATGGTGGTCTGGGGAAGGGCACACAGCAATCAGCAGTTTCAGATTGCGTCAACTTGCAAAACTTCAAAATGCATCTTCAGTTCTGCAATCATATCAGTAGAAAAATCATCAGAAAGACCTTTTGTTGGGGGGTGGTGGAGGGCTTGAGTTTGGCTCATGTGGTTGTTTTGTTGTTTAGTTAGTTAGTTTGTTTTTTAAGAAGTATTGTTAATTTGCAGGCTGAATATCAGGCCTTTTTGCTCTGGGGAGGCACAGAGCCTGTGGGCAGAATGCAGATTTGGAGTGTGGGAGCCTTGACTGCTGTTTTTCCTGCTGTGTCCAGATCTCAGTAGCAGTTTGTTCTGATTATTCTCAGCTGGAGAGAAGAGAGATTTGAGCAGAGACCTAGTTCAGTAGCTGGGAAATGTTGTGCCTTTCCTCCTCTTCTACCTGTTGCTCTACATGATCATGATCATACTCTACGTGATATTACTCTGCCTAACAATTTTTGTTTGAATGTACTTCCATCAAAACTTCTCTGACTGGCCTGGAATATAGTTCTGCCTGTGCTACAACAAAAATTTCTGGGTTTTATTTGGCCCAAAGGCATTCAAATTTACAAAAGCCTTTGTTACATCCAGGCAGATCTTGAAGTTTATCTAACTTTCTTTGGAAATCTTTGCAGAAAGAAGAGATTGCAACATAATGTGTGAAATCTGGTCTGGGTCTGGCATGTCTGCTACAGGTTTTGCTAAATTCAAAGTAGTTAATGACAACTTTGAGTTTTTATCAGACCTGAAAATTAGTATGCTGATGAGTGGAGCTGTTATGTTTTGTTAATATTAGAGAACTATGATATACATTCCTGTTGCCTTGCAGATCCACACTGATCCAGAGGACTTTCTGCCCCTGAATGTTGGCAGCTAAGAACTTAGCATAGTCAGATAGCCAGGAAGTTACTGGCTCTCTCCTGACTTCTATTTTATCATATCCAGTCAGTCTGGGAAGCAGGGACTGAAATGTGTTCCTGCAGATTTTTTAGGGAAATATGGGTTTCACAGAGGGGCCTTGAGATGGAAAAGCTTAATGAGGCAAAGGTTAGAAAACAATGTGTTTGGAGTTAGGATACTGCATAAAGGTACATATTCGCTATTTCATATAATGAATATGAATAATTTCTCAAATGTCTCTTGAAAAAACCTCAAAAGATCTGAGAAAACACACAAGCCTATAACAGCACTTTCTTTTTTTCCCCCACTCAGCAACTAAAACAGTACTTCAAAACCTAAATTTTTTCCTTGCTTTCTATGTACCTAGGTAAAAATTAAATAAATGGGGAGAAAATACTGAAAATATTAACATGTACATACTCCCCAGAGATATTTGCTTGTAGGAATAAAGCCAGATGATCCCATCAGGTATGTGAAACGCTGTTAGTTTGCAATTCTGTCTTGTGATCATAAAATATTAACTGTACAGATTACAAACCTTATCTTATAAAATGCATTTTCACAACTTGCTAATATGTGCTTTTTTCCTCTTTGATTTCTAAAGCAAAATATTCACCTCTACCACCTCAAATCGTATTTCCAAAGAATGAAGATGTAATAGAAGCAGAGCTTGGTGAGTACAAATTTTAATTTGTTTTTAAATTAACATGTAATGGTCTAGCAAACATGGGTATCTTCAAGAAGAGGTAATGATGGAACTTTTCATCACAGTTTTGCACCATAAAATTTTCCAGATTTAATTCACTCCAGGCCCAGGGGTGTGAAGTTGTATATAACTGATGGGTTATTTAGGTATAAAATGAAGTTTAAGGAGATTTAGATAACCTGTTCTACTCTCACTGGGGTAGACTAGGATTATTCACAGAGTGAATCATTACATCTCAGCTGAAAGGTGACAGCTTCCATCCACTTCAATGAGGGCTGTAGGTAAATCCCTCGAAACTGCTTGATGGTACTCCTAAGAGGGAAGGATGGACTATTCTTGTGACTAGAGCTACTCCTTGTTACTTTCAGTCCCCATGTGAGCAGTGGCTGTGTCTCTTTTGAGGAATGAAGGAGAGCAAGGAACTGGTTGCTGGCCCTGAGGCTGAGGAGCACTGCCTGTCTCATATCTGTGTTGGCTAGCAGTGATCAGACCAGACTGCTTGGAAGATACTGGGAGGGCTGAAGGACAGGACCAAGCAGTGAACTCAGATGTAGCCAGTTGGACAGCCCGTGATGTAGAGCTTGTGCCTGGTTGCCTTCTGTTTAGGGCTGTAGTTGTTCTCAAGTATTCAGATTCATCCTGGGTAACTTGCACCATCAGGACAAGGTGTTTCTGGTAGGAGTGAGAGTTGTCTGGGGTTTTTCTGTAGTCAGTAGAGAAAGGTGGAGCTCTCCAGCAAGAGACTGAACCCATGTGAAATCTAAATAGATAATCCAGGATGCCTGTCTCCCAGGGCAAGTGGGATGAAGCTGGGCCAGTGAAATAAGGGATTTTAACTACCACTCCGCTGTTTGTCCTACAGCAAGACTGCTCTAGTAGCAGATACTGCAGGGATCCACAGCCCTCTCTGTGCCACGTGCTGGGGCTCAGACTTGCCATGTTGACTCACCTTCCCATTCTTTTTTTCCTCTTTCCCCCAGTTGTTCTGTCACTCAGAAATTAGATGTCTCTGCTCCAGGACAAGCTTTCTCTAGTAACGTGGTCAGTGCCTAGTGCTCTGTGGGCTCTGCCTGCCGCTCTGGCACTGCTTACACAGAGAAAATTCACTTTACATTTAAAACCCACTTGCTGTATTAGTTCTATTGTCTCCTGTTTGCAAAATTGGAGGGATTTCTCCATGCTCCCTAATACCAATTCATGATCTAACCATAAGATTTGATAATCTTATCTAAGACCTACGTAGATGCAGTCTTACACTGAAATAATTTAACATGTTTTAATTATACCTTCTTTCAGTGCAATGGTGACTCTTACTTTGGAATAAAGATTACTTAATAAATATTTCCCATTAGGAAATTTCCTGTTTTAGTTTTGCTTGGACTGGTTTACTTTACTTTTGTCCTGCTTGAAAAAAATCCAAGATAAGGCTGCACACAAGTCTTATGCAAAATGATATATACTGAAATTTAATTACGTTATTTCTGTGTACATTTGTGTTTTAACCAGCATATCCTTTCTATGCTCCTCAGTAGCTGATTACATGTGTCAAGCCTCACAAGTAAAGGGTACATTGCCTTCAAGTTAATAAATATAAATAATTCCTTTTGTAATCCTTGGTGTGTTATGAGATCATTTGTTGAAAAATTCATTTTACTATTTCTTTTTGTCTCTTCTATGTACCATTTTGTCAGCAGTAGTTCAGAAAAATATGTCAAAATTGTTATGACAAAACTCACAAGTTGTATGAAGGTTTGTAGAAAAAGATGTTATGAGGAAAATAAAAACATGTTTTTCATCAAGGAATGTTTACATCTCTGTATCTTGATTAGGTGCTGCTTTGTCTCTGAAATGTCAGGCCCGCCTGGGGATTAAGAAACAGCCACTGGCTGCTGTCAGATGGGATGTGGACAACATCCCAGTGAAAAGCCTTGTTTTTTCAAGATTTCATGAAGAAACTCATTTGTAAGTGCATATAACAGAATAATCTTTCTTCTACGCAAACTGTGCCATCCCATTAAACCAATGGTACCAGCTCTTTCTCTTTCTATTAGTTTTGAAGGACGTGAGCAAGAATACTATGGAGAGAGCACTTTGAATATAACTGAAGTCAAAAAGGAGGATCTGCAGTCAAATTTCACATGTATAGCATTGAACACAATGTGCAACACAAGAGTCACGGTGACATTACAACTCAAAGTGCAATCCGAGGGTAGGATTTTTTCGTTTTGATTCTTTACACTTTGCACTCAGTTTGAAATATGTTGGTGAGTTTATTTTTTGTTTCAGACAGTAAAAAAGTTTCAGTTAATAAGAAGCAAAACCAGCCTGCTTCTTCCCTACAGGTTCAAGCCAGTCGCAAAATTCTGGTGGCTGAGTCCTTGGGGTAAATTCTGTTGGGGAGAGAGGGGCACATTATTCAAACAGTATCAGCGAGAGATGAACTATGCATGATTGTATCAGCCCTGTAATAAGAATATCCTGTTTCCGGGATATTTCTCCACTGTGACAAATCAAACTATTTTTTATAGTGTAAAACCATGGCAGAAAATAGGCAAACTTTAAAAACAAGAGTTTCAGCTGCTGGTTGGCCAGTTTGTTTGCCTTTCTTACTATACTGCATCCACTGTAGTGCCTTTTGTTTTTTACTGAATATTGTGTGACTCACCTTTTCAAAATCTATCTTCTCTGAGTGCCGCTGTGTTCACTCTGTGCCACACAGAGGTGTGAATAGCACTTCAAAGGTGTTTCCTTGGTTTTGTTTTTAAATTCCTGGTTCTTGAAAGAGAAGGAAAATCCAGGGCAGTAATGATAGGGACAAGGATAATCCTTATCTTATAAGGGAATTTTCTTTTTTAATAGGGATAGCCAGATCCCTAAGCACTGTTGCCAACACCTCTGAATCAGATTCCTATGGCAGAAAATGCTGTTTTGTCTGTGAAGGCACAAGAAGAAGCTGTAATCAAAGGTTTCCTTTTTCATCCCTTCAGATATGCTGAACTACCATGGAATCATGGAATCATAGAATGGTTTGGGTTGGAAGGGACCTTAAAGATCATTTAGTTACAAACCCCCTGCCAAGGGCAGGGACAGCTTTCACTAGACCAGGTTGCTCAGAGCTCCATCCAGCCTGGCCTCAAACACTGCCAGGAATGGAGCATCCACAATTTTTTTGGGCAACCTGTTCCAGTGCCTCACCACCCTCACAGTAAAGAATTTTGTCCTAACATCTAATCTAAAACTACTCTCTTTTCTCAAGGACTTTGAAAAGAAATGTCAAGGCCTTTAACAAGGATTGGTTTCCTATAGGAGACTGGTGGGAAGAGTAAAATCAAGTGTACTGTGATCACAGGATGTGCACACATCCATGTCCTGCCATATTCTTGACTGCTCATGACTTTCTACAGGATCATGGCTTCAAAGCCTAGACATATTTCCTTGCTGTAGCCTAGACTAGAAGGGGTGTAGGTGAATTCAAACAGCAGAATAGCACCTAGCAGGAAGGTGGTAGGAGATGTTTTGGTTGAATAGGTGAGTTTGAGAGTAGCATCGCTCAGGAAGCTGGAAGCACACCAGCTCTGCACTGAAGTACCTGAGGGTGGGAGTGTACTTGCAATGAGAGGGAATCTGCTCACTAGCTCAACAATACAAGTCCCTGTTTGGCCCCATATTACAGGCTAGATGAAGGAGAGCATATAGCATATTCTTTATTTATCCCATGAATCACTGAATCTGATTTCTGTTATAGACAAATCTTATTTTGTTTTTTATCCATAGGTCTTCTGTAAATGTTCGTGAAAGCTCTTGACTGACCCTGCTTTCTCTGCTGCCCTTTTTGTATGGATATCTGTGCCCTTGTTCTTGTTGCTGCTGTTGATGAGGTGTCTGCTTCTGCTCCTGAGCACTGTTGGTGTCAGTAATGCTATGTCCAGAAGTGGCTGTGCCCTGCTTTAGTTTTCTTCACTCAGTCGTCACACAGCTGAGCAATATTTATGCTAAAGCAATGCTGCTTATCTCTGAGAATAATAAAAATGCTATAGGATTTGCTTGTGCCTCTCATCTTGTAAATATGTAATAAAGACATGCACACTCCTTCTTTTTTGTGTTTTGTTTGTGTGTTTGTTTTTAATAGGAATATTTTTTTCTTTTTTTTTTTCCAAATATGTGATTGCTCCTCAGTGTTTCCCTCAGCACAACTTGTGTCTGCTAGCTACTATCCTGTTGATGTTTTTTTTACAGTCATTCAAAGCAGAGATAAAGTTCAGCCCAAAGCACCAGCTCTGTTCTTCTTCAAAGATGTTTAATGCTAAAGCTAACCTTTTGGCTCATGTTTGGTAGACTGATGTAGACAGGAACTCTAGACCCAGATCTCTGCCGTCACTGTCTGGAAGTGGATCCACCTTAGAAGCCAGAGAAGATAGAAAAAACTGCTGCTCTTCTGGAGTTTGTCAGGAACTCCTTCAAAAGTTGCTTTCTGACATGTTTTCTCTGGCCTTTCCAATATTTTTCTTTGTGAGCTGTTAGTTCTGTATTCCCATTGCTCTTGAATATAAATAGAAGATGGCTTGCTCATGAGCTCAGCTGCTAAATGATGTAGCAAATTCAAATGGAACAACAGGATCTATTCAACCTTATTTAGGGGCTTGTGGCACTTGCCCCCATTGTGCTGAATGTTCACTAGCGCATTAAATTAGTGAATGTTCGCTAATTTATTCCAGAGAAATGAGAGGCTAAGCCAGCATTACTGGGAATTGAACCTGCTCATCCAGGAAGACACCCCTGGGGGGCTCTTGTCTGACACGATACAAATTGTATAGGCATGTCACTTCTTTTCCAGCCTTGGTCTAATCAGTGCAAACCCAAATATAAACAGTGTTTTTTAGGTTCATAATTGCAGAAGTTGGTGTTGGAATATGTTTCTTCTCTAGATATTTATAGACACTTCATGCAGAACACCAGTAATTGTAATGTTATGATGAGCACACCGTCAGCAAATGCATCAGTAAGAAAGAGTGCCAAACTGATGCTTGGGTCATCCCCAGTGGGTAGTGGAAGGGGTTTCCTTATTTTGTGTGTGTGTATTGACCAGGAAAATGGATCAAATAATAAAATTTGAAGGGGTCCACAAGGATGAAGTTCTTTTGCAGGCATCATGTGACAGTGGTAAAAATACGGCCAAGCTTCACTTCAGAAGGAACTGGTTGTTTTCTTGCCCAACCTTATTGGAAGGTGTTTCCCCCCATCTAGTTCTGGTGAGGTAAGCTTCATCACAAGCCTAATATTTCTTTCTCCCTTTAAATGCCAAAGAAAAAAATGTAAAGAATGTGAAAAGTATGTTAAATTTACCTTGCATCCTACCAGAGGAAAAGGAAAATGTACTTGTACACTCTTCATTTATATACCTTTTCAGCAGAATTTCTCAGGCACATCCTCCACTAGACCAAATTTCTCAACACCCCATCCAAGCTATTCTGGAACATTTACAGGGATGGGGCATCCACAGTTTCTCTGGGCAATCTGTTCCAGTGTTTTACCACCCTCAGTGTAAAAAATGTCTTCCATAGATCTAGACTTAATCCTTGATAAGTCTTCGTCTCTGAGGTAAAGGTGGTCAGATTCCAGAGTTCTTCCATGAGCTGGAAATAAGCTCATGAAACTAGTCGAACTAGTTCCATGAAACTGGAACTAAGGTGGGTGGCTCCTTTCTTTCCCAATTTTTCTTACTCATCTTTGCTGTATTATGCTCCTTGACCCTCTTGAAAGGAAAAGGCAAGAGAGAACATCATCTGACTTCAGCATAGTTTATTTTTTGTGTTCTGTTTTCCTGCTTGTCTAGTATTATCTTAGTTCTTATCTTGCAGATGTCATTACTTGCACATGCTCTTTGTACCCTGTTTGTGCAATCATGCCAGAAGCCTCCACTTGTCCTTTTGTGGACACTTAGGACTTTCATGCGCAGGCTTAGATGTCTTACAAAATGGTTGTGTTATTACCAGTTTTAAAAAGTTACAAAATACTTAAACATCATTGTCAGCTGTGGTTTTTAGTATTAGTAGGTCTGGATTCAACGAAGTTAATTATGTACTGCATCATATACTTCTAGTTTAGGGGTCTGTGTGTTGGCTGTGCCAGCTGGGGAAGGAAAAAGCTTTGTCATCTCTCTTTCAAGCTCCTGAAAGCTGTAACAGAAGTAAGGATATGAGGCTAAAGCTTCAGGACATGGGTTAACTTCTCTGTTGCTAACAATATATTCCTCTACTTTGCAGAGGTTCTTCCTACTGTCCTCCTGATCACAGGATCTCTAGTTCTGCTAGGTGCAATAGCAATCTCAGTTATACTTTACCAGTCTTTCCGAGCTGATATCGTCCTGCTGTATCGGGAGCTATTCCAGCCCTACTCAGTCAAGGATGGTAAGTAGGATTTGAGAAAAAAAATTTTAAAAAAAGGAAAATGACAAATCATAGAGGGAGCGGTTTATTTGATTGTAGCTTACTAACTCATGACTCCTGAACCTGATTCTTCTCTTTCTTATGCCTTTGGTAAAGAGAAGTCATACATAGCTCTGCAAGTGCTTTACATTAATTCCCTTGTTTCTGGGGTTCTATAGTGCTGAATTACATAAAAGAGGGATTC
The DNA here is from genome assembly GCA_013397975.1 of Machaerirhynchus nigripectus. Classification (NCBI taxonomy): domain Eukaryota; kingdom Metazoa; phylum Chordata; class Aves; order Passeriformes; family Dicruridae; genus Machaerirhynchus; species Machaerirhynchus nigripectus. The sequence continues at coordinate 2,826,811 of VZRQ01007361.1, forward strand.
AGTCCCAGTTTTGTAGCTTTTTTTTAATGTAAAACTTGCCATAAAATATTGAGTGACATTGAAAATCTGATTTACAGTGCTATTAACTGTACTTGCTATGTGCTTTCTAAAGCAAAGGAACAAACCTGCTGGCTAACATATTAAAGGCACATGTTAGAGCCTTAATACAGTTTTTACAGGCCAAAAACAAAGATATCAATAGTGTGGAAGACATTTCTGGGGGAATACATCCCATCTAACTTTATTGGTGGATTTCAGCTCAAGATTCAGACATCTAAATTTAGTTTCCAATGAAGGTGCACACATGCAATTTTCCATCATAGACATGAAACCTGGAGATCTGTGGCTGGGTTCAGCTGTCTAACCTCCTGTAAGGAGCTGGTGCTGTTGGGGCTGCCTTAGGGCTTAAGTGAGACCTGAAACCCTCTACAGGGGGCAGCTGAAGGGCAGGCAGTGCCTAATGACATGATGAGGTACATATTTTTAAGAGACCAAATCCAGCTGAATGGACGATTTTTAAATCGGAAGCTGAATCTTACCACACGTCTGCAAGCTAGATATCTGCAGCTGATCTAGTTACTTATCTTTTCTTTAAGAGGAAATAAATATGCTTTTTAGGGCAGTTTCCATTTAAGTATATTTTATGATGAATCAGACTCTGGAAATAGACATTTCATTATTATTACAGAATCACAAAATCACAAGATTCACAGAATCTGTGAGGACCTCTGAGATAATCAAGTCCATCCTATGACCAAACACCACCATGTCAGCTAGACCACGGCACTCAGTGCCACATCCAGCCTTTCCTTAAACACCTCCAGGGATGGTGACTCCAACACCACTCTGGGCAGCCCCTTCTGATGCCTGATCATCTTTTCTATGAAGAAATTCTTCCTAATGTCCAACCTAAACCTCCCCTGGTACAGTTCAGCATTATGTCCTTTTGTCCTGTCGCTGGTTGCCTGGGAGAAGAGGCCAAGCCCCACCTGGCTACAGCCTCCTTCAGGTGGTTATGGAGAGCAATAAGGTCAACCCTGAGCCTCCTCTTCTCCAGACTAGATAACCCCAGCTCCCTCAGCTGCTCCTCATAGGATCTATTGTTAGGATGGTTTGAGCAAGAACCTCAGCAACAAAAGAAAGGATATGGTCATCTCCACTGGAAAGAAAGAAACATTTGGGATTAGAATAAAAATGCTGTAATGGAAAACTTATTTGAGAGAAATGAAGCAAAGAATGAAATAAATACTTGACTTTGTACTTAGTTCTGACTGTAGGATTTTTTCCTAAGTAATGGAGTTTTCTTTCAGGAGTATGATATGTTGTGGGAATGATGAATAATTTCTTCAGGTTGGAAGAACTTAAATGGAATATCCTATCCTGAGAGAAAAAGACTGTTAATATCGTATTGTAGCACTGAAATAAAAAATGCTGAGCTTCATTGCTATATCATGATAATAGGCATCAATCAATTGAAATCTTACTCCATATACTTTGGGATACAGCCTTCACAATACAAAGGCCAGCTTCTCCAAAGCTACAAACACACAGGACAAAACAACTGAGCATGGAAAACACCAAATATGCACAGTCTTTAGTTTTCAAACATGCACCAGATGATATACATTATTCAGATTAACCAGAACTTCTTAGATCTCTTTCAGTGAGCGATATTTTATTTCTCGCCTACTTTCTGCAATAGACAGCTGTAATTCACATTAGCACAATACTCCTTCCTCTTGTTTTGCCTTACAGATGGGAAGATATATGACGCGTATGTTATCTACCCTAAAAACCACAGCAGTGAAGCTAATTTTGTGGAATATTTTGTTTACCAAATCATGCCAGATATTCTAGAAAATAAATGTGGATATAAATTGTGTATTTATGGGAGAGATATATATCCTGGAGAAGGTAAGTTTCAGATCTGATAATGCACTGAATTACTTGTCAAGCTTGACCAAATTGTGATTCTAGTCCCTTTTAGGTGTATAGGAGGTCACTTTACATTCCTGACCTTGAGGCTTATCTCCTCAGCAGCTGTCTGTCTACTCTTTCAGGCCAGGTGACACAAGGGCACTCTGTGTTTGCCAGTGTGCTAGGAAAAGCAAGCTACAAGAAAGGGGCACAGACTTTTTATCGTCTTGAAATATGCAGGAAATATGACCCCGAGTGTGACTTTTTTAAACATACACTTGCTCTTTGGGAAGTCTAATTCTGCACAGCCCTTATCTGGGCAAAGCCACAACCAAACTGTGCATGAGTTGGCTTGGCTGTCTACAAGACAAGAGGAGAAACCCATAAACTGAGTTGACGAAATACCTTTGCTGTTATCACGCAGGAGTTTTCAACCTTTCGTGAGGGTATTAGAGTCACAGGAAGTTCAGCTTCTTTTCACTGACATGTTCTATTTTCCCTTCACACAATTCCCGGCATTAGTTCAGGAGAGAATTGGTATGCATTATTCCTGCTTTCTTGTCTTTCAGGATGAAATCATGTTAATCAGTCTGGGCTAATTTCCGTATAGACACCCTCCACACTATCACATATGATTACTGTCATCTAGGTGCTATCTGCTTTCCTCCAGAGCTGACTCGTCTGTTTATCTTGTGCTCTGGTTCTTTTGTAGATCATATCTTTTCTCTCTGTCAGTGAGCAGACATGAAGCCTAAGGTGGTGCATTTTCTGTTTCCCATTTCTGAAATCGTCTACATTGGGCCAGGTGTCATTCATCTGCCCTGAGCTGTGGCTGAGATATTTGATGTCTTTCTGTTCTGGAAATTGTGAAAGGGCTGCCTGGCCTTGTGAAAAATGAAGGTAAAGAAAAGTTGCAAAAGCTGTTGAGCCTGACCATTCCCAGATCCAGCACAAAGAGCTAACAGTAGCTCACAAAAATTTCAATGGCAAAAACTTACATCACTTGTAGTGGTCTGGCAGCCCCCAGCAAAGGAGAATGGGGTACTTATGGAGCTGGCTGATGCATCTACAAATCAGGTGGTTTGTTAAATAATTTTTGCATTGAATTTCCTCATCTGGGCTCCCACTTCCTTTCTTTTGACTCGGCATCACATGTTCGCACCAAAACAACTCCAGCTTTCATTCTACAGACCATCAGAACCTCTTAAAACTGGGATGAATGTTCCACTGGATGGGCATTCATCTGCAGTCTACCTCCCATAGACATCCCAGCAGGTGACTGAGAAAAGCAGCTCCCGGAGGCTTGATGAGGAGCTTTCCAAGCTGGCCCAGAAGTTTCTTCCATAGCACACTGGCTCTTGAGCTCCCTATGTTCAGCACCTCCAGCATCACAGTGACAGTGGCATTGATCAGCTGTCCCGAACACGGCAGTGGGAAATTCAAACACCTTCAGTTGTGCTGACACTCAGATGTGCAAGTCTGGATCCACCCCTGCAGGGTGAAGGCCAACACAACGCACAGATTAGCATACAAATTAGCACACGATAACTCAGGACAATTAACTGTAATTAACCCCACCAGTAAATAAGCCTCTTAGAAGCAAGTCACCCGAAAGTCTCCTAATGAAAAGTTTTCATGGGTAGGTATTGCAAGATAATCTCTAAGGCATTAAACTTGGTACAACACGATTCCTTACATGGAGGCTGTTGATCAAACACAAACTTGTTACAGTCAGATCTACTGAACTTGACCCCTGGTCACTGGACTACAAATTCCTAGCAATACTTAAAAGCAGTGAAAATATTGATGCTTCAACCAAAGAAAACATTTGAAATGAAAGCTTTGTGTTTTGGGCTTCTTGCTTTTCTCTCCCCCTCCCCATCTCCTTAGATTGGTTGTTGTTTTTTAGTCTTTTTGAGGGGTTTAGGGAGTGAAGTCTTTTTCTAATAAATAAACTGCACCAGACTGAAGTGAGATGGAAGTTATTTCTGGTTACAAAGCAATAAAAATGGAGTTTCCAATCACAAAATAATTTTAAAAGGAATATCAGAGTCTCATCATTTTCTTGTACATTGCTAGATGCAGCCAGTGCAATTGAGAAGAGGATGCAGAAGAGCAGATATCTCATCATCCTGCTAACACACCAGCTGATTAATTCAAAAGAGGATGCTTATGATCAACACATAGCTTTATACAGTGCCCTCATTCAAAATGACACAAAGGTGATCCTTCTGGAAATGGAGAAAATTGGGACTTACGGGAATCTTCAGGAATCTCTTAGGTTTATTATTAAGCAGCAAGGTACCATCAAATGGAAAGAGGAGCACACGGTGCACCCCCAGTCACCCAATTCTAAGTTCTGGAAACAGGTGAGGTACCACATGCCACTGACGTGCAGGTCCTCACACTCGGCTAACACCAGGTGAACAGTCTTGGGAAACAGTGCTGCACTATCAGGATGGACTACAAGCCCACAACTGTTTTTCCTTTCAGTAGGTACATGATTCTTCAGTCTGGAAGTCTGGCTGTGTTTTTTGAACTTTTTTCAGTCCTTCAATTGAGTAACAATAAGGTAAATTAAAAAGAAAAGGTCTAGGAAACTGAGGGAAGATTTTATAGGTATGAGAGTTCTGTAAAGAAATAATTCTAGATTATGTGGACAACATGTCACAGCAAACAAAATGTACCTACCTCTTTCTATATATAGTTGTATATATAACAGAAAGTTATGATTGTGAATAACTGAATGCCTTGCAAGTTTGCTTCACCTTTCTAATGCATTTGATAAAATATAAATGACTTCTGTATTATTTGACTAGAAAGTATAACCTGTATTTTGCAACTAGAAAGTATAATGCTATGCTTTTTTTAACTTGTTTTTTCCTGACACATTCCTTTTTGATTCAATAGTGATGCTAACAAGATGAAATTTTATTTTTCCTTAGTATGGATGCCTCACTAAAGGCTCTTTTGAGACTGATGTGAATACAGCATTAAAAAAATGCACTGTTAAGGGAAATAAATGCACTTATATATATATATATAGATATAGATATTTTATGTACATTTTAGAATATTTTATATATCTATTAAAATGAATCTCACACAAAGGGGAAATTTTAAATCTTTCAGGTACAATAACCATGCTGTTACTGTAATTATTATCTCCAGACAGAAATAACATATTAAAATTTAGGATTTTGGTACACCGATGGCATTCCTTTAAGCTACTGAAAAAATTGTAGTGCTTTTTCATAACAAGAAATATCCACCTTTTTTCCATGCTTTGGCCTCATGTGTAGTTATACTTTTTTCTGATAGGAAATAACCTTAGATGGAAAGGTCAGAGCCAAATCTCCTTCTAGTTCAGGGGAGTATGAACAAGATTTGTTCTAGTACAGGTATCCCTGCAAACTTTAATCTTTTTAGCTTTTCAAACCCAGGAAATTCTTACTGTCAGTGAAGGCTTTGTTTTCAGCTTTAGACTTGCTACAGAATGGACTTAAAAAGTGAAAACTAGATGCAGAACACTTATTGTTACCAAGTCCAAGATTAAAGAACAGGCAAGTTCTTTTCTTTTACTGTAAGTTTTTATTGAGTATGGATCTTCAGACTTATGGATAGCTATTTGAAATAGAAAAAATGTGCATAAAATATATGTATAGATATTTTATTTTTAAAGATATTTTTCAGCATTCAATTAAAAGATCTATGGCAAACTAGACAGTTTTTCACTAATGAGTTGTATTTTCAAGTGTTCATTTACTCATTACTCACTTCACCACAACTATAAAGCACTTAATGTTGTATTTTGTTATTGCCTCATTAGATTGTGTGCAGTGTTGGGTCCTGTTCCTAAAGATACTTCTGGATAAACCTTACTGTCTCTGTGGAGGCTCCACAAAATAGATTCATGCCAGTGTGAGACTTGGTTTATTCCTACAGTACCATTTCTTCCCACACAGAGAATACTAACACTAAGGCGTAGTAGAAACAGGAAAGCCTGTTGCTATGAACTATGAAGATTTTTCACATAAGCTTCTGAGCAAGACAGAATATTCACCTCCAAGATTATCACAGGATAAGTTTTTAATACGGTTTGAGTCCTGGGCATGTAACAAACAGGAAAGGATGATAAACGAGAATCTTGGAAACGAGAAGCTTAGGATGAATTTTGAAGCTGGAAAGGGATAAGGAGAAGGTACGATGAGGAAGTGCATAGGGTCAGCAATGAGCCAAATTACTCTGAAACATACTGATGTGTCACTGACTTCTGTAGTCAATGTAGTCATTGTGGTGAAAAACTCACTGCATGGCTGTTGTGGTGATGCTACTTTTTTTCAAGTTTCATGGTCAGATCAGGAAAAACAGAGGAAAATAATTCTTACTGTGGTTTGCCAGCAGTGAACGAAATGGCCTTGACAGAAAGAAAAAGGGCAAATTCAGAGTGGCAAAGAACATTTACAGGACCAGGGGGTGAGTATGTGACTGTAATAATGACTAAAAAATTCTGCAGTTGTCATAGGTTCTTTTGTTATTCCTTGGTGTTTAGTAAAGAAATATGAGTTATGCATTAAAATGTTATCACATTTGTAATGTTAGAGAGAAAGCACAAAAAGAACTGTGGAATACTTTTACAGCATCATTACAGTATCAGCGCCACTGAGGCCGCATCAGGAGTCCTGTGCTCAGTTCTGGGCTCCTCAGGAGGAGAGAGACATGGACATTCTGGAGTGAGTACAACAAAGGGCCATGAGGCTGATGAAGGGGTTGGAGCATCTTTCCTATGAAGAGAAGCAGAGAGAGCTGGGACTCTTTAGCCTGGTGAAGTCCCTTATCTGAAGGGAGGGTACAAAGAAGAGGGAGTCAGGCTCTCCTCAGTGATGCCCAGTGACAGGACAAGAGGCAATGGGTGAAAACCTAAAAACGGGAGGTTCCCTCTGAACATCGGAAAGGGGTATTTTTATGGTGAGGGTGGCCCAGCACTGGCAGAGGTTGCCCAGGGAAGTTGTGGAGTCTCCAGCCTTGGAGATACTAAAAACCCTCCAGGGCTTGATTCTGGCCAATCTTGAGCAGGACGGTTGACTAGATAATTTGCAGAGGTGCCTTCCATTCTCAATCATTCTATGATATGCAACTTACAAAGAACCTAGATTTTAAAAAAACATTTTTTGATTAAAATCAGCTATTTTTACACTAAGAAGTCTGCCTTCACTGAATAACAGAATGACAGTCTGCTCTGCGCAAAACAAAACAAAAACAAAACAAAGAAAGAAAAAAAAAGGCTTCCTTCAACATAGAAATAAATAAACATGGAAATAATAACATAGGAATAAATACAGAAAGCTTATAGAAGATTCAGTTTGGATGCTTTAAGCTTAAACTAAAAGCAGCAAGGCAATTTTGTCGCTGAATTGTATTGTCCACAAAGAGTTTTAATGTTCTTTAGTTTCTGCCCTGTGCCTCTCTGGTTTTGGCACCCCAAGGGACGCTGGAGAGCAGATTTGCTTTCACTTCTTAGTAGATCAGAGTCATCCCGCCCTCTCGTGGGTGAACAGGGACTCAGAGATTCTGACCAGCTAGAAATCCTATAGGTTTGAGATTTGATGTTCCTACAGCTCACATGGTTGTGAAGCACCAGAGACTGACCACTTAAAGGAAGATTTTAGAAATTTTTGGAAGTTTTCATAGCAAGCTATTATTTGTGAAATTATCTGTAGTATATGCAACATTATTTTCTTATATTTCATTGGACAAAGCCTGTTTGAAAGATGATGTGTAAAATTGATAGTATATTCAATTGAATGTACAACTGTATGTTCCTGACTCTTTTAAGGGTTGAAAAACTACAGCTGTTGTTTTAGACACATATCATGCATATCCAGCTGTGTTTTGGACAGTGGGAGGACACTGGATGTTGCATATCTTGTATTGAGCAAGGTCTTTGACACAGTCTCTGTTAGACAGACAAATCCACAAAAGTGAGCAGAAAAACAGTGGGACCAAAGTCCCTGTGGGACCAACACGTTGTGACCAGCATACAAACCTCAGCTCACAGCAAATCACTAGAGGCATCCCTCAGGGAGTGATATCAGTACCAGGACTGTTTAGCATCCTTATTGATGACCTTGACAATGGGACAGACTGCACAACCAATGGATTTTTAGACAGGAAATCAAACTGGGGAGGGATACTTGACCCACTGGAGCACAGGGCTGCTGTTTTGGACAACAACAGGCTGAAGAAATGGACCGATGAGAAACTCACAAAGTTCAATCCAAGGCATCCAAAGTGCTGCATCTGAGATGGAATAAACCCATTCAGCAATGCAGCCTGGAGGTCAACCTAACACGAAACAGCTTTGCAGAAATAGACTGGATGTCCTGGTTGACACTAAAGTAAACACGATTCAGCAGTGTGTCCTTGTGACTAAGGCGACCAACTGCACTCTGCACCTTACTAATGAGAATGTAGCTGTGGAAAGTGAATTCCCCAGAATGCAGCATTTGTGAGATCATCTCTGGGGCACTATGTCAAGTTCTGGGCTCCCCAGTACAAGTGAGATACTGACATACTGAAGTCCAGGGAAAGACCACCAAGAGCAAAGATCATACAGGGAGAGGACCAGAGGCCCTGTTTCCATCTACAAGAATCTAACGAAAAGACAGAGAGAATGAATGGATCCATACTCTTCTCAAAAGGAACACAGAGAGGCGACAAAAAAGTAACTGGCATTAATTAGAACATGAGAAACTTATATAACGTACTAGGAAAAAAAAATTCACCATATGCATGGTCCAAATCTGGAACATGTACCCAGAGAAGCTGTGGAATCCCCATCCTTGCAAGTGTTCCTGTCTCAGTTGTATGCACCCTGAAGAGGGGCTGGACCTGAGGACTCCCAGAGGTCCCTTCAAACCTGAATTATCCTGTGCTGCTGTGACGTGGAGGAAAGTTTCAAAGTGTCCAACTTCGGTATTTTAAAAATTCTGAGAAACACACGAGGCTCTAACAGACACATTATCAGTTTGTAACCTGCTTTTTTGACATCAGGGGAAGATAATTCTGAAAAACTACTGAATATAACTTAACCTCTGCTAAGAATTAATATAACTTGTATATAGAGATAATAAGAGAAGTAGTTTAAGAAGGACTATTGCCAGCTAACAGCAAACAGGTTTAAACCATGGTTACAGGAGTTGGATGTGTTGCAATTTATGACAGAAATAGTTTCAGTTTTTCAGTTAGCACCTCGGTATAGTTTATGTTGGATGGAAAGGAAGATGTGAAAAACTGTGTAAAGTAACAAGTCTTCCCTAACTGATTGTTCAGGTTGTCAGAGCTTCATTCAACCATCTGTTTTCCAATACTAGTGCAACTTTCATATTCATCATGGTATTTTCAAAATGAAAATCTAAGCTGTAGCTATTTTTAGTCAAATTACATATCTATTACCAGACTATGATTTCTCTATTAAAATTGTATTAGTCAGAGAACTAAAAAGTGTAATGGTTATTCTCCTTTCACATATATTAATGTATCACAGGGCTAGCTATAGTTGAAAGGACCAATTGAACACAGCACTTTCTGCAATGCAAATTAAAGTTAAAAAACTTGTGAGTATTTCAAGAGAGTATGAAAGCAAGTGAGAGAAAATGAGAGAAACACTCATGGAAAATATTGCTGTAAAAGACTGAGTCAAAAAAAGAAGTTTCCATACTGTCACTATGAAGGCTTAGTCTGCGAAAGTAAAATGCTGATGACATTTTACTTTACCATTTTATTTGTTGGCTGCTAAATAGCTTTTGGACTGTCATATAAAATCATTATCATCTTTATGATATCTACTTTCTTTTAAGCTTTAAAATCAGGTACTAAGTCATAAAACCAAAAGCACTGCAAAGTATCTTGTACACATATTAAAAGTAGTTATAGTTAGATGCTTAGCTTACTTTCCTGGAATTCTGCTGATTTACATTATCTGAAGGTCTGATTGTTGTTATAGGCATATTATTTCAATCTGTGATGAGGAAAACAAATGAGATGAGACAGTAAAACACTCCAGGGTTTCTTCGCTTCACCTTTGCAATGAAAATATGCAAGAAAGCCAGCTCTGTGTAATCCTTCCCTCCTTTTTAGTGTAACCTGCTTGTTTTACCTCTAAAGGGATCTCTCTTGTTGCAGTTGGGAACTTTTGCATTAGGAGTTGTTCTGGGTAAAAACCCCAAAAGATAGCTGTTACCAAGCAAATTCTGAATATGAAAAGGGTGATATGAAAATAAAAGAATTCCTGAGAGAATGATTTTTTCCCCGTTATCATACTAACTTTATTTAGAAGTATTGTGAATTATTGCACAGTACTTAGCAAATAAACTATTCATGTAATTAACAACAGCAAGCATTCATTTACTCAGGAACAGGACTCGAACAGGAAATATGCCTGTCAGAAACCCCTGGTGGAACCACAGTTCCAATCGATCAACATTTGGCTAACAAGCCAACTCAACTAATGGCATGATGGCTTATTTAGAAGTGAATACATACACTCACTTTGCAGTAATGGAACTACAAAATGTTTTATGTCTTTAAAGTTCTCATTATTCTCCCCCTGAAGGGGATGGTAGCACAGAAAAAATAGCACTCAAATGGGGACATTTCTCATAAAAACAATGTAGAATAATGTCTTTTGCCTTGTCTCTTTTCCTGCACACCATAGTTTGCTTTTTTTT